>CM053505.1:15528390-16128717 GCA_028627145.1 Eidolon dupreanum
AAAAAAAAAATGTATAAAAGATTATGACTTAAAAATGACCAATTGTTAAAGTAAACCATGTAAAATGTAGAAACAGAATAACTTCATCCTTTAAAATCATTGATCAACTCCCTGTTTTTCTGAGCATTTCATAAAGTGGGAAAGGATTTTTAAAGATTATGGAAATGTTATTATTTCCCCTAGGGACCTGAGAATTAACATAATATACAGGTCAACTATTTAGTGACACCGTTAGAGAATATATTTAACAATCATATTACTGATAACTCTGTCAGAGTAAGAGATACACTGAACATTATGCATTATCATGCATAGCAGGTATGCTTACAAAATAATCGAAACTGTGCTTAGGTATGTTGTAACATGATTTTTATTATACTATATTAGCTAATAGGTAAATATACAAAATTTCTCTTCCCACACATATTTTCATTTTTTACCTTCTGCCTGCACTACCCAAATTTCCATACCTCAATCTGTAATTGCATAATATTGTCATCCTTTAAAAGGCATATTTTTAAAAATATCTTCATAATATTTAATTTTATTGTTTTAATTTCAGGGAATCTTTTTACGAAATTACATCTCTTTTATTAAATTTATTGGAGGTAACATTGGTTAGTAAAATTATTTAGGTTTAAAGTGTACAATTCAATAATACATCATCTGTATACTGCATTGTGTGTTCACTACCCAAAGTCAGATCTCCTTCTGTCACCATATATTTGGTCCCCTTCACACTTATTTACCTCCCCTGTCCCCACTTTCCCTCTGGTAATCATTAAACTGTTGTCTGTGTCTATGAGTTTTTATTTGTTTGTCTTGTTCATTTGTTGCTTTCAGTTTTATATCCCACATATGAGTGAAATCATATGGTTCTCAACTTTTTCTGTCTGACTTATTTCACTTAGCATGATAACCTCAAGATAAAAGGTAAATTTTAAAGTCTCTGGTAGCTTCCATGCATGCTAATTCAGAATCTTTCACTGTTTCAAAGAAACACACTGCTAAGAAACCTGTGGACAACTTCAGTGCACTGTACTGACTTCCAGAGACTGTACTCACAGTATTGATTTTAATTTTATTTTTTTCTCTTACATATTTGTTCCTCGATTATGTCCAGTAATATTTGTTAGTTCCCAATATTTGCACTAGATTTAAGGTTGGAGTTTTTTCTCCCTAATAATACAGGACCCTAAGCCAGTCCTTTCAGAAGCCAATCCTTTTACAATACATATATAAATGTAGAAATTATGTAGTGGAAAGAGCTGTAGAAATCATGAAATTTCTTTAAGATGTGCTGCTTGTTCCCTTTCAGTTATTATTTGATTTGAGGGTGTTTAGGGCCTAAATTTTCAAAGAAATCCAAGTTAGAGCATATTTTGCCTTTCTCCAGAAGATATCTATTTTGAAATGTAAAATAATGTAAAATAATTATTTTGTTTCAAGCAATGCTAAATGTGTGTATGTATTTATGTGTACTAATTCAGCACTAGTTATCTCCAGCAGCTTAAAAAGACCAATGAATTAGAAGTTAGAAGATGTGAGTTCTAATCCCATTTTTGCCACTAATTAGACAGAACTTGGACAAATCATAGACTTCTTTAGGCTTTGGATCCCTTTGCTATAACCTCAAGAGGTTGAAAGAAGTAACTCTGAGTCATTTCTACAGTACATTGTGTGTACTGGAGAGTCACCATTGCCAGAGAAAACTAGTTCTTTTTAAAATTCACATTAATATTATTTCTTCACTGGAATGGATAACGGAATGTTGACTCTCAATTTTGAAAAACCATTTCTCCATATACATGTATAACTTATGTCTGTAGCCATTTTATAAACATTGAAACCAGCAGTTGTGATTTAACTTTGCCTAGATTACAGCTCATCTGTTCTGTGCAATAGAAGCTGAGTAAATATGTGCCAGATGATTTTTACCAGAAGTCCTTTAGGAACATTCTTCGTACCCCACTTACCCTATTCCACACTATTTCCCTGACTGCAGAAAGCCATAGCACTATCGCAGTCATGCAGCAAATTTGATGATGGTGGATGGTACTCTTTACTTTGAGAGTGTGTAATTCCTCTCAGGGGGATCATATGTTTATTAATGTGTCACGAGTTGCTTACTTCCTCTTAGCTCTATTCAGTAAGTAGGACTATAGTTTTCATTGACTGCTGCTTTATTTTTAGCTTTTAACATCACCTCTTGATGAAAAGAAATAGTAAACAAGTATTAAGACATCGAAAGTAATTTGAAAAGAGTGCTAATCTGGGGAGTCTGTAATCCCAGACATTACCAGACAGTTGTAAATGAGTAGTTACCTCACAGAGCTGGGGAATCAGAGTCAGGAAAGTAAGAATACTTAAATGTGCTCATCTCAGGTCAGTTACATTTATAGGAAAGCAGGATGGGATGGCTGGAATGAGGAGTCCATAGTTTTCATCAACTTCACTCATTTTTGTTATGCCAATCAGATATCCCTGTTAAAAATAAGGACATATCTCGATCCTCTCCTTCACGCTAATTAAACACCAAGGAACTGAAGGTATCATCTTGGTGATACTATATATCTAACCTACCTTCTCAACAAACACTGTATATTCTTACTACAAAATGGAAATATAAAAGAGGTAGAGAAAGGGAATGTGATACTGATAATAAGTTTTAAGTAACACCTACTGCATGCTCACCAGAAGACTGGCGGTATTTGGACTCTGTGTTCTAACATATTTGATTCCGACAACCACCTATGGGGTCTTTAGTTTTATTTTCTCTGTGTACAAATGAGGAAATGGAAGCCTAAGGAGCCAAGTAACTTCCCTTAATTTCATCAGGAATGAGTGATTGACCAGGAATCTCAACCTCTGCAGTTGGACTTGGATGATCTTGCTCTTAACTCTGGGTAAAAAATTTATATATATATGTCTGGTATTGGATATAAGGAGGTATGGTAAAACCCATAAACAATCTTAATCAGTAGTGTGAGGCAAAAGCAAACCTAAGCCTTATGAATTTAAAAGATTAATGTGGAAGTTTCAAAATTAAAATTCACTGATTTATTTCTTAGAAAAGTCTGTTCTTTAAGAATTCAAATGTGTTGTACAGATATCAATATTATTCCAAAACTTGAATATTTCCTTAAGACACATTTGGAGTGTGTCCTAAGAAATACCTTAACTTAGATAATTATTTTTCTTCTGAAAAAAATTATCTTAAAATGAGCTTGAGAAGCACATACTCTGGTCTGTACTGGAGTAAAATTAATAAATAATGCATGAGCAATATTGCTGGCAAACCCAAAGAGGGCTTTTTTTCTACTTGGATGTGAAGCTCAAGCTAAAATTGAATGTACTTTCTTTTCTCTCACATGGTTTCTTTTTCAGCATTTTCCATGCTGAAAGATTGATTTTACCTTTCATATATTCATCTTAGAAAAATTCTTCATCATCTTGTATGCCATTCTCTTTCCTTTGTTTCTTCACTTACATTGATTCTATATCTTAAATATATTTTGAACATGATCCCTCCTTTTTATCTCAATGGCTTTGCTTTTGTTGGAGCTGCCATTTTTTTCTCCAAACGAATGCAGTTGCTTTCTAATTTGTCTCATTGCACTTAGTCCTCCTTCCAATCCAATCCACATTTCTCACTACAATCAGAAAAATCTCTTCAAACTCCAAATTTCATCATTTTCCAACAGAAAGTCCAAACTCTTCACGCTGGCTTAACTGACTTTTACTCTGACTCTTGCACACCTCTTCAGTCTCAGTTCCGGCTGTTCCTTTATAGCTACTTTATACTTCAGCCACGCCAAATTCCTCAAACATGCCAAGTTGTTTTATGCTTGCAAGCCTCTGTGCATTCTAGACTCTGAAATAACTTTTCTGAAAATTGCCAAATTCTTAACCAGGTATCACAATTTATGAAGTCTTTTTGTTTCTTTCTTTAGCACTACTGTGGTAGTGCATAGCTCATTGTAAGATTTATCACATTGAATTTCAGCTATTTACTTGTATATCACTTCTCCTGGATGGTGCGGGGCTAAGGACAGTGAGGAATGGCCATGATCACAGGTGCCGTTCTATAGGGCTTGACCCCAAAGAGCAGGATTTGCTTTATTGTTGGATCCTTGTAGGGATATGTCTTATCATTCTAGCAAATTCCCTGAATACATTCTCTCAGGACTTTTTTCAAGCTACTAATTGACTTTGTTTAGTGGTTAATGGTTTCACCTATTAAATATTTTAGATCTACTTGTAGACTCCATCTTATACAAAGCTAGAAAAATCTACATTCAGTAATTCTAAATTCTAATTTTGTGAAAATTTTCTTTGTTACCCAATATAAAAGTGAATAATTGACTGTAAAGGAAAACTCTGTTTTTCTCTACTCCCAATACTTCTCATACCAAATGTATGGAATTTTTCCCACACCACACAATTCTGCAACACCAGTGGATGTCTCACAATTCAGTTCAGTTCTGACACCATATACCTAGAGTTAACACTGGATTCCACAGGTTGACGGCTCAGTTGCACACGATTGAGATAATAAGGCAATGAAACTCAAAGGCAGGACTTTGATGGCCAAGTATACAAATAACCCATTGGTTGTTTACCAAATGAGAAATTCTGTATAAAATCTTAAATCTGATGTTTTATTCTTCTCTCTATTCTCTCTGCCTGGCACTGTGCATGACATATTATTAGTGTTCCTTGAATGTCCAGAGATATAAATAGCAAATGGAAATGGTGCAATTTATTAGAAAACTTCATTTGGTCGTAATACTTTCAAAAGATCTCTAAACATAATTTTTCTTCTTGTGTATACCAAGTTATAAACCTGATTTAGGAACCAGCAAGGAGTAAAATGAGACACTATTTAATGAAATGATTCTGTAGAGTCTATCAGGATAGGGTTGCTCTTACATAATACATTAGAAAGTTTCTCCTGTCTAACTACCGGTACTTCAGGTTCCAACCCAAATGGATATGGGTCTGTAAAGATAGTGACTCTGCAGTGATTTTATCCAAGACTGTTTTCTACCCAGACTCATTGAAAACCTTTCTGCTTATCAAGACAACCAGTGCTATAAGAATTGAGCAGCCTTAATCCGGTCTTTCCATAATGTTTAATAGGTCACTTATATTTTTCTACTTCTCTGTTGAGTTTGTCATTTTAGCATAAACCCAGGCTTCACATTTTTCATGATCTAAATTTTCCTTTATTTCTTTTATTTTTCTAGATGCAAAAATCTCTGTTGAACATCTTTTCAAACTAAACCTGTATATAATACAAAACAATATTTTTCCAGCAAATGAAAAATATATAAATGGTGTCACAGAACCAAGCATTATTTAGCTGGGTCACAAGAGAGAGCCCTGTGGAATAAGCCATGATGCCATAATATCAATTAATCAATGGAGTTTTTGCTAGCTCTTTCTCTGTCTCCCCCTCCCTGCCTCTTCCTTCTCTCTCTCACCTCTCCCCTTTTCCTTCCTCTCGTCCCCACTTTTCCACTCCCCTCACCTCTCCTCTTCTTTCCTCTCTCATAAAGTAAACAGACTGCTACCTTGCTTTGTGTTCATACCAGACTATCGTATTTATTCTGCTTCTTTTCAGAAACTCCACTTACTGTATGAAAGTATCCATCTCACTGACCGTTGGTGAAAATGACACTGGACTCTGCTACAATTCCAAGATGAAGTACTTTGATAAAGCTGAACTTAGCAAAAGCAAGGAAATTTCCTGCCGTGACATAGAAGATTTTTTATTACCAACCAGAGAACCTGAAATCCTATGGTATAAGGTATGGACTGTGAATGATTTTATTGCATATACATAGATTAGTGTGTATCTTATTCTTGAACAAGTTGGATAAAAAATTTTAAGGAGTGCAATACAGTTCAACTCTGCCTTCCTAAAATACTACAGCAAGTTGTGCTGGTTATTTTGAGTTTTCAAACTGGTGGCATTGACAAATGCTAGTTAATATTTGTATTGTGTTTATATTTACATCTAGTTTATACCTAAAATGCCTTCAAGTTTGTTATAATCTGCAAGTATAATTTCAGAAATTAAAACTAAAATTCATTTCAGAGCTCTTCAAGTAAGCAGTTCAAAATGTCCCTAAAAAGGAGAGAAAGGATTGATTTGCTTATGTGATAAAATGTTACATTAGTTTTATTTAAATGTTCTGTTTAATGGAAGTATCTTTGTGCATATTCTAATTCTTTCCATGTAAAAGCATACATGTTTAAAAAAATAACATCAGATAAAAATTTATAACATTATAAAAATAACATTAGATTAACTTTACTTCAAAAACCAAAAGAAACTTTAAACTTAAGCAGGATAATCTAATATGTTCTTTCTATCATGTCATTAACTTTTACTGATTTTCAAATTTTGAACATACTCTTCAGCTTATTTATATCATAAAATATATTTTCATTACTAAGCATACTCAAGAAAATACAAGATATATGCTATAAACATTTGGAATATTTTGTCTTTGATTTAAAGATTTATAGTATAAAATTTGTTTTGTCCAGTTTACTGGAAGTAGGAATTTAGGAAGCTGAACCTCTTAATTTCTAAATGCACTGTCAGTATACAAACTGTGAGTCCTTGTGATTGATTGCTCATGAATTCAAAACTTGTTAGAAATAAAACAAGAAACAAATCTCGAACAATTTTTTAAAATATTTTTTTAATTTTTAAATTACAGTTGGCATATAATAATAGTTTCAGGTGTACAACATAGTGATTCTATATTTATATAATTTATGAAGTAATCACCCCAATAAATCTAGTACCCATTTAACACCATATATAGTTATTACAATATTATTGACTGTATTCCTTATACTTTATATTCCATGACTATTTTGCAACTACCAGTTGGTTCTTCTTAATCCCTTCCTCTTTTTTACCCCTTCAACCCCATCTGGCAACCATCAAAATGTTCTCTATATCTATGAGTTTGTTTCTGTTTTATTTGTTTATTTTCTTCTTTAGATTCCACATGTAAGTGAAATCATGTGGCATTTTCTTTCTCTCTTTGACTTACTCCACTCAGCACAATACCTCTAGGTCCATCTGTATTGTTGCAGATGGCAAGATTTCATCCTTTTTTCTGGCTCAGTAATATTCCATAAATCTTGAACAATTTTTAAAGGATTTTGCTAAAATTAACAGTGCCCTTCTCTTAGTAAGACTTAATTTTCATTTTTGATAATAAGCATGGAGGATTCAGAACAGTAGAGGAAATGTTGAAATATTTTCTACTTTTCCTTTGAATTTCTCTTGGAAAATGTTAAACAGCTTTCAAATATTAGCCCCATTGATTTCTGTTCCAGTTCAGATAGTTTTATTTTTTTCTCTTTTTAAGTTGTGTATTTCTCATTCTGATTCTGTGTGGTTTGCCTGCTTTCCACACACAGATTCCGAACAAGTCCTGATGATTGCTTCAAAGGGGAGAAGTATTTATGAAGTTTGACCCAAGTTCTCCATGAACATTTTTCTAGTACTCATATGTGTACATTCAGCTTCCAGATATGTGGCTTCTTTGTTGTCTGCTAATAAGTTGATCTTAAGCATCATGTGCATTTTCTTTTTGTAAACAGTATCTCAGAATTGGCTGAAACCTTAGAAACTATGCATGTGCGTGCACACACACAAATACACACACATACACACATACACACACACACACACTCACTCAATTTTTTAAATGGCTGGCCTCACATTGGTCCTTTGGTCATGTTTCCAACATCACCCCAATCACTGTGTCTTTAAGCTATAAAGGCAATAACTCGTGGAGTGATGGGTGGAGATGCAGTATATGTAGAATTTAAATGTCTTGTAACAATTCAGATTAGTTTTCCATTGTCAAGGAAATATATATTCCATACATTCACCGTGCAATTTATGTGATTATCACAGTTCAGGCAACGAATAATGAAAATGTAAAATATATATTTTTTGGTCTGAAATAATTGAATAATTGTCCCTCAATTATACAAAGGCTTTGAACCACATAACCAAAATAATGGCCTGTAAAAATTTGATTTGGCAATTACACTTTTTTTTAGAAATAATATTACCTCTGAATAGTGTCAAAAGGTTTATAGCTATTTTATCCTCATTCCATTGATTTAAAGTCTGGCTATTATTTGTTTTTGAGGAACCTCCATACAAAGGGTAAGGAAGAATAAGAGAGGTAGATGAGGGTAAAGGGGGTCAATTATATGGTGATAGAAGGATATTTGACTTTGGGTGGTGAACGTACAATGCAATATACCTACAACATATTATTGAATTGTACACTTGAAATCTATATAATTTTATTAATCAATGTCACCCCAATAGATTTAATGAAGTAAAATAAAATAAAAAATAAGCCCAGGGAGTTTCAAGAATATAGGAGTGATAAACAGACTGAAATATTAAAACAAGGTCAAAGTGAATAAGAATTTAGAAAAGACCACTGGAATTTGTTAGCAAAGAGATCGCTATCAATGATCTTAGAGAGAGGAATTTCAATAGGTTAAAGAGATGATTTATGCTATATTTTATTATACTTACCACTATCTTCTCTGTAATAATGCTAGTTGAACATGAAAAAAAAATCTGACTAGAAGAAATAGACTTCTGTTTGGGCAAAAACTGAAATCTCCTGTGCAAATGTCATTATAATCCAAAGCTTAATTCAGAGACCATAATTTGGTACATTTGTCCACAATGAAAAGAGATATTTACAGAATGATAGAATCTTTCATGTAAATATTGGCCATTTTATGGATTATAAAATGCACTTGCTATAAAGAAATTGAACTATTTCTAAATGAAACATTAAAATATTTAAAATATTAAAATATAAACATTGTCCTCTATAGAATTACCTTTTCTGCTTCCTCTGTATTCATTTAGTTTTTTATATTCTAGTATCAAGATGTTTAATTTCATAATCATCAAATGTGGAGTATTTGCTTCTAAAAACTGATACCAAGAATAATCTTAATAAATATCCTTTTTCTTATATCTAATAAATTAATACATATCTGATTTAGAGACAGTAATTTGAAAAGTTAACAAAGTAATTTTTGCTTAAAATACTCTTTAAATCGAGGTACCTGATTTTTCAGAGATGTGGAAAAGGCACGAAAGTCTTTAGCAGTAATTCCAAACTATTTAGCCCTTCAAAATATAACTTAAGAAGCTTTTAGTTTAGTATTTTGAATATTTTCCAGTTCTATATAAATAATATATAAATATTAATACTATATATATAATATATATATAGTATTTATAAAAATACATAAATACTATATACACTACAAAAGTTTTATATTCTTCATGTAGGAATGTAGGACAAAAACATGGAGGCCAAGTATTGTATTCAAAAGAGATACCCTGCTTATAAGAGAAGTCAGAGAAGATGACATTGGAAATTACACATGTGAATTAAAATATGGAGGCTTTGTTGTGAGAAGAACCACTGAATTAACTGTTACGGGTAAGCACAGTCTTCAATATTTCATTTGCAAGTAATGAAACTACCATTTTAAGTTTATTTTTGTACTGCATGTTGATTTTTTCAAATCTATGCAATGAAAGACTTACTTAACCAAATGCTAAGTGGATTCCTATAGGTGAAATGTATTCCTTCTTGCTTTCAAAGAACCTTATGCTTAAATGCATTTGCAAGGTTAAAGAAAATATGCTTAGGGAATTATAGAAATGTTAGCTTTTAAAAGTATTTGAAATAATGAGTTTACAATTTCATTTTTACTGTTATCATTTTCAGAAACATTTTCTGGAGGGTTAAAATGGAATGTATGAACTCTGTCTTTCTGTCTTGCTCCAAATTAGAAAAATTACTTTTTTATTCATTTATCATTCTATAAATCTGACATATGTGTTCTCATGAACTTGAAAATAACATAATTTCAGTTGCAATAATTGAATAATTATGTGAGGTGCAGTTCATGGAGCCTTTCCCATATCTGGTTGCTAAGGTAGAAGGGCATGAGAACAAGATTCATAACACTGTGTATAATCAATGAATCTGCAACTTACTAGTCACATGACCTTGTTTGAATCACCATAACCTTCAGAATATCAGTTTCTTCATGTCAAATGATGATGACAATATTTGCCTTGCTTACTTCATAGGGTTTTTGCAAGGATCGAATGAGGTAAGGTAATATGTATGAAATGATTTTGCAAAATACAGAATTACATCAAAATGTGCATCATTTTTGTTATTTTTATGTCATGTGAAATATTGTGCTCATACCCTTTTTTAATTTATAGTGTACTTCTCTAAAACGGCTTCCAAGGAAATTAGGGGGGAAAACAAGAGCAATATTAGGAAGTTAAAGATATTTCTTGCCTTATTGAGAGAGATTCTTCTTGGTGACATTTTTGTACAATCATATTTATGAAACATATATTAAAAAGTATAAAAAGAGTATCAAATACTTTAAACAAATTTTTACTCGTTTATTGATTCATGTAAGATAGCTTTCCTGTATATAAAAAGTGTGTTGTTGTTGTGATGGTCACCTTCATCTTACAATAATCATCTTTTCTTTTAAATCTTGAATTATGATGTATTTTGACTTAAAAACTAAATCTGATTTCATGAAATTCATTTGATAAATAATAATTATTCTGATCAAAAGAAATTTTTATTAAATAAATAAGGTACTCTTCAGTAATGTCTTCAATAACTATTAGACCCAGTAAATAACTGACACTTGAGTATATAACACACTTGAATAGGAAACAGACATTCAGTCTTCTATTATGTACCTATGGTATGCATATGTACAATTTACCCTAGTTTGGTTTTCAATTTTGCTGTGTGTAATAGGTCTCTGTATAGAAAATTAAAATGAACACTTCATCACTTTACCTCCCTATTTGTTTAATGGAACAGTGAAAAATATAACTGTCTGTACATGGGTTTTCTTTACAATAGGTATTGACTTTATTATTATTTTTTCTCAATCTATACTGAAGTAGTTATTCCAAGGAGTTGATATTGAGACAATGAATTTAAAAATATATAATGAAAAAAAACACCTATTCTGAAAAGAAAATAGAATGTACTTTAAGTCTTTTTTCTTTGGAGTATATAACTAATCCTCGGTAAGCACATCTGTCCCCTTTCTAGAAATCCTAAGATACTAAACTACTATTGAGTAAGGAGATTGGGAAAAAATCTCGTGGAGACTGGAGCCTGGGTACCAAATGATAAAAGAACTTAAATGAAGCTACTTTGTATAACGAATCATAGAACTGTTTTCTCCTAAATGCTACTCAGAACTACTATATTTTTCTAATATAATTCCTCCAAAAAATATCTTTTTTTTCCATATAAAAAGATGAATAATTTTTTTCTTGATAGCCAATAGGAAGTTAGTAAAATTTTTCACTCAAGTGATTATTGTGAATGACTCTAACTTAAATAGCCTTACCTGTGTCACTGATTTGGGCAAAAAAGTAATAAACCAAAGTTTGACCATATATGAAATTTGGGGTGAGTGGGAGAGCTGCATGCTCTAGAATTAAAAATAGTATGTATTAAAATGCATCTTAGATATTAAGTCAATTGACAAGATATATTTTTGTGTAACATTGTTTTAAATGGTGTGACACTATAGCACATTTACTTTGTCTGTGGCCAAATTAAAGAATAATTCTCAGAACCCAAATTATATCCCCAGTAAAGCAACAAAATTGGGCAGTTCTCTGGATGATAATTACTCACTGTTTTGTGTCTTGGTTTTCTACACATCATTATCATGCTGTATTTAATGTAAATATTATGCAAAGCACAATATCATTTAATTTTAGCGGCTCTGCTGTAGCTGATAATAAATAAATATTTCGAAATGTGTTAAAATGTTTCTTTAAAATAAATAAGAAAGAACCTTATATGTAAAGAGAAAAGGACATTTCTGGATAAAGTAGCTAAATGTGCAGGCAATAGTGTGAGCTTTTATGGGGGAGCCTTCGCTTATTAAAAGTATATGTGGGTGGTAAACACACAATGCAATATATACGACATATTGTTAAATCATACACTTGAAATTTATTGGATTTTGTTGATCAATGTCACCCCAATAATTCGTAATAATAATACTAGTAAATAAATAAATAGGAAAAAAAGGGAATGTGTCTACTTTGGTGAAGTAGTGGTTCAGGAAAACAGATCACAGTGAAAGAAATGATAAACTTGCTCAGCACTTTTGGTATACTTTCAACATTTTTTTTAAATTTATAAACATTTGGGATGTTTTAGCATCATCTTCAGCTTCTGCATTCTTCTCTAAGCCTCAGCCACACTGAAGTTTGTACTGTTCTCCTCCAAATACTCTCCAGCTGAAGCCTTACTATTCATGGTATGCTCCCTCTGGGATGCTTCTTCTTCCACATTGTCACAGGGCTGATTCTTACTCTTTCTTCAAGGTACAGCTCTGTTTTGTTCCTTTTTCATTCCAGGATCAGGTCTCCTTAGTCTCCTTTTGGCTGTGACTATTTCTGTCTTTCAATGTTTTTGATGCTTTCAACAGTTGATGAGTACTGACTATGTAGTTTGTAAATTATTCTACAGTTGTATTTGTTTGATGTTTTTCTCATGGTTAGATTTGAGTCATATATTCTTGGAAGACCACTTAGGTAAAATCACAACATATTACTCTCAACGTGACAATCACTGTCGATGTTGACCTTCATCACCTGAGGTAGTGTTTCTCAGATTTGCCACTGTAAAATGACTGTTTTTTTCACCACTTTCCATACTGCATTCTTTGGAAGGAATTAATTAACTGCAGTCCACACTTAAGGAGTGAGGAGTTATGTCCTCATCTCTTTGAAAAGCAGAGTATCTACATAAATTATTTTGGAATTTTTCTGCATAGGGCGTATATTTATTTTTCCGTAATATTCTAATTAATCATTTAGCTATGTCAGTATGGACTGAGATATTTATTTTATATTTTAGTTTATAATCCAATATCACCTTATTTATTTTGTTACTCAACTTGTTCTAGTTTGGGCTTTTAGGAGCTCTTTTAGTTGATTCCTTTGTCCCTTTGACATACCCGCATCATTGTGTGCGTGTGTGCACGTGCACACGTGCATGCACATGTGCATGTACACTCACACCCCAATTTCTGGGTCATACAATATGCTCCAGGATCATCTTTTTGTGTATTACCTGTCTCTGTCCTAGAATCAGCTATTTTTTCCAAGGAGCCCTCAGTTTTTTAAATTGGAGATTTGTACTAGAAACTAAGATCTTGGCATTGGGAATATTCATTGATACTGAGGTATAGTTGTTTCTAAGACCTCTCAGTTGACAGAGCAAGGAAATATGTGTATAGTAACCCAGGCACATACATATATCTATAAATACTTATATATGTAACCATCTGTATCTGTATTAAACTAAACATAAATTCATATTGATGTCTTCAACTCTATTAACATAGGGATCATTCTAGCCTCTTCCCCTTGTTTATCTATAACTTCCTGTCCAAACAGGTGAGAAACCTGTTCTCACCATCTGCTAATCATTTATTTAATTGTTCATTTTCAATATAGATATATAATGAAGTCAGAATTGTTATCTAGTACTTCTGTGAGAAACACTTTATCAAAATATAGTGCTTTTTATACAGTTTCTTTTGCCTTTTGTTTCACACACTCCACTCATTTCCAAAGTTCCTTAGGTTAGCACCTTTCCCCCAACACTCCCTTCAGTGAGGTTGACTAACACATTTGTAATATAGTCAGGTTGTTCTGTCACATTCTGCATTCCACCCAAGATCCTCCATCCTCTTAAATAATGTCTTTAAAAATTTTTATACATTAAGGTTTATAGAAGAGGAAAAATATTTTTTTAACCTTCTGAGTTCTTGGCTGAGACCCCCTGTAATAAAAAAAAAAAAAGATTAACAAGAGAAAAATAAACAAGTTTATTAACATGCATACCTCACATATACATGGAAGAGACCCAGGAAAACTGAGTATCTCTTTGGAATGGCCCATGCCACCACCTTAAATACCATCTTCCATTAAAGACAAAAGAAAGATTGGGGATGGGAAGAGGCCAAATATAGGAGGTTACCAGGAAAGTCTAAGTGATTTCCTTCTCCACTGATAAGAGTTTCTGGAGATTTAGAGTCATTCTTCTCTTCCTGGTACAGAGAGGGAGGCACCTTTACAAATAGAGATTTATTTTATAAATGTAAATTTCCCTTAGGTAACTCTTTGTTTTCAGAGCTTCTCCTATAACTGCAGTTTCTCAAAATAATGAGCTCAGAATAATCTTTATACCAAAAAGGGGTATTTTGGGGTAATATATTCTGCTACCCTTTATTCCCAGCTTCGAAACTTTCCCAAGAGTTTCACAGTTAAGAAGCTGAGTTGGTTGATTGCTACATCTCTCAATGAAGCAGTCTTAGTCTGAGAAAGTTTAGTTCAGTTTTAAAGAGTTGTGTCTCATTTCTGGAGGCAGTGTTACAGGTGAGCTCCCAAAGTTAGCGAGCAATCAGGTATTAATGAGAGGTATTTCTATGGAAACACATACAAAAAAAAAAAAAAAGATTAGTGATTAGAGTGGACTATAAACCCAGTTTCTGAGTCCTGAGGGCAGCCAATTGGGCAGATTTCTAGATTTGGGGCTCAAACAATCTTTTCTGTTTTTGTGGTAAAATAATAGCAAATAAAATTTACCATTTAACCATTTTAGGTGCACATGTCAGTGGTATTAAGTACATTTACATTTTCGTCACCACCATCCATCTCTAGAGCTTTTGGATCTTTCCAAACTGAAACTTTGTACCCATTAAACAGTAACTTTACATCCCCTCCTCCCACCAACCTTGGAAACAACCACTCTATTTTCTGTTAACTGTGAATTTGACCCTTCTAGGTACCTCAGATAAATGGAATCATACAATATCTTTCCTTTTGTGTCTGACCTATTTCATTTAATATCATGTCTTCAAGGTTCATCTATGACAGCTCATTTCTTTGTACCACTGAATGATATTTAACTGTTTGGCTGTACCATAATTTGTCTATTAATCTACTGAATGCATTTTGGGTGCATCCAGTTTGGGAAGATTATGAAGCTAGTATATTCTCATGTGGGTTTTTGTATGGGCATAAGTTTTCAAATCAGTTGAGTAAAAACCTAGGAATGTAATTTCTTGGTGTATGATAAGATTATATTTAGCTTTGTGAGAAGCTGCTAAATTGTTCTCTAAAGTAGCTGTACCACTTTCCATTGGCAGTGAATGAAGAATTCCAGCTGTTCTGCATCCTTTAACCAATCTGAACTCTGTTATTTAGATTTTACCATTCAAGTGGGTCTGTATTGGTATTTCATTGTCATTTTAATTGCCAATTCCCTAATGATAAATTATTTGGAAAATATTTTAAGTGCTTATTTGCCTTATGAATATCTTCTTTCATCTAGTGCCTATTCGGTTATTTTACCTACTTTTTAATTTGGATGTTTGTTTTTTTTATTTTTCAGTTTTAAGAATTCTTTGTACATTTGATACAATTTGTTTTTCAGATATATGTTTTTCAAATATTTTGTCCAAGTCTGTAGCTTGTCTTTTGGTTTTCTTAACAGTGGCTTTCACAGAGCAGAGGTTTAGGTTTGCATTTTTGAGTTTTCTTTTTTCTAATATATACACTTAATTCTATAAATGTCTTCTAAACACTGCTTTTGCTTCATTCCACAAATTTTGAATAAGTTGCATTTTCATTTAGTTCGAAGTATTTTTTATCTCTCTTGAGGAATCTTTTTTTTTTTCACCCATGTGTTACTTAGAAATGTGTTAATTTCTAAACATTTGTTGGTTTTCCAGCTATTTTTTCTGTCATTGATTTCTACTTTATTTATATTGTGATCTGAACATATACTGTGTATAATTTATGTATTGAAATTTGCTAAAGTGTACTTTATGACCTAGAACGTGATCTTTCTTGGTGAATGCCCCATGAGAACTTGAGAAAAGTGTATACTTTGCTGTTGTTGGATAAAGTAGTCTATAAATGTCAGTTAAATCAAGTTTACTTATAGTGTTGTTCAAGTCAACTATATCCTTACTGATTTTCTGCTTGCTTGATCTTTCAATTACTGAGAGTGTTGAAATCTCCAACTATAGTCATGGATTTGTCTATTTATCCTTTCAATTATGTAAGTTTTTGCCTCACAGTTTTGATGCTCTGTTGTTAAGTTCATATGTGTATAGGGTCGGTATGTCTCCTTTGAGAATTGATCTCTTTGTCATTATGTAATGTACTTCTTTATCCATGATTATTTTCCTTGTCTAAAGTCAGCTTTGTCTGAATTTAGTATACTTTCTTTTGATTAGTATTAGCATGCATATCTTTCTTTTCACCCTTTACTTTTAACTTACCTGGTTCTTAATATTTAAAGTGGGTATCTTATAAGCAACATATAGTTGGACCTTGATTTTTTATCTACTCTGACTGATATTCTTTGTATTTTAACTGGTATATTTAGACCATTTACAGTTAAAGTGGTTATTGAAATTGTTGGATTAATTTATACCATGTTTGCCAGTGTTTTCAATTCATTGAACTTATTCTTTGTTTCTTTCCCCCTCTCTTCTCTGTTTTCTCTGGTTTTAATTGAACATTTTATATGGTTCCATTTTATCTCTCCTTATTATCAATTTTACTTCTTTTAAAAAATTGTAGTGGGTGCTCTGGATATTTCAGTATATATTTTTAACTAATCTCAGACCACCTTCAAAAAACACTATACCATTTTGTGTGTAGTAAATGTGCATTATTATAGAGTATTTCCAGTTTCTTACTCTCATCTCTTATGACACTGCTGTCATTCATTTCACTTATCCATATGTTTTAATCATCCAATAAATTATTATTAAACAACTAGTTATCATTTTGATCAATTTATAATGAGATAAAGATTTTATTTTATGCCTCATTTACTCCTTTTCTGACATTCTTATTTTCTTAATGTAGAACCAAATTTTTGACCTATACATTTTCCTTTGGCCTAAATAACTTTTTTTAACATTTCTTTCAATAAAGGTCTGGTGATGATAAATTCCTCTGGATTTTGTTTGTCATAGAATGCCTTCGCTTCTCTTTCTCTTTTAAAGGATTATTTTGCTAAATATAGAATTCTAGGTTGTTTTTCCCCACCACTTTATGCCATTCCACTCTCTTCTTGCTTGTATATTTTTTTGACAAGTTCACTCTAATTCTTACACTCGTTCCTCTATAAAAAGGACATATTTTCTTTAGTGTTCTTTAAAGATTTTATATTTTTCTGTGTTTTTCTGCAGTTTGAATTGATATGTATAGGTGTGATGATTTTGGTATTTATCCTGCTTGCTGTTTTCTTGCCTTCATGGGTTTCTAGTTTGGAGTCTGTCATTAATTTTAAAAATTCCATGGCCATTATTATTCTGGTCAATTCTTTCTTCTTCTATTGTTCCAATTATATGTATGTATGTGTGTGTGTGTGTGTGTGTGTGTGTGTGTGTGTGTGTGTATATATATATATATATATATATATATATATATATATATATATATATATAATGCCTTTCAAAATTATCCTACAGTTTTTTTAGGTATTCTGTTTTATTTTTTACTTTTTATTTCATTTCAATTTATAAAATTTTTATTGACCTATCTGCAAGTGAATTCTTCCTTTTACTGTATCCAGGATATTGATGAGCCCATCAAAGAATTCTTCATTTATGGTATAGTGTTTTAATTCATAGCACTTTCTTTTGATTCTCATTTAGAATTTCCATTTTTCTGCTTACATTTCCCATCCATTTTTGCATTTTACTTATTTTTTCATTAGCGCAATTAAAATATTGAACAAAGTATTTTAAATTTCCTGTCTGATAATTCCAGTGTCTGTGTCATATCTGAGTCTGGTTCTGATAATTGCTGATGGAGTTTATGGCTCCAGTGACTTTTTCTCCAAATAAGCAAATTTCAGTTGTTGATTCTCTGAATTTACCTAAATCTCTAAATTTAGGTGTGACTGTTTTTCCTGAAACCTCAGTTCTCTTAGAGTTCCAAGAAAAGTTTTTGGTCTTTAGATTTTCCAGCTTTTTCTTCTTGTATTATTGAGAGTAATGACTTCCAAGCTATTTACATGTGGAAACTGAAATTAAAAGCAACAATGCCATGTTCAGGTTGGTGTTCCCAAACTCCATGAGGATCTAACATGTCTTACCCATAGTAGTCACTCAACAAATGCATACTCATAAATAAATTAATTTGATATCATGAGCATATCCCAGTTTAAAGCGAGTGCTCTTAAATTGTGTTTATAATCAGGCAAAATGATATCTTTGTTACTTGAAAAGTAGACAAAATAGTGGAGGAATAACTCTCTAAATCCAGATCCCATACTCTACTTTTGTTAAGACTATTGAGTAATTACATCAACCCTTTTATTTCCTACATTATATTGCTGCTTTGTACCGACTTATAAGTCAGATAGCATCATCTTTTTTTATACTAATCATTTTCAAGTGCCTACATGTGGCTGAACTTTTAGATACAAATATAAGGACTGAATTTTCCTAAGACTGTTTTATGTTAGTTTTAACATGTCATCCAGTCTATCAATATCTGTTTTATTCTTAATTCTGTATTCTACCATATTAGCTTCTCATTCTGGACAAAAGTCAATAGGTTTTCATTGGAAAATGTGTTGGTTGAAATCATTGTTTAAAGTGTTATATGTAAAAGGTTCTATGTAAGCTGTGTAACATTCTATTACATACTTCTTTCTATTTTTTTTCTAGAAATGTATCAGTCATCTCTCTTTGGGTACAGCTTTCTTATCCTACTAAGAAATCTATAATTCAGTCTTTTTTTCTATTTGTTTCTTTTCATTTAATAGTGAAATACAACAAAGTACATAAAACAAACATGTAGCTACTTCATATGTTATCAAATGAACCCGCCTAGGTGAAGAATCAGCATTACAGGCACCACAAGACCTGCACATACCCTTCCAAATACAAACTCCTTCTTCCCTACTATTGATTATGTTACTACCATTGCAACTTTTTTGGTATCTGTTTTCTTGTCTTTTTTTTTAAGTTGTAATAGCAATAGGGGATTAAAAATATCGTAGAAAGTAGAGGCTGTGCACACCTCCTCTAGCAAGCACACTAAAATTATAACAAAACTACAGAGCAACCAGTATGCAGAGTCACCAGAGGACTGGCTGAACAGAAGCCCTACAACTGGGTCACCTCAAATAGCATAACAGGTCACCTCAAAATGGTCCAGTCCTACAACTGCATGTGTCAGTCGAGAATCAGGAGGGTAATCAGGTGAGGTCCCAGATGCACACTGGGCCCAGAGTTCCAGGGCTGAGAAGTCCCCATGTCCTCTGGCTGTGAAAACCAGCGTAGGCTATGGCTGAGTGAGACGGAAGGCTAAGGAAGAGGAGACCTTCCTCTTAATGGACCCACACCTGGACTTACTCGCTGACTGACTCACTTGCTCCAGCACTGGGGCAGCTGCTCAAGAGGTACTGGGGACACACGGGGAGGCACTGAGCTGTTGGGCTTCAGGGTGAGGGCTGGAGGGGAGGCTTGCTTCCAGACAAATGTGCATACAGAAGCCATTGTTCCTTTGTTGAGCCCTCCCCACTCCCAGCCTGCAGACTCAGGTGCCATCAACCTGGATAACACAGGTCACTCAGCCCAGGTGATTGCCTGAGACTTTGCCTCCCCAACTTGTGGGCCCACCCAAGCCAATTCTAGTGGTTTAGTCCATGCAAATGGGCTATCTTGGCTCTTGCCATGAATTTTCATAGAATCTCTCAAAGGGTCACAAAATCCAAAGAAGCAGCTTCTGGCCTTGTTATACCCTATACTTCTTGCTGAGCAACCCCAAGCCCTGCACCAGTGATAGCCGGCCTTGGTTTCTGACTTGGCCCTTCAAGGCACCTCTAAGCCCAGCATGGGTGGCAGCCATCTGTGGTTTGCTTGACTTTTACCAGGTGGCTCCAGAGGTGCACGTGCTGTGGCTGAACTTGGCCTGCAGCTGGATCCCTCTGAGGTCTGTGCCAAGGGGCCCTACAGGACACCTACTACATAAAGCCACTCTACTAAGACCAGGAGACTTAGGAGCTACCTAATACACAGAAACAGACACAGAGAGGTAGCCAAAATGGGAAGATAACAAAGTATGTCTCACTTGAAAAAATCAGAACAAAGCTCCAGAAACAAAATTTACCAAAATGGAGACAAGTAATCTACCAGATACAGAGTTCAAAACACTGGTTATTAGGATACTCAAAGAACTTAGGGGAAGAGTAAATGAACTCAGTGAGAACTCTAACAAAGAAATAGAAAACATAAAGAACCAGTCAGAAATGAAGGGTACAATATTTGAGATGAAGAGCACATGAGAAGGAATCAACAGAGTGAATGAAACAGAGAATCAAATGACAGAAAACTTCCCTAACTTTGCAAAGGAAATAGACATACAAGTCCAGGAAGCACAAAGAGACCCAAGCAAGAGGAACCCAAATAGACCCACACCAAGACACATCATAAAACATCATTAAAGTGCCAAAAGTTAAAGACAAAGAGAGAATCTTAAAAGCAGCAATTAGTTACATACAAAAGCACCCATAATATCATTAGCTGGTCTCTCAAAAGAAACTTTATGGGTCAAAAGGGCTTGACACAAAATATTCAAAGTGATGAAAACTAAGGACCTATAACCCAGATTACTTTACCCAGCAGTTATCATTTAGAATCGAAGAACAGATAAAGAGCTTCCCAGACAAGAAAAAGCGAAAGGATTTCATCACCACCAAGTCATTATTACAGGAAATGTCGGAGAGACTTCTTTAAGAAGAAGAAAAATATATGTATAAAAAGTCTAAATAAAGAATGGCAATAACTACCTATCTATCAACAAGTATTTCAAATGAAAAATAATTAAATGCTCCAATCAAAAGATAGGGTGGATGAATGGATAAGAAAACAGGACCCTTACTTATGCTGCCTACAAGAGACTCACTTCAGATTAAAAGACACATACAGACTAAAAGTAATGGTATGGGAAAAGATAAATCGTGATAGACCTAGAGGGTATTGTGCTGAGTGAAGTAAGTCAGATAGAGGAAAACAAATATCATATGATTACATATATATGTGGAATCTAAAGAACAAAACAAACAAACAAAAGAAACAAACTCATAGATACAGAGAACATTTTGAGGGGTACCAGATGAGAGTAGGGTTTGGGGGTCAGTGTAAAGGGAGAGAAGATTAAAAAGTACAAATTGATAGTTACAAAGTAGTCATGGAGATACAAAGTATAGCATAAGGAATATAGCCAATAATATTGTAATAACTATATATGGTGTTAGAGGGGCACTAGATTTATTGGGGTGATCACTTTGTGCATTAAATAGATGTCTAATTACTATGCTCTACACCTGTAACTAATGTAGTATTGAAGTAACTATAGCTGAAAACCAAAAAAATTTGTATTAATTTTAAAAAGTTATATTAGCTAATGATGCATACTTAAGCAATGTAACTAAAATGTTGCCGCTGGCTGAAACTTAAATTTAGACCCACCCTTTGTGTATTTTGTTATCCGACTTTTTAAACTCTATATTTTGTTTTAAAAATTTAGCCTTGTTATTTCATTTGTCTGCAGTTTATTCATTACTTTTATGCTATACTACTGTATTATGTGAATATCTCACAGTTTGTTTATACACAATTAGGGTTGTTTTGATATTTTGCTAACATAAGTAATATGGCCATTAACATTCTTGTAAGCATTCTCATTCTCTCTCTCTCTCTCTCTCTCTCTCTCTCTCTCTCTCTCTCTCTCACACACACACACACACACACACACACACTCTCACACATTTTTCTTTGTACATATACAAGTGGGCATTTATGGAGGATTTTTACCTAAGAGTGGATTTTCTTATTCAGGGTGTGTGTGTGTGTGTGTGTGTGTGCATTTTTTTTTCAAATCTACTAGAGATTTTTTAGGTTATTATTGGCCTATTTCAACCAAATGGATTGAGAGTAGGAGGGAAGTAATACTCCTAAGGAAATTTGAGGTGCCAAAAGAACATAAAAAGTATTCTAGGGAATATAAATGGCAGATGCCCACTACTTTTAAACATAATGATTTCTTAGTGTTTATAAAATGTGGTTTGATATTCAAAAAGTTCTTTTGTGGGTAGTGTAACAATTTTTTGTACTTCCATAATACTAAAAAATGTGAAACTGTTCAAATTTATATTAATATAAATTGCCATATCCTAGAATTCCTTGTATTAAAGTCTTACTCACACCCTCACTATAGTTTTAACCCTAAACATCTGCCAATTTATTTCTGGGAATGTAGTTATAGGGAAAACATCATGTCCGGAGGTGGTCTGCGAGAGACTTAGTAATTCCAAAATATACCAGCTTGGCTTTTCTTATAAAATAAACTATTTAGATGAAAAATAAAAACATTAATTATGTACATATATTTTGGTTTATTAGGTATAAGGAAAATAATACACACTGTATAGATTTTTTCCAGAAGTATTAAATGATATGATATTCAATTTTATCTGTTAATGTTTACTTTTACTTCTAGCCAAAACATTTAAAAAATAATTTTGAAAAGGATTCAAAACAAAATGTCAGCCATATTTTCATCATAAATATTTGAAACGAGTCAGACCATTTGAAAAGCCATTTAATTTCTAGTACTAGATCATAGAGTGAAGTAATCATAAGAAAATGGATAGTGAAAATGTTATATCAGGAAAAAAAATTATCAATAAAATGTAAAAGTCAGCAGGAACAGTGAGGAAAAGAATACTGACATGAAAAATGCAAAAAGAATGAGATGATTGCTACAAAGATGTTTTAGTAGCATTTTTATATTTGAGTTAACATTTTTAACAAGAGTTAATGTCACAATATATTTAAAGTACTTTCCAATCAACTATAGCCAGAATTTATGCTCTCAAAAGTTGCATCTTCCTCCTCTTTTTATGGATAAGGAAGCTGAGGCAAAGAAAGGTTAAGTGGATTTTTCAATATCACAAAGCATCATGGTGACAAATTTAAGAATAAAATTTAATTTCCTGAATTTCAGTTTGTGATTTATTCCACTGGATAATTAATAGCAAGGCATTGTGCTTTTTATATTAGCTCAGCTGATCACTATGAAAGATTTATTTTTTAAGTTCAACTGAAACACATTTTACTATGAGACCTTTAATTCTTTGCCACTGATGTAATTAAATGGTGTATGTGTGGTCTAGCCTGGGGGTGGAATGATTACTTTTATTATTTACTCTATTTCTTTGAAAAATGGTACCTTTTATCTCCTCCTTTTAAAACCTATTTTTGTTAATTTATTTCAAACAGTGAAGTGTGCTTTATTGACTGTAACTTAACAAGAATTGATGAAAGTGATAATAGGCGCTTGTCTTTCCCGACTTTACTGTGTGTATTTAGTAATATGCTAGAATTAATGCACACGACAATCCTCACATATATTATTCTTTTATAAAATGGAGCATATTGCAATCTTAGCTGTTTTTATAAGTAAATATCTGTCATATTTTTCAACTCAAAGATCATTTATATTAAAATTTTGAATTAAAAGGGATTAAATATTGTGAAACTGATCAATACTGAAACCTCAGTGTAGCCATCTAATCTTTATTTGGAGTTCAATCCCTAAAGCAAAAGACCTCTCTTAGGAGTAATGTCTAATGATAACTCTCCTGGCACTAAGTATCTTAATGTATTGTTTAATCTCTCAATATATTGAATGAGTTGTCCAAGTGTATTAATCAAGCAAACATTTAATGTCAAGGCGTGACAACTTTGAATAAAAAGCTTGATGTTTTTACATCAAGCAGAAAATGTATACATTTTAGAATATGTCAATAGCAAGATTGATATGTATTATTTCTCGCCATGGGGAAAACGGGCATTATTCATTTAGATGATTTCCATCAATATAAGTAATAAGAAGTATTAGTAATTAGAATAGTTAATATTTACTATTTACTGTGTACCAAGATCTGTTATAAATTGTTATTTATAATAACTCATCTACTCCACATAACCTCAATTTACTCAGCCTTTAAAACCTTTCAGGTATCTGCTAAGTACCTGGTATTCTAGATTTTATAAATTGCACATGAAAATAATCCATTTTTTTCCATTGCCCACTTTTATACAAGCCTTTGAACTTAAAAAACAATGGGGATCCATTTCTGAAAATGTGGTTGATTAGATACCCCATTTCCTCACTTTAAACACCTAGAAATGCTAGATAAAATAGAATAGATAGGCCTTTCAAAAGATTAGCTGATCTTTCGAGAAAGTTTAAAAAAATCTCAGGGACTAAATGGAAAGAAGGAACTAAAAACTAGAGCAGTTAACCTGACTCTGAGGCTACCATAGCAGAGCACATGGGAGTGACACAGAGAAGTGTTAAGATTTCATTATCAGCAACCAAGGGCTTGGGTTTTATTTGTTACATGGGGAGATGAGACTAGGACTTGGACCCTCAAAGAGTGGGGAATTGGCAATGAAGTTCTCATATAAACCTAGTTAGTACTCTAAAAGGGCTGCCATGAAAGTGAAAAAGAAAAAAAAAAATGACCGTTGGCACAGGAAGAAGACAAACTAGTTTATCCGCCCTGGTATCAGCTCTGCATTTATTTAAAACAAACAAAAAAGGATCCTATTAATCCATAGCCTTGTGGGCCTGAGTGTTAGAATTTATACCACCTGTGTGGCCTGAAAGCCCTTAAGTCAAAAAATTAACATACAAATGTTTCAAAGTGTATATTTTCCAGGAGCAGTATAAAGCAAAACTTCTAAAGGGATGTGCTTTCAACACATACTGCACAAGATTCCCATAGATGAAACCCTGCTGAAGATCCCAAGACAAAAAAGGACATGATTTGCACCACACACACACACACACACACACACACACACACACACACAAAGTATCTTAGGACAAAATACAAAGTAGACTAGGATTCCTGTTTTATAAGATTTAAAGATTCTTTTGATGGCAGGATACAACACATTGACCCTGAGATAGATGAAAGGCAGAATTCTCTATCACTTACAGATCCAACTGAGAGAAGGGTACCAGGCTGAGACACACAGGGGATTGCACCCAGGGACAGTGTAACTGCCCACTGGAGCCTTAGGGAACAGCTCATGGATATCAAGTGGAAGGGCTTAGCTAGATTTTGATGGCTCCCTATTGATTGGATAAATTTGAATAAATTCATAGACTCAAGGGCATAAGGGCCGTTCTTAGTGCCTGGTGCCTGTTTTTTTGGGCGATTAGGGCTGGTGCATAGTGGACCCTGAGTGTGAGAGTCCTAAAAAGGAATTGATTGGGGCGCATTAATCAGCTACTCAAGAAGGGGAACTTACTGGCCTACAGCAAGGGCCTCAAATAGGCTTGGGTCAAGACAGCATTAAAACAATTAACCTTATATTATACCCCTAAGAATGTTAGCTACTGGAATTCATAGATACAACCTGTAAATAATCTGTACTTAAAATGATTAGCAATATTTTAAAAAATATAAAAGAATGTTGCTGTTTTTGGTGCTCAATGACAGCATGTGTATTAAGAGTACTTGGTCAGCAGTACTCCCTACCCTAAACTATGCCTTTTGATTTGGTTGAATTTTCTAGCTTTCTTTTTGGCATTACATTGTTTTGTTTTTAATTTACTGAGATGACATCAGGTTAATAAAATTAAATAGGTTTTAAGTGTACAATTCAATAATACATCATCTGTATACTGCATTGTGTGTTCATCACCCAATGTCAAATCTCTTTCTGTACCCATATGTTTGGCCTCTCTTCACCTTTATCTACCTGCCCCTCCCCCCTTTCCCTCTTGCAACCACCATACTGTTGTCTGTGTCTATGAGGTTTTGTTTGTTTGCCTTGTTTGTGGCTTTCAGTTTTATATCCCACATATGAGTGAAATCATATGGTCCTCAACTTTTTCTGTCTGACTTGTTTCACTTAGCATGATAATTTCAAGATCTGTTCATGCTGCAAATAGCACTATTTCATCTTTTCTTATGGTTGCATAGTATGCCATCATCAGGTGTTAGATTCTCATAGGAGCACTGGTCCCTGGTACCAAAAAGGTTGGGGACCACTGCTGTACTCTACTTCCCTGTAACTGTTTTGTGACTACTCATGTCATTGCAAGTGGTAAGATTTCTTTTTTTTTTATGGCTGATTAATAGTCCATTGTATATATATACCATTACTTCTTTATCCAATCATCTGTTGATGGGCACTTAGGTTGCTTCCATATCTTGGCTATTGTGAATAGTGCTGCAGTGAATATAAGGGTGCATAGATCTTTACGAACTAGTGTTTTGGTTTTCTTTGGATAAATACCCAGAAGTGCAATTGCTGGGTCTAAAAGTAGTTCTACTTTTAATTTTTTGAGGAACCTCCGAACTGTTTTTCATAGCGGCTATGCCAATTTGCAATTCCACCAACATTGTATGAGGGTTCCCTTTTCCCCGCATTCTAACCAACACTTGTTTTTTTTTAATTTATTGATGATAGCCATTCTGACTGGTGTGAGGTGATATCTCATTGTAGTTTTAATTTGTATTTCTCTGATGATTAGTGACCTTGAGCATTTTTCAATGTGTCTATTGGCCATCTGTATTTCCTCTTTGGAGAAATACCTATTCAGGTCTTCTGCCCATCAAGTCTTCTTTTTCTAATTGGATTGTTTTTTGTTGTTGTTGTTGAATTGTATGAATTCTTTATAAATTTTGGATGTGAATCCCTTGTCAGATGTATCATAGGCAAATATCTTCTCCCAATCAGTTGGTTGTCTTTTCATTTTGTTGATGGTTTCCTTTACTGTGCAAAAACTTTGTAGTTTGCTATAGGCCCATTTGTTTATTTTTTCCTTTATTTCCTTTGTCCAATGAGCTATATCAGGGGAAAAAATTGCTGTTAGCAATATCAGAGAGTTTACTGACTATGTTTTCTTCTTGAAGTTTTATGGTTTCAGGTCTTACATTTAAGTCTTTAATCCATTTTTAGTTTATTCTTGTATATGGTATAAGAAGGTGGTCTAGTTTCATTTTTTTTGCATGGGCCTCTCCAGTTTTCCCACCATTTGTTGAAGAGACTGTCTTTACTCCATTGCATATTCTTGCCTCCTTTATAATGGATTAAATGACCATATAGGTGTGGATTTATTTCTGGGCTCTCAATTCTGTTCCATTGATATATGTGTCTGTTTCTATGCAAATACCATGCTGTTTTGATTACCATAGCCTTGCAGTATAGTTTGAAAACAGGTAGTATGATACATTCTAGTTTGTTTTTCTTTCTCAAGATTTCTGTGGCTATTAGGGATCTTTTATGGTTCCATATACATTTTTAGATAATTTGTTATAGTTCTGTGAAAAATTCTATTGGTATTTTGATAGAGATTGCATTAAATCTATAGATTGCTTTGCATAGTATGGCCATTTTAACGATATTGGTTCTTCCTACCAATGAGCACAGTATATGCTTTCATTTATTTTTTCCTCTTCATTTTCTATTTTCAATGACCTAAAAATTTCTGAGAACAGGTCTTTTACCTCCTTGGTTAATTCAATTCCTAGCTGTTTTCGATGTAATTGTAAATGGGATTGTTTTCTTAATTGCTCTTTCTGATAGTTCATCACTGGTGTATAAAAATGTAGTGGACTTCTTAATATTAATTTTGTATCCTGCTACTTTACTGAATTTATTTATCAGTTCTAACAGTTTTTTGGTGGAATCTTTAAGGTTCTCTGAATATAGTATCAGATCTGCAAATAATGACAGTTTTACTTCTTCCTTTCCAATTTAGATGCCTTTTATTTTCCTTTCTTGTCCAATTGCTGTAGCCAGGGCTTCCAATACTCTGTTGAATAGAAGTGGTTAAACTGGGCATCCTTGTCTTGTTCCTGATCTTAAGGAAAATGCTTTTAGCCTTTTCCCATTGAGTATGATGTTAGCTGTAGGTTTGTCATATATGGTATTTATTATGGCGAGGTATGTTCCCTCTTTTCCCACTTTGCTGAGAGTTTTTATCATAAATGGATGCTGGATTTTGTCAAATGCTTTTTCTGCATCTACTCATATGATCGTATGATTTTTATTTTTCAATTTGTTAATGTAGAACATCACATTAATTGTTTGCAGATATTAAACCAAACTTTCATCCCAGGAATAAATCCAACTTGATCATGGTGTATGATCTTTTTAATGAATGCTGAATTCTGTTTGCTAATATTTTGTTGAGGATTTTTGTATCAATGTTCATCAGGGATATTGGCCTGTAGTCTCCTTTTTTTTTTGTACTGTCTTTGGTTTTGGAATCAAGGTAATGGTGGCCTCATAAAAAGAGTTTGGGAACCTCCCTACTCTTGAATTTTTTGGAATAGTTTAAGAATAAGTGTTAATTCTTCTCAGAATGTTTGGTAAAATTTGCCTATGAAGCTATCCAGGCCAGGACTTTTGTATTTTTGGAAATTTTTTGATTACTTATTCAATATTGTTACTGGTAATCAGTCAATTCAGATTTTCTGTTTCTTCTTGACTCAGTCTTGGTAGATTGTATATTTTTAGGAATGTAATCATTTCTTCCAGATTGTCCAATTTGTTTGCATATAGTTGCTTATAGGATTTTCTTATAATCCTTTGTATTTCTGTGGGGTCCATAGTTACTTCTTCTCTTTCATTTCTGGTTTTATTTATTATGGTCATCTCTCTTTTTCTCTTGATAAGTCTAAAGGTCTATCTATTTTGTTTATCCTTTCAAAGAACAAGCTCTTGCTTTCATTGACCTTTCGAATTGTTTTTCTAGACTGTATTTTATTTCCACTCTGATCTTCATTTACTTCCTTCTACTCACTTTGGGTTTTGTTCACTGTTCTTCTTCTAGTTCTTTTAAGTGTAAGGTTAGATGGTTTATTTGAGAGTTTTCTTGTTTCTCGAGATAGGCCTGTATTACGTATTTCCCTCTTAGAACTGCTTTCTCTGTGTCTCATAGATTTTGAGTCATTGTGTTTTCATTTTGATTTGTGTCTAGGTATCTTTAATTTCTTCTTTAATCTCAGTGTTAACCTATTTAATGTTTAGTAGCATGTTTTTTAGCCTCCATGTGTTTGTATATTTTCTAGTTTCTCTTTAGTTGATTTTAAGTTTCATACCATTGTGTTTGGAGAAGACACTTGATATGATTTCAATCTTCTTAAATTTATTGAGACTTGTTTTGTGTCCTAACATGTGGTCTGTCCTGGAAAATGTTCCATGTGTACTTGAGAAGAAGGCATATTCTCCTGCTTTTGAGTGAAACACTGAAACTATCAATCAAATCCATCTGGTCTAATATGTCATTTAAGACTGTTGTTTCCTTGTTGATTTTGTAACTGAAAGATTTGTATTGGTGTCAATGAGGTGTTAAAGTCTCCTACTATGAGTGTATTATTATCGATCTCTCCCTTTATGTCAGAAAATAATTGCTATACGTATGAAGTTGCTCCTATGTTGGGTACATATGTTTACTAGGGTTATTTCTTTTTGTTGTATTGATCACTTAATCATTATGTAATGCCCTTCTTTGTCTCTTATTATACCCTTTGTTTTAAAGTCTATTTTGTCTGATGTAAGTATTGCTACCCCAGCTTTTTTTCATTTCCATTTGCATGAAACATCTTTTTCCATTCCTTTACCTCAGTCCATGTGTGTCTTTCAATCTGAAGTGGGTATCTTGTAGATAACATATGTATAGGTCTTATTTCTTTTCCCATTCAGCTACCTTATGTCTTTTAATTGGAACATTTAATCTATTTATATTTAAAGTGATTATTGATAGGTCATAGTTATTGCCATTTTATTATATATATATATATATATATATATATAAATTAATTTTTTCTTACCCTTCTTAAAGAAGATTCTTTCATATTTCTTATAATGCTGGCTTGGTGGCGGTTAATTTCTTTATCTTTTTTCCTGTCCTGGTAGCTCTTTATCTCACCCTCAATTTTAATTGATAGCCTTGCTGGGTAGAGTAATCTTGATTGTAGGTCCTTCCTGTTCATCACTTTGAATATTTTGTGTCATTCTCTTCTGGACTGTGAAGATTCTTTTGAGAAGTCAGCTGACAGTCTTATGGGAGTACCCTTGTACATTACTAGTTGCCTTTCTCTTGCTACTTTTAGGATTCTCTCTTTGTTTTTAGCCTTTGTCATTTTAATTATGACGAGTCTTGTTGTGGGCCTCTTTGGGTTCATCTTGTTTGAGACTCTGCACTTCCTGGACTTCTGTGTCTATTTCCTTTGGTTAGGAAAGTTTTCTGTCATTATTTCTTCAAACAGGTTCTCAACCACTTGCTCTCTTAAACTTTCCTCATTTTTTTTTTTGATTCTTTTTTTTCTTATTGCCACTCCAATTGGGTGTTTTCTGCTACTTTGCCATCCAACTCATGGATTAGGTCTTCTGCTTCATCTAATCTACTATTGATTCCTTCTGGTGTATTCTTCATTTCAGTTATTGTTTTCATCATTTATGACTAGTTTTTTTTATGGTTTCTGTGTCCTTTTTTATGCTTACTATATATTAAAGTACTCGCTTAGATCATCTATTCTCCCCCTAAGTTCATTGAGCATCCTTATAACCAGTGTTTTGAACTCTTTCTCTGGTAGGTTGCTTGCCTCCATTTCATTTAGTATTTTTTCCTAGGGTTTTCTTCTGTTTCATTTTCGGCATATTTCTTTGTTTTCTCATTTTAGTTGCCTCTCTATTTGTTTCTATGTATTAGGAAGATTAGTTACATCTCCCAGCCTTTGCCAGGTGGCCTTATGTAGTAAGTGTCCTGTGTGTCTCAATGGTGCAGTCTCCCTGATCACCTGAGCTGTGGGTTTGGGACCTGTTTCTTTTGTGTGTTGTGTATGTTGTTCTGTTGTGGCTAAGCCTTGCTCGCTGTTAGCACATCAGTGGATGGGACTGACTCTTGAGCTGAGTGGCTATGGGGATTGGCCATGTCCATAGGATATGAGCTTCTGTGTGTGGGCTGACCCCATTGAGTGGGATTTGTACCTATTGAGACCACCTTTTGAGTGTGTCATTTATAAGGCTAGTCAGGTGGTACTCTGTTGTGGTCTGATACCAACCTCTGGGTGTATTGGTTCTGGGGTCCCTTGAGAAAGGTTCCCTTGTAGGTCAAGGTCAGCCACTGCCTTTGATTGTTTGAGGCTAGCGACAGGTGCTACAAAGTGATCTGCAAATGGTTGCTACCTGTACTGGATCTGGAGGCAAGTGGGAGAGACCATGCTGCAACTCGAGGTTGGTTACCCCCAGTACTGGCCCTGGGATGACTTAGCAAGAAGACCATTGCACCTTAAGGCTTGAGGTTGTATGACAGTTGCCTGTTAGTCTCTGCAGCTGTAAGAGTATTTAGTTGTTACGGGAGATGGGTGGGGAAGGTATCCAGGGAGTCACCGATGTAAAGCGTGCAGATTTCACATGGCCAGTGCAGTGGGGCAAGCCAGTTCCATCATGCCAATATGGATTGCTGCCAGTGCTGAGCTGCATGCTCCTCCAAAAGTCACAGATCATAGTGAGGCCAGCCACCATCTGCTTCGGGCCCGTAGACCCCAGTAATCTGCCCAAAAGACACTGCAGTTCAGGCTGGCACCAGTGGCTCACCACCAAAAGTCTCCCTTGTAATGTGCTGGCCATGTGTGGGCAGTGCGAACAGGGGGCTGCTTCCTGCCCATGAATGCACAGCACAGGGAAGGTGTGGGGCAGGGCTGGCTGCTTAACAACAGGTCCACCATAGGCAGTTTGTGGGTTGGGTGGGGCAGGACCTCAGGGAGACAAGAGGTAGAGCAGGCTGATCTCACCTGGCCAGTGCAGCTTTGGACTTGACCATGTAGAGGAAGGGGTCAACAGAGGCAAGGTGACACCCATCTGCAGATTGCCCTAGAGGGGGCCCTGACAAACAATGGCAGCTGTCCCTCCAGCCCTCACTCTGGCACCACATGACTCAGTCCCTCCCTGTATGTCTCTTGCACCTCTAGAGCTGCTTACCCTCTTCTGAGTCCATGATGAGTGTCTGTGAGTGTACAAGTCTGTGTGTGAGTCCTTTATGGGGGATGTCTGGGTTTCAGGTTCTTCCCTTTCATCCAGATGTCCAGAATCCCCACTGATTTTTATAGTGAGATTTTGTGGGAATTCTTCCTGGGATTGGAACCCTGAGCTAGGGAGCCCCTGTGTAGGCTAGGGCCCCTTGTTCTTTCAGCTGGCCTCTGCAGCCACACTCTCCCTCTACGCATGGGTGCAAGACCAGCCCACCTTGTGCCTCTGCCCCTCTCTGCACCAATTTCGATGTGGCTTTTTCTTTATATCCTCAAATGTATATGTTATGGTCAGCTAGTATTCAGGTGGTTTGCCAAGTTCTTTGTTTTATAATTTGGTTGTAATTTTAATGTGGTCATGGAAGGAGGCGAACCCTGCTTTTACCTAGCCCACCATCTTGACTCTCTATGAAAACTTTAAATTTTATATGTGACTTGTCATATATTGCTTGTTTTAATGTTTATTTTTAATTAGTAGCTATAATGTAAATGTAACTTTTTTTCAATTATAGTTGACATTTAATATTCTATATTAATTTCAGGTGTACAGCATAGTAGTTAGACATTTATAATATAATTTGCAAAGTGATCCCCCCAATAAGTCTAGTACCCACACATCACCATATATAGTTATTACAATATTATTGACTCTATTTCCTATGATACCATATATTTCTATTGGACACTGCTGCTCTTGAAAATGAATGGGGTCTCAGTAATAAAATGTGTAGGGGAATGAAAGGCACAGGACCTAGAGCCTTGGGTGTAGTTCAATTTGTGTGTTTACCATGCCTGAACTAAGGACCTTGTCCAAATCACCTGACTTCATTAAGTGTTATCTTAATGTTGGGACTGTGAATATCCACTCCCAGTGGTACAGTGAGGAGTAAATTAGCTCAAGCATATGAAAGGAGGCTATAAAGAAATATTCAAATAGAGGTGTTCACTGGCATGATTTGGTCAGATCTTTGAATCTTTACTTTGGTTTGTTTTAATTAATGGAATGTTAAAATTTATAATCTTAACCAGTCTTTCAGATGACACTAATTATCATCAATACAAATCACTGATTTATCCTCATTGATCACTAAGTAATGGTTTATATGTATGGAGAAATCTCATAAAATCTTATTTCTATGCAGTCTGTTAGCTGCTGAAGTCTAGTGTCTGTAAGTGGTGTAAATCATGAATACATGCATTTCTTGCATTTGTGCTTCTGGTTTGATTGTGTGTGTGTGTGTGTGTGTGTGTGTGTGTGTGTGTGCACGCACGCGTGCACACACACGCACGTGCATGTGTAAAACTTATTAACATCTCTTTTGCAAACCTGACTCTTTATTTGTGGGTCACATTTTAAAAATGTATTTGAGTATGACTGCACTTATATAAGGTAAGTATAATAAACAAATTCATAGAGACAGAAAGTAAAATTGAGGTTGTAGGAGCTGGGGAGGGAGAATGGTGAGTTATCGTGTAATAGGAATAGAGTTTCAGCTTGAGAATGATTAAAAAATTATGAAAATGGATAATAGTGATGGTTTCGCCACTTTAGTACATTGTGAATGTACTAAATGCCACCAAATTATACACTTAAAAATGGTTAAAATAGTAAATTTTATGTCATGTATAGTTTATTACATAACAAAGTATTTAAAAGTAAATGGTCATTCTTAACATTTTGGAGAACATTTTTAAAAATTACTATATCAAAGATTTTTTTAAAGCATAATTTTCCCACTTCATTTTGACTTTTCACTTTGACAGGCACTGAATTTTTCCATAAAACTTATGAAACTCAAGCCATTATGCTGGCACTTTATATTAACAGCTTTTAATGTTGACATCAGCAAAATTGACCAAGAACTCAACATTGCACCTATTTTATACAGAAGCTCTGGTGTGGAAAGTTTAATAGGACAAGCACAAGAAAGCTCTATTGCCCAATATTCTCTATCCTGTCAGTCTCATCAAATCAAAGATTAAAAATGAACTCTAAAATGATGCATTGCTGGTGAGGATAGATGACTACACATCTAAAGTAAAACTTTAAGCATTACATATAACATAATAGGACCTAGAATTTTGAAGAAAGATTCCAACTTATTTTATGGCAATTAAATCTCTGAACACCATGAATAAATATGGCTGTAACCTCAATGCAAAATTGCATTTAGTACCTCACTCCATGCAAATGCTTTAAAATATAAAGACTAATCTTAGTATATAATGTCAACACTAAAACCTGTTATAACTTATGTGATATTTGGGTGAAAAATTTCTAAATGGTTCTGTAAGTTAATTAGATGTTTCTGTGTGATACCTATATCTTCATACACACATGTGTGTATAGTGTATATATATATTATTTTATATATAATAATGTAAAATATATTAATATAAAATATTAATATATTTAATTAGAGAATTATCAAACCTATTTTATATAAATCTCATGTATTCCTAATTTTGTTGTTGCTACTTAGGAAATTCATTACTTGATATAAATAAAATCAATTTGATTTGTTTAAGTGATATGTTCCTACCGGACTTAATGATATTATATCACCCCAATATTAGTTTGAATAAATTCCTATTATCTTATTTTTCAAAATGAAAATTAATACATATAATCTACAACTGAATCATTGTGAAAGCAGTATGATCATGCTGCTACTTCACTATGAGAGGATGTTGTCAATAAACTAAACTCTGTCAGCTTAATGTGTACAAGACTAAGGAAAAAATTAAAACCAAAAGCCAATTTTCTTTCTTACTTACTTCGTATATTATTCTTAATGGAATCCCAGGTTTATATTTCTTCTTTACTAGACACCAAATTAAGAAGGACAGTAAGAACTTGTGGAGAACTATTGAAAAAGCACAGTAATGACTAGAGATAGAGAAAATACAAAAGGTTTAAGGGACAAAGAATATTATTGCTTTTGAATTAAAAAAAAACTGTGATGTGATATAGTAAGACTTTTAAGAATTGGAAGAATTCAGAATAATGGAAGAACAACTATGTTACTTTATTAAAAATATAAGAAGTAACAGGTTTCATCATGATCATTTTTTTAAATTGTCTCATGTGTACATAGCAGTATGTTTACTTTCTCTAGATTTTATCTTTTTTCCTGGTCAAGTGAGGAGATTAAATTTATAGCTTTGTGAATTTAGCATTTGACAGTGGTTCCTAAAGAATTCATTATTTAAAACTGAGAGAGATTTCTAGTGCTGTCTTCTTTGAAGATTTTAAAAATATGATGGCTTCCCATCTAAGTTAAGTTTAGGCATAGATAAGCTAGAGGAAGGTCACTGAGACTCTTGTGATTTTTCATTATGTTAATTTTTATTGCACATACATTTCAAAGATATTTTATAGTTCAAAAAACAGGAAGCAATTAAAATCAAAACATTAGTTTTTTTATATAACAGTTTAATAATTATATAATGAGATTTTAAACAATGAATGTAATTTTCAAAAGGTTTTAACTATTTGAAAGAGCTTTTATTATTTTACACAATGAAAAGGTCCACTAAGTATATTCTAGGCTTTTCACTCGTCTTTCCCACAATATTTCTTGATGATAAAATCAAGGAGTGACTCTTAATTTTCAATGGAAGTGAATATTGCATAATATATATTTAGAAGAATTTTTAAAACTACGTTTGAGAAAACTGCATGGAGATAGAGTTGGTATTATTCATGTCAAGATATACAGCTTTTGCATTATAAGAAGATTTAATGTTTTTATTTCTTAAAATGCTTGACCAAAGCTTGTAGCCATTATGTTAGCTTCTGTTGTTCCATCTGGAGGACCTAAAAAATCCAATGAATTGTAAATGGACAGTTCACCAGGAATATGCAAATTAAAGACATTTTATGAATCTATGTAAGATGTAAAGAACTAGCTTACTCTATGACAACTAAAAGATCTTACTACATATTTCTTAAACATCTGTTCAGTTTTGCATTGGGTTCCACTCCAACATATCAGCTAAGACTCCTGAAATATAAACAACATCAACGATTTGTTACAACTGTCGTAGCTTTTGTCTCAAATGATATAGTCCAATGTGTTTACCATGGAAATAAAAAATACAAATTAACATTTAAGAGGTATTATTTAAATATAGAAGTACTGTCTGTAATCACTGCTGTGTTCTTGTGTCGACAAAAGAAATTTTGGAACTTTTAATAAGCACTTATTGTTAATATCCCATTAGATAATTGTGCTCTTTCCATGCTGCCATCTTTTGAAGAACACATTTGCTTTACTCACTAAAACCTTGACAAATACTCTAAACATGAATATAAATGCTGCTGTTTCTGTCTTCTACCTTCTAAGTCTTATAATTTCTAATACTCATTTAAAATTTTTGGTTTTCAATACATAAGTTATGATAAAACATTTGCTGAGCTTTTTTTTTAAATTGAGATTCACTCTGTCAGATTAATGATGAAAGAAAAATACTGAAATGTATGTCGTTTTTTCTAAAAAAAAGTAAAAGTACATTTTAAACTTTTTTAAGGGAAATTATGGTTTCTAAATGTCATGAACATGTCATGTTTCTACTTTGCATCTACTTTTATGAGTCTCCAATTAAAAATATAACTTGCAAACAGAATGATTCTAATTAGATATTGTTGCTTTGGTACTGTTGAGCTAGTTAATGATATAACTCTTTCAGAATAATGAAGTTGATAGCAATTGTCACCATGAAACATGAAGGAAGGGAGTAGCAGAAATCTGAAAAATACCCATTAATATTAAAATGATATGTTAACAGGGACAGCAAGGAGATAGTAAGCTATTTACTATTCACTATTGGTTATGTCATTGGTGAAATTAAATTACAGCAAGAAAGCTGAGTACACATATAATGAAATAGTTTCCATTTGGGGTATATAATTAGATCATTTTATGTTAATCTGATTTCTCTTTGAGGTAAATAAACTCAATAGTGTTAACCTACCTTTTCATGTCTTTTTATAATCCAACAAAATCATTTGATAAACATTTTGTAAGAAATAGAATTACATTCAGAACAACAATTGTAAACTTATACGATCTGTATTGTTTAAGACAGAGCTAAGAAGTTATAGATACTTTCTGCTTTGGTGATATTCAAATAACATAATAAAGTGGTTCCTTACCTCAAATATTTAGAGAAGCACTGTTTTTGATGGCAGACAACAAGGGGCTGAAACAAAGGTAAGAGTGAGTTAGAAGAGGAGGTAACAGATTTGAGATATATGTAGGAGGTAGGACAAAAGAATTAGATGACTAACTACATGTGAGGGCTGAGCTTTTGTTTGGAAAGTTTGAATTTTGAAGGATTTCAAGATGAGCCTGTTTGAAGAAGAGTGTATTAGTTAAGTTTTTTGTTTTATTTTTTTAACTGTAAGTAATTAATGATTTAAATAACAAAGACATATATTATGATTTCTAACAAGAATTCCAAATGTAGGACAGGACCAAGGTTGGTAATTCAATAGCTAAAATAACACCGTCAAAAACACTTTTTTACTGTGTCTTTCTGCTTCGCTATTCTCAGTAAGTGACTTGACCTCTTAGGCAGGCTTCCTAAGATGATATCATTGACACCAGTGTCTACATACAGAAAAGAGATTGTCCCAAATTGTGTTCCCTAGGTAAGAGCAAGGACAGCTTTCTCTGAAGCCCCCAGAGCTGACCTTGACCCATTATCTCATTGTTCAAAATTGCCCATGAATAAACCAACCACTAAAAAAAGGACAACTGTCAGTATGACTGGCTTAGACCATTGAAGATTCAACCCTCAGACTTAGAGAGGCACAGGCCCTACCCCCAGTTCCACCTATAAAGCACATGAGAACCTAGAATAGAATGAACAATATCAGGACAGCAAAGACAGCAAGGAAACAGGAGTAGGGGAATGGATTTTGGATAGGCAACTAGATTCTGGGCCCAAGAATTGGCAGTTAAGATTTGGTAACGTTAGGGGTTTGGGATGTCTATGGACTATCTGTTGGAAAGTTCTAGGAGGCAATTAGAAATATGGACCTGGAAGATGTTAAGAATTTGAGATTAATCTGCACATAGATGCTACCTGAACCTATAATAATGATTGGGATTATCCAGGGACAATGTATTGAGTAGACTCTGAAGTGTACAAAAGATAAAATGCTGTAAGGATAACAAAGATGTTAAGAACAGGTTATTTTCTAGAGAGAATAAGAAACTGAGAGACCTGTTTTTTGAGTATGAAATATAATTAAAACACAAAATGTAATTTTCCTACATCAGAGAAGATGTTAACCCTACATTTCTATTTGACTGGAATCCTTTTAACATTTACAAGTTTTTTTATTTGTTTCTTTAATTTAGAAACATCTTTAATGCTATTTTTTTCATCATTCAAATAATTTCTGGCCATTAATTCTAATCAAAATTCCTCAGAGAAATTGTTTTTGATTTGTGCTTTTTTTCTGGTTATACCATTCGGAGTCCTAGAACCTAAAGACAGAGTATTTATTTCATCAATGCCCCTCTAGTAGTGGTTAAGCTTTTAGAGTCACTGCTGCTCACTCAGTCACTTCACTGCCATTAGAGTCATAGTTATCAATACAGGCAAAGCTCTGCAATGTGAACATACCAAGTGTAGCCTCAGTTGGAGTTTACAATATGTTTTCATATGTATTCCTATACTTTTCCAACTAGTCCTTAGTGAGTGTGTGTGGCAGAGTAGACTCCTCTTTCTGTGGTATAGAGCTGGGAAGGAGGTGCTTAGCCAGGAATCCTATTTCCTAGGCTCTCCTGCTTCTAGATAAAGCCATGTGACTAGTTCTCACCAATGATTGCAAGAGAAAGGAGGAGGGGTCACTTCTGAGCCAATGTAGTGAAGAAAATTACATTCTTTCCCCCTGTCTTTCTTCCCTTATCAGTTGCTGGATGCAGAGAATGCTGAAGCCTCAGCAAAGAGAAGGAGCTCAGGTCTCTAAATTGCATCATGGGGGAAAGCTGACCATTGACCAGAAAGACTCTTATTTCATGCTTTTTGAGTGAGAAATGAGCATCAGTTAAGTTAAACCACTGAGATCATGGGGGGTTACTTGTATGGCAGCTAGCCTTCCATTAGGTAACACAGTTAGGCAAATTTTGCTAATGCAAAGTCATCTGAAAAACAGAGATGTTCACAAAAGGCCTCAGGCAAACTGCTAACCTGTACACCTCCCACTTTCCTGTCCCTCCAAATGCCCCTCTTTACATTGTTTCTCCATATTCTTTGCACACCCACAAGATATCTGCATGTTCAAAGTCTACCTGTATTTTAAGGGCCAGCTAAAAAACTTAACCTCCTCCACTCAGCCTTCATTACTTTTCTCCTAGATCAGGACAGTCTTTTCTTCCATAGAGGTCACATTGCTTCTTGACACTTTGTTTCCTACATGGCTATTTGGCTGTTTGGATATATTGCCACCCTTTCACAATGGCCTCTGAATTACTTGAGGTAAGACTGTGTCTTGTTTATTTTGGTTTTATCAGTAATTTTGCATTATTTAGCACATAGTAGAAGATGGTTAATAAGCACTTTTTGAAGCGTCAAATAAACAAAAGCTGAATTTGCTATGTATTTTAGGAATGTATCCTATTGTAAATAACTCAGCTAAATGTTCTTTTAGTCTCAATCATAAACCTCTTTTATAAGTAATGATTTCAGGGCCTTCATCTATTCATAAAATAATTTTAAAATGTAACTATTTTGTTTGAAAGTCTGTATATTTATTATTCTTGAGTTAATATGTAATAATTCTAATGAGCTATAACAGCTGTTATTTCTTCACAATAATCCTAATAATATGATTTATTTTAAGTCAGCACAAAATATTTTCATTTTATAGGGTCAACTGGAGTATTTTTAAAAGCTTGCATAGTTCTGGCAATTCATTCATAAAACACATAGTAAAATTTTTAAAGTTGGACACTTTAAAAAGAACTACAATGTGAAAAAAATAAGATACCGAGACTAATGCTAACAGAAGACATGCACAGGAAAAAGAAGAGAACTGCAGAAAGAATAAATAAATTAATCAATCAATTAATTAATTAATTAATGTGGGAAAGGAGGCAGAATGTGGAGAGACAAAGTAAAAAGGAAGAAAAAAAAATACCTGGTCTTTTTGAAGAGGAAATGTTTTCCAGGAATTAGTTTGGGAGAGAATAGCTATCATCACTGTGCTTTCCCTTTGCAGTATTATCTGTAACAGGACACGAGTAGAAACAAATGTCTAAAAAATGATAAAGAAAGCATTTTGTAAATTATGTGAGCCATAGTCTGGATTAGAGTGAGGTGACTTCATTTATGGTCCTTTGTCAACCAGGTTTAGGCAATTGTCATAACTCTTACTTATCACACTCAGTTACATGGTTCCTTCTGGAACTAAAACTTTCTAATGTAGTAAATTGTTTGAAGTTCATACTGTTCTGATTTTAGCAAGTTTTCTAAATGGCTTATCTCTTCATAGTGTAGGGGAGGGCAGCAAGCTATTCTTAAGAGAGCAAAATCTCTAAAGGCCAATAAACCATCAATCATTCTTTCAAGAAATGCTTGTTAAATGCCTGGGTTCTGATCTAAACCAGGATATTTTTTTCCCTAAAATGATTCCATTGGGAAGTTAACTTTTCAGAGTTAATTTGTTTTTGATCTACATAAAATTATGATGAGACAAATTATATTTAGGCACTGTGCTAAGTATTAGGCACAATACTTAGCAAGTAATAGACTAAATTAAAACTTGTTTCTTCTCTCTGGTGCATAAAACAACAAATGAAAAACTGAAAGCAAAAATAAGTTAGCTACACATCTAGTCTGGCGTCAAGGGATTATTTAACACCAGAATTTGCCACAGTCAATATCCATTACTGTGATACAAACAATGGTAAAATTATATGTAAAAAATTATATGAGAGAAAAAATCAATAAATAGTCCCTGGTTAATTTTAGTCATGATTATGTGAGTTAGGTGCTCTTCTTTAAGTTATCATCTCTTTAATGCAAAGAAAAGAAGATTCTGTTGATGATGATGATGATGATGATGATGATAACTAGCATTTATTGAATGTCTCCTATATGCGCCATTCTAAGCAGTTTATATACTTTATCTAATTTAAACTGGATTATAGATAACTTAATATCTTAAAGTATCCTGCTTATTAACTGCATTTTACTGTTTACTGACAGTTGATAGACTGTAGATATATTAAGTCCATTCTTCTTCATTTACTTTACAAAAACTGATTAAGTTCTTATTCATGTGCTATGCTGGGTACTGTGAGAAATCGAAAAATGAATTAGGCAGAGATCTCCTGGGGCAGTTACCATCCAGCAGAATAGATAATTTATGCACACAATAGGATGCAAAGTGAGAAGTAGTATAAGAGAGATGGTCATAAAAAGTGGTGAGAATTCTGGAATGATCATAGAAAGATTCCTGAACCAGTGGAATTTGAAGTCTTCCTTCAAGGATAGTAAGGATTTGACCATGGGATGTCACAGTTTTTAAAAATCTGAACTAGATAAGGACTTTACCAAATGGATTATTGCAAAGAAGGGGACTTTTGCATTGGTGGTATGGGTGGAGGGGCTATTGCCATAAGGATATTACTCTGGCCATAAGATCTGCAAACATCTCAAGGGTTAGGCAAAAGAGTTTTTCTTTTATAGAGAGGAGAAAAGAAGACTAGAAAGAATTGGGTGCGGGGATGTGGGATGAGCAAGAGGGTCATGATGGGAAAGTAGATCAGAGAATGTTTTATCTTGTGGCCAGCCTAGTCTATGGAAGTACTGTTCAGGAAGGGCTGCATGCCAGCTCAGGCTGAGAGTAGATTAACGTGTAAGGACCTGGGGAAGGAGAGATTCATAACCAAAGTATAGTTAACAAGCATTTTGTTCTAGTTGATCAGTGGGTATAATAGTTCAGCTAATCATTTATGAGGTAGAGAATGAAATTTTGAGGATCTGTGTTAGGCTTTGTCATAGGTAAACAAAGCAGCATCCATGAGTCTTATCTGAGTCATATGGAAAAGTGTAACACTTTTGCAGTAAGCTATTTCCTTGAACACAAAAAGATGGAGACTGCTTAACCTTTGCCCTTTCCCAGGATTGTAGGGCTTGGGCAAAATTCAACAATGTCAGGGATGTGGGAATAAAAAATCAGCAAGAACATCCTAATGATTTGGATGTGCATGGAATGAGTTTCATTTATCTGGGACATGGAGATTCATGATAGCTTTTCTAGTACCAGGCATTGTTCTAGGCACCTTATATCTGTCACTCATTTAATCCTCACAGCCATCCAATGATGCAGCTACAATTATTCTCTGATTTTATGGACAAGGAATTTATATCCTCTAGGGGTGAAGTAACTTGGTTACACTGCTGGTTATACTGCTAATAAAACGTATAACTCAGGAAGCCTGTGTATCCCAACAACTAATCTGACCTCTTTGCATTACTTCAAACTATTCTTTTAACCCAAAGAGAGATAAGATAAAAGTGCTTAAATAAAAGAGAAGGAACGTGCATCAATTTTTCACCTTTCAAAAAAGGGGGGGCTCAAACAAATGCATATGAGAGAAGTTATGGGACACAGGAAAAAGAAGAACTTATAAAACCAAAAGTACAAGTTTGGAAGTAGTGCACTGGTAAGAACAGCAGCCAATGAAACTTGTTGAAAGACAATGACAGTTAACAGGATTAACAGGAAAGGTTTTGGATGCTGGGAATTAAAAAAATTGAATCAGTCAGAATAGAAGGTCCTACTGCTTTGTTTGTTTTCTGTTTGTGTGAGAAAGGAGAAAGGGGCGGATATCAAAGTCAGCCTTAACATTGTCATCTTTGCAGGCTCAGGTTTCTGGGTTTCATTTGACTGTGAATGAGATTATGGCAGGCCTTGAGATATGAGAGGTAGGTGGAAAATGCCTGCCATTTCAGTCTACCAGGCATCCAGCATCCCTTCCTTTTACTAGCTACACTTGAATTTTTTTTTTTACTTTTCACAACTATCATTGTTTTTCATAATGATTATCTTGTGGTTCAGTATACTCAATCTAATCAGCCAGGGAGTGCATAATATGTGGTTGAAATTTTATTGAAAATACTAATTATTTGGCATGTAAAAAATGAACTAAGTTCATCTATAAAGCATAGTTTATGTAGACATGATGACTGCTCCAAACAACAGAGATTTTATTAGAAATATAATGTAATAACAAAATAACTAACCAATGATAGGTACTTTCACATCCTTACCTCTTTTCATCTTCCCAGGAACCTATTAGTAAGGGATACAGTTTCTACTTTATGGATGAAAAAATTAAAGTTAACACAATTTCATCACTTTTCCCAAGAATGTGTACTTTTATCCTTAGAGCCAGGTTTTGAACCCAGACTTCCCTGAATTTAAAAGTCTTCTAGACCACTTTGCTCTGAATTAATTACTCACATTTTCAAGGCTAATCAGTAATAGTTCCACTACCTAATAACCCTGTAACCTTGGGGAAATTATTTAACTGTTCTTTGACTTAGTTTCATCATCTGAAAAGTGAGGGCAATCATATCTTCATCATAGGATAATTGTGAGAATTAAATAGATTGATATGTATAAGGTATTTAACAGGCATACATAGCTGCCATTTTTATGTGTTAACTGTGATGATTGATGATGATGATTGAGATGACAATGAAACTGTGCTCCCTCTTTCTTAAAAACTCAAAATTAATAGCCACATTCAGTATCTCTATATGACTTTGTAGGCTCCAGAAACAGGATTGATTACATTTGTGGATATATGCCCCCCTATACTCTTCTAGCAGTTTAATTAAAATTATAGAGAATTAGGAGCACTCGCTTACTCTTAATTGAATTCACATGTAATTTTTTAAAACATAAGTTGGGAATCTCTTTAAACTTTTCTCAGTTCCTAAAATAAAATATTATCTTTGAGGACTGGGTGGCAACTTTGACAACTGGGTTGTGGAAAACTTAAAAGGGATAAAACAAGTTTTGAATAGCCAACGTAATATTGAAGGAGAACAAAGTTGGAGGGCTGACACTACAAAACTTCAATACTTACTATAAAACTACAGTAATCTGTACAGAGTATTAGTGAAAGAATGGACAAATAGACCAAAAGAACATAATAGAGAGCCCAGAAATAGACTCACATAAACACAGTCAACTGATGTTTTGCAAAGGAGCAATGGCAATACAATGGAGCAGATAGTCTTTTCAACAAATGGTGCTGGAACCACTGGACATTCACATGCAAAAAAAAAATGAATCTAGACGTAGACCTTATACCCTTCACAAAAATTAACTCAAAATCTATCACAAACATAAATGTAAACTGAAAAAATTCTAAAATTCCCAGCTTATGTAATAATTAAATCTACATGATACAGAATAAAAAGTTAATAACCAAATTTAATTCCATACATACATATGGGAACCCCACATACATGAGAAGTTCAGGGACAGAAAGTTAAAAAGAGGCACATATGGCATTCTGAGCTCAGAATGAGGTAAAGTGTCTTGGGGCTTCAAAGGGTCATTGCAAGATGATAAGAAGAGCAGATATTCAGTAATTAGTAGTTTGCCCTGTCCTATAGATAGGTCAAAAGGTTATCTCTGATAATCTCTTATTAAGGGCAAGGCCCCTAATTCAAATTCTTCTAGGTAGTTAAAAGGTTGAGGTAAAAGTTTCTCTTGGCCTACAGGGTCTTCATTGCCTTTAACTCAAAATAATCTGCATAGCACAGAGGTGCATCTTGGGGTGGTTCATTCTGAACCTCTACAATAATATAGGAGAAAATCTAGATGATCTTGGATTCGGTGATGACTTTTATATATAATGCCAAAGGCATGATCCGTGAAAGAAAGAATTGTTAAGCTGGACTTCATTAAAATTGAAAAATATATCCTCTGAGGAAATCAATGTCAAAAGAATATGAAGATAAGTCACAAAGTGGGAGAAAATACTTGCAAAAGGCATATCTGATAAAAGAATGTTATTTAAAATATACAAAGAACTCTTAAAACTCAACAATAAGAAAACAAACAACCTGATTTAAAAATCTGGACAAAGACCTTAAAAGATACCTCACCAGAGAAGATAAACAAATAGAAAATTAGCATATGAAAAGAGAGTCTTTATCATATGTCATCAGGGAAATGAAATGCAAATTAAAATCACAGTGAGATCCAACTACATACTTATCAGAATGACCATAAAAAGAAAAAAACGGAGAAAACTTAAACATATATTACTAAGTGAAGGAAGCCAGTCTACATGCTATGATTTCAACTATATGAAATTCTGTGGGGACAGTAAAAAGATCAGTGGTTGCCAAGATTTGCAGTTGTGGGGAAAAATGAATAGAACACAAGATTTTTAGGGCAGTGAATATAGTCTGTATGGTACTCTTATTATGTATTTGTCCAAACCCAGAGAATGTGCAACAAGAGTGAACCCTAATATAAACAAAGAACTTTGCCTGATTATGGTGTGTTGATGTAGGTTTATCCATTGTAGTGAACGTACCACTCTGGTGGGGGATCTTGATAATGGGAGAGGCTGTGAATGTGTGGGGGCAGAGGGTATGTGGGAACTCTCTGTACCTTCCCTTGAGTTTTACTGTGAACCTTAAAACTGCTCTTAAAAAATAAAGCCTTTAATAAAAAAAAATAATAAGGAATTTGCATATCGTTGCCCTGGTATGAAGTCTCAGGATCACTAAAATGTTAAGAAACATTTAGTCATATTTCCCATTTGTATGGAACATGGAAATGTTAACATCGTCTTGACTTACTTGCTCCTTATGGTGACTGGGCTCCATGGAGACCGAGTTTTCCTGTCTGAAATATATATGTGTTGATATGAACTGTGATCAGAGGTCAAAGGGGTCAATAAAGAAGTAACAGGAAAGACTAAGTTATAAACATAAGCTTCTTTCCATCACTATTAAGTACGGACAGCCCAGAGGCAAGGGTTGAGGGAAGAAGCAACCATCCAGGAATTCCAATCTAGGTTGAAGTCAAAGTTATTTTAAAGCCTGAAAGATTTGGGTGTGTCTGCTTGTTGGCAATAGTGCTCATTTGTCTCAACAAGGGCATTAAACAGCCCTGGGAGTTTGTGAGGACTTTATGCTGTTTAAGTGTGATTTGCAGATAAATCAGGCTGAGTTTAAAGGTTTACAGCATGGACTGCAGAGGATATTGTGAAAATTGTATTAAGCTGGTCTTAAATATTTTAAATATAAAAGATTAAAGTAATTTCATCTAGAAGTTCCACTATATGATGTGTGTGTGTGTGTGTGTGTGTGTGTGTGTGTGTGTGTGTGTGTAGCTGTGACTTTTGTGTGTCACAGCCTTGAAGGTGAAGAGAAGAGTGCCAGTAATGGCCTATCTCTCCAATCCATAGTGATTAGAAAAATGATCATACAAATGACACTGATAATTGTTTTGTTGAAGAAAAAATCTTTCCATTTTAGAACACAAAATGAGTAAAAATCTAAAATAGTTTAAGGATTATACTAATTTTTTCTGTACCTTTGAAACAAAGAAAGATTTAAGATGCAATTTCTACAACCCCAGGCCTGAAGAAATTGAATTTTGTATGCTAAGATTAAGGCATCTTTGTGCTGCTACCTTCTCTGCCTCAGAACCATTCTCCATGTTGGAAAAACCAAATGCTTAAAAACCATCAATGATTCAGTCCACATTACCCAAAGGATAAAGTCTCTAATCTTCAGTTGGTTTATCAAACTATCAATCATTAGTTTCCATTCACACCCTTTATTGTCATCCATCTTCTCCCTTATTACATTTTCACTTGCAGCCAAACTGAACTTTTGAGCATGTACCGAGGAGTATTCCTTCTGCCTAGATCATTATCCAACCTTACCATATGTATTCACTTGACGTACTCCAATGCATCCTTTAGGTCGGTTTTATAAATCTAAGGTGAAGTCTTTCCTTAGCCCTCAAATTAAGTGGCTCCCTCTTTGTGCTCTTACAGTATCACAGCACATCTGTTTTGAACACTTTTATGGTCATATATTTAAAGTTCCTCAAACTTAAATGTGCTTAGGAATTACATGGAAATTGTGTTAAAATGCAGATTCTGATTCAGAGAGATGCCAGTGCTGCAGTTTTCACAGCACATGCTGAATAGCAAAGATTTAGTCTGCTTCCTGAGCCCTGAAGACAGGATCTTCAGAGCCTGACACACAGTAGGCCCTGAATTAACAGCTATTGAATTAATTTAAAAAGCAATAGAACCTTCATAATACAACAATTTCATTTTAAAATACAAGCAGTGCAGGTAAATAACTATTTGAGAAGAACCTTGTAAACTTCCTTACCTCCTTTTGTAACTTTGTATTCCCATCTGTTCTTTGTCTCTTTGCTTCAAAGTTCACTGGCATCTGAAACGTCTCCCACAATACTCAACTTAAATCTTCTATTCTTTTTACACCCTGGAGTCAACTCTGGAGACATTTTCGATGATAGCACTTATGAAAATGCAAAGCAGAGGAAGCCAAGATAGAGAAAAATGAACCCCTGTGCTCTTCTTCAGACATCAGTTGAGTTACTTTCTTCTTTCTCCAAATTTGACTTAGAGCCCATAGACTATCAAAGAATTCCCAAAACATCCCTGGACTCCACTTTAGTGTTGTTATGCTCAGAAAGCTATTGTTTGGATGTTCTTCAGAAATGAAAATGAACCATATGTCAGTCATTTGTTCACACCAAGACTTGTCTTTTAACATCTAAATAGAGACTTAATCTTGTTTTAAGTCTATAACTATATCTTAAAAAATGCATACACCTTAGGGCTTTGGGGGAGAGAAGACATGTAGCTGTTTTGCTCTAAATGTTTCTAGTTGCATGGATTGTGAATATGGTAAAGTGCAAATAACACAAACTCCCTGTGGTCCTCTGACCAGCGGCACCCTCAGCCCTTGTCTCAAATACTATAAATAAACAGAACCTTTGAGAGCAAGTGCTGTGGAGCAGTCACTACATTCAAGGTGGAAATTGATAAAAACACTTCATCGAATAATAATTTCCTATTCAGTGGACAGGTCTTTTAGGAGTACAGGCACTGCTCTTCTCCATTAGGGTTAAATGTGTTTCTGAGCAGACAAAATCATCAAGTAGAACATTGTTTCTGGGCAAAAACGTATCCTCAGAAACCTCAGATACCTGTGGTTTTAGGAAACCACAGGGTGACTTTTGTATTAGCACATACAAATGTTTGTTAAGTTTCAAGTTCATTTATTGTCCAAAGGCACAACGTGAGGAAGAGCCTTAATTAGTCTGAATTTCTATGTAAAATATATGGTATGATTTAGAGTTCTTTATCTATATTCACATTGTATATTTTTCATACATATGTATGTATTTTATATAATACATATATGTATATAATCTCCTTTCATTTCTTGACAGCTAAGGTGTGAAATAGATCAGAAGAGAAATTCTTGACAAATGTATAGCTTTGTCTATTAACAAGATGTTAGATATACATAAATTTCATACTAAAAATACCATTCTCCAAACACAAAGAGAATAGAACAGTCACACTAGGGTGTGTATTCTAGCAAATTAAAAGAAATATCTGCAAGATCCATGTTTTTAATTATCTGACAGAGTGCTGTTAATAACTTTTCTGGAAGCCACAAACATAGCAGCAACACTTAATTATGATGCAGTCTTACAATATAACGCAATGCAGTGTTTTTTCTGCCTTCAAGATCACATTGGCAGCAGAGCCTACCATAATGAATTGTCCTGAAGCCTCAAAATGCTGTTGTCAGCAGTTTCACATTGGAGCATTCAGATTTTACAGTGTGTGAAGTCTGACTTGAATGTGCTTTACCGCAGTAATTCTTACTTCAAAATATTCACATTTTCCTTTTCTCAGTCAAAGACCATGTTAATAAAAAAGCATACAGAATATTGAAAATAAATAGCCATACTGAGCTAAGAACTGGATAGAACCCAAGACTCTTCAAGGTATACTGACGAATATTGTTACTGAACTCAAGGGGTTCATTTTGCCTGCACGCATCAAAGCCAAAGGAGACAGGGACAGGAGTGTGCAGCAAAGAAAGTAGAGGTTTATTTAAGGGAATGGCACTAAGCCTGGAGACACAGGTGAGCTTCTGCTCTGAAAGACTAGACTTCCCGATGGCCTGTAGGTTACAGATTATATAGGGAAAAATCCCAAGACACCATGGGTTAGGAGTTTGGGGTTGTGTTGGGTTGGAGGTGACATAAGATTAATGGATAAATTCCTCAGCTCTTGAGGATAGTTCTGAGGTATTTTCTGGAGTCCATTTGTCCAGTCTCATAGGGTAGTAGCCAGGAGTTCGTTCCACCTTTAGGCTCAGGAGCTGAAACATCACTTTGTTAAAGATGTTATCTTTAGCCTGCTGGAGGTCCCCACCATATGACCAATTGGTCAGGTCCCAACTACTATCTCCTACTGCCTCAGGGGTTGCTGATTATGGGGCTGGGATGAAGCTAGGTCTCTGAGAAGTGGGAGAGAGAGAGAGAGAGAGAGAGAGACAGAGAGAGAGAGACAGAGAGAGACAGAGAGAGGGAGAGAGGAGAGAGAGAGATGATTTCTAGAGCTAGGATCTAAGACTAAATTTAATCAAAGTCATAAGGACTCTCAGCTTCAATGTTTTGTCCAATAGATTTCCTTTTGTTGCAACATACATGTTGAAAAGTACTTCAGACTCCCTCAGGGTTGTCAGTGGTAATCACATTAGCCCATAATTATTCGATTATCCACTTGCAATCAAAATATATCATTCCTTTTCTCTTGATATTTTGGTTCAAATCATTTAATGGTAGATTTTTTTACATTTTATACATGTCTACAGCATTAATAAAATTATAATTCACATGCTTAATGATTAAATAGAAAATCTCTTGAACACTCTCTAATTCTCTGTGATTTTCTTTCCTTTACCAATAGTAGTCCCCTTTTGCTACTCCTTTTATCTTAATTCGAAAGAGTAGCAGATGGTTTGGTAAAGAAAAAAAAAGAAAAGGAAAAAGTAAGTTTTCCTAATAAAGAATATTATGCTTAATACTACAATAGTAAATTATCATTAGTGGAAATTAGAAGTACCCTCAATGTGCATATAACATAATTTTAAAGGTTTAAAATATTTTACTTTAATTTTTAATTCGCTGGTATTCTGTTTTGCTCTTTAAAAATTACAGAAATTTTTTACAACTCAGTTTTGTTTTATATCAAATGAGAGCTTAACTGTTCTTTTTTAGAGTCACTCTGGGGTGTTGCATTAATTGTTAGCCATAGGATAACAATAAAAAATAATTTTAGTGAACCACAAGCTATAATTTTAGTGAACCACAAGCTATCTTTAGGGCCTTAAAAATGAAAGCAGTTTATGGAGTGCATATCAACTAAGACAGCCTTAATGTTCCCTCAGCTTGACTAACCTTTAGACAGATTTCTTCAAGACTGTAGGCCCCAGACCTCCCTGTTCTTAAAGCACTCACTTTCGAAAAACTTTAAATTGTAAATTCCTTCCTGCCTTTTTGAAATGTAAATTATTTCCCAGGCTCCAGCCAGTTTTACATCCCAGGATGTAAGGATGTAAACTCAAAGAGCTGGGAGTTTTCCCTTTGAAGTGTAATCATCAAGGGAGATAGGTCTCCTATCTCTCAGTCTCTGCTGGGAAAGTAGGAGCCTAACTTTGATAGATAAGAGACGAATTAGCAAACAAGGCCTAATCACATTGAGAAACCCCCTCTCCAAGTGTCCTTCAGTACTTTTCCACTCATTCTAATGCCTCTCTTACCTTTTCTTTGGGTGGAATTGATATCTGCCTGTCTCCCTTACTGCAGTAGGCTTGATGCTGTTTGATTCTGTCTTGTACAATTTTTCTATGACATTATTTAGACCTCAAGTTTGCTGTAGAGTAAAGGCATCTGGATCGATATAAATAGCTTTTTTCAAAAGGTTTTAATGAATATTCTAAGACACAGCAATGCCCTAGCTACCTGCACTTACTATGTTTTACTCTTTTAAGCCACAATACATTTTTTGCCTACTTTTATATTCATGATGGAAATATTTCTAAAATGTAGTAACAAGCCTTTTATTTTTTTTCAAAATTAAGAAAGCTGTTTTTCTAAATGAAAATAGTTGCGTGTGTGTGTGTGTGTGTGTGTGTGTGTGTGTGATTAAAGAAAAATGCACATGTAGAAAATTCAAACACTAAAAACCATAGATTAAAGCAGTGTTTCTCAAACTTTTAAAAAAAATTTCTGTCCCCCTAAGGAGCTTTCGTAGATATTTTTTTTTCTACTCATTTCCCCGTGAGATTTTAATACCATGGATATATGGTATATCTATTTGTGTACCCAGGCCCTTTGGAGTACCATAATTCATTGTAATATATGAGACTTGTTTGCCCCTCAGAAACAAGTTTTTGCATCCATGAGGTGATACTGCCAGTTGAAATACACAGATTAAATCACAAAGTAAAAATCACCTAATATCTCGCACCACAGAGGTGACTGCTATTTGTATTTAGATAAATATTCGTTCATATATCTTGCTAACAGTATTTTGTATACTTTCTTTTATCTGTTCTTGTTCTTTAATAACAATGTAAAATATTTCCATATTAATATAGATAGATATCCTTTTTAAGTATATGCCATAATTTATTTACTTAATTTCTGTAACATACATTATTTTTTCTTCTATTTTGTATTTTAAATAATGTTGATGAATATCATGCCATAACATATTTGTGCATTTGCTGTGATATTTTTAGAAATAATTTGTTAAAGTTCAATTTCTGTATAAAAAGGCTTGTCCATTTAATTTATTTTTTATAAAATTTCCAACTGTTTTTCAAAAAGGCTTCACCAATTCATATATATCTTTTTATATTCTGCATGAGAAAGCCTATTTACAATATTGGGAATTATTAATTTTTTAAACCTTTGCCAAAATTATATACACAAAGTGAATCCTGAATATTGTTTTAATTTTTAATAAAAAATTTTAACAAGAATATTGACTGTATTTTTTAAAAAGATTTTTCTGATCCTGTAACTTCTAGCAACTTTTTTTCCCCTTTTGCATTCCTTCTTAAACACATTGCCAGAATATAATCATCATGTACAGAAATCTACTGTATTGCACAGTGGTGCTAGTAGAAACTCTATAGGTCTCTGTGCCTTTTCATTTTGCAAATTATTTTGCTTTCTTCTAAATTTACTCTATGTATAAATGGATTTTATCATAACTACAGATACATTTATGTGTGAGGTTATTATTCATATATGTTATGATTCTTAAAATGTATTTCACAATATTTTTATGTAGAGGTATTTAGAAAAAATAACATTTAAAATTGCAAATCCTTCATTATCACAGGTAAGATAATTCTCTTTTATGTTCAAGGAGAACTCTAACATTCTAATGTATTTTTTTCATACTGAAATTTATAAACTCAATTCCCTTGACTCCTTAATAAGTTTTTCTCTTTTGACTTTGAACTGACATATTTGATTTCTTTTCATCTTTATCTCCTCTTTAAAAATCTCATTAGACTCAGAAAAATATAGCATTTTTCTATGAAGATGTACTTCTTTAAAAACAGATTTTATGACAAGATAAATAGCTAGGAAATAACAATGAGAATCTGAACATATCAGATTAATATGTATGTTGCTCTGGTTCCAGTTAGACTCTTTCAGTTTATTTTTAGGTACTGGTCATGTGAAGCAATATCTGTTTTCATAGTTTCCACATTGTTTTATGACATCTATCACCTGTTTCTCCAAATTTATTCCTGAGAGTTACTGATACAGTTCAGTACTTTGCTCATGTAGATTCCAATGTTTCCTTAATAATTTGTCTATAATAATTCATATGTGGAAAGAAAAATGAAGGCTAATAATTATGCTTTGGATTTGATGATTCATTACCGAGAATAATTTACATAAATTAACAGTATTTCATTAAACCTTACAGGAATGAAGTACTGTTGCATGCTAAAACATGGATGAAATTTAAAAGCATTATGAGAGTAAAAGAAGCAAGTCACAAAAGACCACCTATTGTGTGATACCATTCATATGAAATGTCCAGAGATGGCAAATCCATAGAGACAGGAAGCTAATTAGGGATTGCCAGAAAGTGGGGGGTGGGTATTCATGAATTACTGTTTTAATTTGTATGTTAGGTCCACAAATACATTTGGTCTTCTACTCATAATCACATAACATAAAATTCAGCATTTTAGCTATTTTAAAGTATATAATTCAGTGGATTCCAGTGTATTCATAATGTTGAGCAACTCACCACTGTCTAATTTTAGAACATATCCATTATTACAAAAATAAGCCTCATACCTTTCAATTCCCCCTCTTTTTTGTTTTCCATTTGCTCAAGTTATAAATGCATCTGTGGTTTTACAAATGGAATTGCTAGTACCAAAATTATTTAACTAATTTTGAAGTATGCTATGTATCTTCTGGCATATCATAAGGAGTTGGTGATGGTTCTGTATTACATTTATGAAAGAAAAAAAAAAAACTTCTGATAAAGTTGAGGACCTGATTGTTTGTACTAAGCTTTACCCCAAGTTACTTTTTTACAGCTAAGTATTTCAAATCCTGAAGATCTGTCTTTACTGAATTTGCAAAAGTAGCTTCAAAGTAATTGTACTAATAGATTTTCTGTGTTAATGGAATAGCTACTCTAGCTTTCCAAGCCTAATGTCCATAGTGCCCAAGAAAGGGGAAAAAGTCATTCTTATTTATAACCTTTCCTGATCTAAAATACCATTAGGGGTTAAAAACAGGAGCTTCTTATTGAAAAATATATTTACATAATACCAGCATATAAATCATCCTTTCAGGGTAAGTTTAACACCTCTAGAAATTTCATTAACTCATTAGGCTGATAGTCATTAAAATAAATATATCTTCGTGAAATGTTTTGCTTCCCTGGAGGCAAGAAAATAACAAACATAAAACTAATTAAAACAATATAGGGAAGGAGGGAGAAGGAAAATCACATTAACAGTATGTAGGTTTTAGATTCTTCCATATTGACAAATAAAAATCATCTCTTTGCTTTGAGTTATACAATGCTTTTAATTTCTTTAAAAATCTTGTTTAAAATGATTTACTTTTCATAACAGAAATGAGTCTCTTACTACACTCTTCTTCAGAATTCTACTGGGCATTTGCAAAAGGTTTTATTTTACTAGGTATAAAGATTTTGCATGCATTTTCAAGTACCTAGGTAGCAGTTATGGCTAAACTGGTAATTAACGAAGTTCTGAGGATTTCTGAAGAAAAAAAATAAGAAAACAAATAACTTGCAATAATTCCTATATTCCCTTTTCTTGTTCACTTGTGTAGAAGACAAGACCCAGGAAATGATGGTGAGGAGCATGTACTTCCCCTTATTCTTGATTAGTTGAGAAGGAGAGCCATCCAATAGGGATGTCTAAAATTTTTGAGTTTGAAGACTTAAGCTGCTTGAAAGTGAAATTAAAATTTCCTGGAGTAACTAAGGGCAAAATCATTAATTAAAGAGAATTAACAAAGGAAAAATACATGTTTCTCTGTAAAGGTCCCAAATGAGAGCTTAGATATTAAATATTATTTTAACATACCGTAATATTGAAAATTGCCTTTATGTTTGACTAATGTGTATGTGTGTTTTATAATTGGTTGGAGATTCTTCATCTCAATTCTTGATATCTTGCATGGTAATAATTTGTATTATGTGATTTGGACAGAAATTACTCCAAGCAGCAAGCAGAACATTTCACATTTACATTTTCAGACATGCATACATATATTGAAATTTGTACCTGTTAATGCATATTTTCAAAGCAGTAGCAAATGTCAGAATTGTTTTCTCATTATTCTTTTCCTATATGAGCAGACATTATTTTATCTGTGGGCCTTTTTATAAATGCTGGGATGATTCCCAACCCCCAGATCATATTGTCCTAAATTTCAAAATTCTGGATTCAGTTATTTACTTGTTTAACAATACATAGTTATTAATCATTATTACTGAGACTGATTTATATCAAAATAGTACAAAGTGAGGACACACTTCCATTATGCTCGAGTTTTCATTAGCACAGTACAATCATGTTAGCTGCAGTTAGGGACAGTTTTATTTCTTTTTCATCTGTATGCCTTTTACTTCCTTTTCTTGTCTTATTGCACTGTTATAGGGCTACTCAAATTATCGATCTTGTGGCACTGTGTTGAATAAGTGCTGAGCATGGACAATCTTGCCTTGTTCCTGATTTTAGGAGGAAAGTATTCAGTTCATTAAGTCTTTCACCATTAATAAACTATATAAAGAATAAAATACAATGTCTACTATAGGTAGATGATCTTTATCAAGATGTACATGTTCCTTTTTATGCTCTTTATCAAGTTAAAATATTCCTTTCTTTCTCTCTCTCTTCTTATTCTTCTAAGAGTTCTTAGCATGAATAAGTGTTGAATTTTGTCAAATTATTCTTCTGCATCAATTGATATGATCATGTGATTTTTCTTCATTAGTCTGTTAATATGGTGGACTGCATTGATTAATTTTTGAATACTGAGCCAGCCTTGAGAATAAACTCCATTTTGCCACAGTGTATAATTTTTCTATTTTGCTAATATTTGTTAAAATTTTTCATCTATATATTCATAAGGGATGTTTGGTATCACATTAGTACTTGTTTTATAAAATGAATGGAACGCATTCATTCCAACCTCTTCTATTTTTTTTGGAAGAGGTTGTGTAGAAATGGAGCTAATGCTTCTTTAAATGCTTGTTAGAATTCTCCAGTAAAATCATTTAGACATGAATATTACTTTTTTAAAAGTGGTTTAATTATGAATTTAGTTTCCGTAATAGTTATAGGGCTATTCAAATGATCAATTACATATTGAGTGAATTGTAGCACTTTATTTTATGAGGAATTAGTCCATTTCATATAAGTTGCCAAATTAATATATGTAGAATTGTTCATAGAATTTTCTTGTTATCCTTTTGATGTTTTTAGGATCTGTAATGGTGGTGATTGTTCCATTGTTGATATTATTTTTTTGTGATTAGATCTTTCTTTTTAAAAATTTTCCATTCTTGATATTAATTATTTGTGTTTTTTCTCTTTTTTTTGTCAGTCTTGCTAGAGGTTTGACAGTTTTATCGAGCTTTTCACTAAAAAAGCTTATTGTTCACTGATTATTTCTTTTATGTTTCAGTTTCATTGATTTCTGCCCTTGTCTTTATTGTTTCCTTTATTTAGCTTGATTTGGGTTCATTTTGATCTTTCGTTCTAGATTCTTGAGGTGGGAGCTTAGATTATTGATTTGAGATTTATCTTATTTTCTAACATAAGTATGTAGTTTTTTCAGATTCCTCTTAGCTCTGATTTGGCTGTGTCTCATAACTTTTGATATGTTGGACCTTCCTTTTTACTTAGTTCAATGCATTTTTGATACTCATTGAAACTTCTTATGTGACCTATGGATTTTTCACTAGTGTGCTGTATAGTTTCCAAATGTCAGGAGATTTTCTTGTTATTTTTCTATTTTTTTTAATTGCTAGTTTGATTCCACTGTGGTCAGAGAATACACTTTGTATGATTTCAATTATTTTAAATTCATCGAGGTTTTCTTTATGGTCCACGATATTGTCAATCTTGGTGTATGTTCTCATGGAATTTTAAGTTCCCTTGGAACTTAAAAAGAATAAGTTTTCTGATATCTTTGGGTGTATTATTCTATAATTGATGATTAGATACTGTTCTTGATGATATTCTATTTAGTCAGTAGATTTGGATATCTAGTTTCTGAAGAATCTAAGAACTGTATACAGCTGGTGCTTAGTAAGGGTTGTTGGATTACATAGACCTGCTGTATCTACACCCTCATTTCTGTCATCTGCTAATATTTCCAGGAGAAAAGTAAGCATCTAACAATGACACCCTGGTATTGGAATTGACAGTGATAATGCTGTATAACAAACAGCCCAAAAGCTCAGAATTTGCAATACCAATTATTTATTTCATAGTCAAAGGGCTACACTTTTGGCTGTGTTTTAACTCATCTTCTCTGCTCTTGCCTGAGCTCTACTTAGCTATGCTGGATTCTAGGTTTTGAGTTAAAGTCAAGTCTATTCCATATATGTTAATTTGGGAATCCATGCTGAAGGAGAAATAGCTAACTGGCATATGTTCTTCTCATGGACGAGGGTGGAGGTTCCAGGAGAGTTGGCAGAAACATGGAGTACCTCTTAAAGACTCAGCTTGCAATGGGTACAGTGTCATTTCCATGCATGTTCCATTGTCCAAAGGATGTCATAGCAATGTCTAAGGCAAATGTATTGAAGATGTATACTCTGCCTACTCCAGTAGGAGGCACCTCAAAATCACATGGCAAAAGGCATGAATGAATAATTCTATTACAATGAGGGAGTGAATAATTGGAAGCAATGATCCAATTTACCTCTGATTTACTTTCTGAATCGGTTCTACTTTCTACTCTGCACAGGAGTCAAGAAAATGAAAATTAAGGCTCCACATGAAAGGTGGGGAATCCTTATATAACTTACAAACAAAAAGGAGATGTTCCCTGTGGCGTACAATTAAGTCTTATTCATTCTGCTTTTGATAATTTGAAGAAATAGCTTTAGTAAACTAATGAGGAAGTGCTTCAGAATATACTTCATACTATATTGAAGGCAATGTATTTTTAAATCCAGCCTGTATTCTGATTCTTTTGGTTTTGAATTATAGGTATGCATTTGGCTGGGAGGATTTTTTGGGAATCTTTTGTAAACTTGCACAAATAAGTTAAATACAAAGGCTTAAAATAGAGTTCAGTTGTATCAATTTGACATGTGTCTGTGTGTGTGAGAGAGAGCATATGGGTGTGTGATGAAACATTTGCACGTGCCATTTAACTTTGGAAATCTTCAATTTTTTTATGAATCAGAAATTTATAGACTATTTTGGATTTTGGTGCTTCTCAGATAGTCATCACAGAATCCTATATGATGATAAATGTCCAGGATTTTATAGGTCACAATTTGAATTTTATTTAAGAAGACACAATAGTCATTAAATATACAACAAGAGAGCCCTGGGAACAGAATTCTTAATTTAAATTCAGAACAGTCATGTAGCACCTGATATTTCATGTACTCACAGAGTGACAGAGAACTTTACCTACAGAGAATAAAGGAAATGGTTGCTCAGATTCTATTCAGGATACTAACTGGTTGCAATTGAGATAGTGGTTTTAATGATATGGATACTTGTCCACCAAGAATTGATCAAGAGCCACCAACACATTAACACAGACTATTGAGCACAGAAGGAGCCAGTGATGAGTTGCAATTACTCCTCATCAGATTGATTTGAATTGAAACTAGTAACTCAGAAGACAGGAGACACCTCATTATCAGTTTTCTTAGGTCAAGATCAAGCAAAATTAAGAGCCATATTAAAAAAGCATTTGTGTTGCAGACATTCATGTGAATGACATTTGGAAAACAATTATCAGAACAAAATAAAGGCAACTGAATTAGAATCCAGTCAGAGCCTTGTCAATATTTGTCAAATAAAAAGGAGCAAATTCCACTAAAAAAATCAATGAAGGAAATGATTTAGAATATGTTTATTGCTATTTGAATTTTGTCAGTTTCAGGAAAGAGACATAGTTGAAATACTGGCAGTAAATAACTTAAAAGATTTTTTCTTTGAATTTTCCCTTCCATAATGACTTCCGATTCCTTGTAATATTGAAATAAAATATAAGGAGGTAGTCATTAGATGTGAGTATCTGCAGTGGCTGCAGTTGATATGTTCTTCTCTAGTGATGCCTGTGTCATGGCTCTTCTCCTTTCTCATCTTCCCTCATTGTTGATTTGCCTCCTCTTCTTCTTGTCCACCCATGATTATCTACTTTTAGAACTTTCATGATGACCCTGCATATCCTTCACTGGGCTGTCTTCCACAGAACCCATCCCACATGCCCAACTCCCTACTGGAAGTGTTCAATGGGACATCTCCTTGCTGCCTCAACATTTTTCCTCCCTTATTTTCCATCCTCTGCCTGCTCTCTCCTTCTTTCAAATTCAGCAATGAAAATCAACTCATCATCTCTTGATTTACTAATTAGTTAATTGTGCCACCTATGTCAAATCTCCATTATCTTTAATTGTCAACTGTCTTTTAACTCAAAATCTAATTTGTTACCAGACCAAACTGAGAAAGAGAAATTGACTTCTGTGACTGGTTTCCAGAGTGTTAAAGTTTTATTATAATTATGTTAGGAATGTTAGTTCTCATCTGCTTCATAGTTTCACTGATCCCACCTGCTTCAAATTCATACTGCCCAATGCCTAGGCCAATAATGGTAAGCACATAACACATCGTCCTTTCAGACATTTTATTTGACCTTGACCTTCTCTCCTGATGTTCCTCAACATGGCTTCAAAATTCATTAGTGTCTCAGAAAGTCTAAATCAGTACAGCATCATTGGCACAATATGAAATCTGTCTGCAGTCTTGGCCCACATTGTTATAATATCATGTAAAACCCTCCTTTTCACTGCAGAAACTTCCAATTTGAATGCATTATACAAACTTTCATCAGATAAATCTATCTGAAGTACATCTCTCATTGTGTCGGTTAACCATTCCACATGAATGTAATCATTGTTTACGTATGCTGGAATATGGAAATGTTTGGGAAGCCCTAATTAATGAATTGACATGATTACTGTTTCATGACTTATGTCTCTGAATTCACTGGTGCCAGTTTTAGAGGTTCTTCAGAGATCTATTGTGAAGAATAGCTTTTGCCTGTGGAGCAAAACTCTCCTTTTCTTATTTGGGGTGGAATTTTTCTGTACTCTGTTTCTTCACAAAAATGATCCAATCTACTTACTTTTATCCACAATATTCTCAAATCTTTTAGTTAGCTGATGGCACCCATTATTTTATTTTAGTGTAAAAATGAAAGACTCTTTCCCTCATGCAGTTTTGTCATTTCAGTGGGATTTCATTTGGAAAGAAAGATAAATAAATGTCCTTAGTCCGGTATTTTATATATTTTTAACAACTTTATTTTGAAATAATTTTAAACTTAGAAAAAAGTTCTGAAATTAGGATCTAGCATTCCTGTGTACCCTTTATTCACCTTCCCCAAATTTTAACAATTTATGTAATCATAGTATAGTTATAGAAATCAGGAATTAACATTGATTCAATCAACATTAACTAATCTACAGATAAGTCTGGCTTTGTGAATTATAATGTTCAACTATTAGTATATTGACTACATTTATCCAAAGTTTTGTTTATACATGTTTATACTTAATATATTGTACTTAGAAATAGTGATTGATCTTAAAATTAAGTAATCAAATACTAAAATTATTTTTTCATTCAATTCCCATTTTCAAAATTTTTTCTTGCATGTTTGTTTATTTATATAATTAATATTTATCTTAGATGACTGTTTGGATTGGAAAGAGAAACTGCCCTTTTATGATCAAACATTCATGAGACTTTGTTCTCTGTAACCTGAAGACTTAGAAGCCTTAGTAGAATCTTATAGAAACGTATGCACAGGAACCAAAGTATAATATGTCTCATTCAGTGTGTAACTAGGGACCAAAAATTTGTTCAGAACTGAAGATCTCTCTTTCTTTATTTTTGTCTCTCAGTCTCTGGTCATAAGTTGTCTCATTCAGTACTCAGTAGGATTGTTTCATCTCTATCTGGTCTGTTCTTCTTTTGTTCAAACCTTTTTCTTTCCTTATAAATAGCCACAAAATAGTCTCCATATTCAAAGTACATCATATTTCAGCATTATTAAATATAGTCTGGAAACTCCCCTTTGTGACTCTTCATTCAAATTCAAAAGAGGAATTGCTGAATCCAACTTGTTTGGGTAGGGGGGCAGGCCAGGCCAGGCCACACATGCTGCATCTCTGGCTTGTGCATAGATATTTCCCACCACCTTTACGTCAGGTCCTTCACCCTTTCTAAACCAGACTAACAGTATTGTCTAGTCGTTGCTAAATAGCAACCAACCCCTAAAACACAATAATCATTCATTTGCTTACTGTTCTGTGAGGTCATCAGTTTGGGCTGGGCTAAACTAGGATGGTTTATCTCTGTTTTGCATGAGGTCAGCTGGGCTTTACTGCTATGTCTGGGACCTCAGCCAGATTCTCTCCTTTTGGGCTTCCTTACCTATAAGGGGGCTAGCCCACGCTAATTCATATGTTTACAGAAGGGTCCCCAGAAGCAGCAAGAGAGTATAAGTCCCAATACAAATGTACTTTTCATGTCTGTCCTTGTGCCACTTTTTCTGATGTCTCATCGAACAAAGCTAGTTACATGGCCAAGCTCAGATTCGAGGGATGAAGAAGTAGATTTTACCTAATGTTAGAAGTTGGAACATCACATTGAAAACAGATACCATGCAGAAATGTAAGAATTCATGGCCTTTTAATGTATCACACTAATCTAGGAAAATGGGGTGGTATGATGTAGAATGTAACTAACTATTAAGAACAAAAGGGAATATCAGCAAATATTTCCTTAATGAGGCTTGTGAATGGGCAGCTCCAGAATATGGTCAGTACAATGAGCTCATCAGGGTGTCATACTTTATTTATATTGATGCAGTTTATTATATTAATACTTTTTTAAAATTAAATTTATATTGAGGTGACAGTGGTTAATAAAATTATATGTATCAAGTATACAATTCAATAATACATCATCTGTATATTGCATTGTATATTCACCACCCAAAGTTAAATTTCCTTCTGTCATCATATATTTGACCCCCTTTACCCTTATCTACCTCTCTGCTCCACCCCCTTCCCTCTGATAACCACTAAACTGTTGTCTGTGTCCATGAGTCTCTGTTTGTCCTGTTCGTTTCTTGCTTTCAGTTTCATATTTCATATATGAATGAAATTATATGGTTCTCAACTTTTTCTTTCTGGCTTATTTAGCTTAGCATGATAATTTCAAGATCCATCCATATGGCCACAAATGGCAGTATTTCATCTTTTCTTATGGCTGAGTAGTATTCCATTGTACATATGTACTACATTTTTATCCAATCATCTATCAAAGAACACTTCGATTGTTTCCATCCATGTCTTGCCCACTGTGAATAATTCTGCAATTAACATGGGGGTGCATATATCTTTAAGGATAAAGGTTTACAAATTTGGGGTAATTCCAAGAAGAGAGGTTTCTGGGTCATATAGTAATTCTATTCTTGATTTTTTGAGGAACCTCCCTACTGTTTCCCATAGTGGCTGTACCAATTCACTTTGTCACCAATATTGTCACATTGAGCTTTTATAGTGGTTAAAAAGAAGTGGTCAATTCTCAATAGCTAGTGTTTTGCTGTGTGAAAAAGACAATCCATTCATACCTACCGATATGAATCTCTTTTTCTGGAATATTCCTAAGATATAAATATTAGAATTGGACATATCCAGGAAACAGAATTCACTATGAAGTCAACAAGATGTCATACTTTCTGTGCACGTTGGTCCTGAAAGGCTTAATAGACTTTCAAAAAGTGAAAGCTCCAGTCTCCACTTTGCTTAGATTCACTCTTGGGGAGAGAAGGGATTCTACTAGTGAACAGAAAATCAATTGCTGACTTTCTGGAGCTGCATTAAGTTTTACTTACTGGTAGAACACCATTATCTCTTTTGGAACCCCACTGACCTAGCCATTAGCTTCCTTTTCACCAACGGGGTCAGGCCTTTGCTGCTTCTGAGTTAGGAGTTTCATACATTATACATAAATGCTGCATTTGTTTTTAAAAATGGAATTGCATCTAGAAATGTGTTGGTATTCCTTGGAGATAGCTGTTATCAAAGAAAATCTACAACAAAGTAGACTAAAATTGACCTCTCTGACCCATTATATCATTATATTTATATTCTAATCTCTGTAAAATTATTGCAATGGTTTCAAGTGTTTAAAATAGCTACATGTTTACCTGATTGAGACACTATAGTTTTTCTCTGTCCTAATTAGAATATATGGGCCTTGAAAAGCATGTGTCTTAAAGGTTTAGATTTATGAGTTAAAAAAGGACAATGATTCTTTGATTTAAAAAGGGAAAATGATCCTTTACCACGATAGAATTCCTGTGATGAAGTTGCTATTTTTCAGGTATCGTTTATTAATTGTAAATCAATTTGAACACTACTTAAATATCTTTTAATGATTCCAGTATACTAATACTATAGAAGTTGAGTGAATATTAAACTAGAAATAGCTATCACTTGAATGAGTGCTACTTTTTGTTTGATATAAAAGTTGAAAATAGTTTTATTGTCCAAAATGTATAATACAGTACCAAAAAGTTCTCAAGATTTTTTGTGTATCTTTTTAATAAGAAAACTCACTTTGACATTTTCGATCCCTTAAAACAAAGGCATATCTTGAAAAATCAAACAAAACAAAAACATCATGTGACACTGAAGAATTGTGAAATATTAAAAGCCTCCCTGGTGAACTGTGAACTTCATTTCATTATATGTGTGATAAAAAATAAAACAATAAACAAACAAAACCTCTGATGGGCAACTTTCTATAATTTATTTTTAATAAATCATGTTATATATTCTGACTCATAAATTAGGGTGTACCAGACAATGTTTAGATTATTCTGCTTAAAAACTAATAAAACCATTCTTAGGGGAAAGTAGGCTAATATGTGCTATATTAATTAAATATCTGCAATTAAGAACTAGTTTTAGTTCTAATAATTCCTAAAACTTGATTAAACCATATATAGCCACTATAGTCCGGTGAATAAGGGACAACACATATCCTGATTTCAGGTAGCTGTTTTCTTTCTATAAGATGATACTTCAAAGGACTGCCTCTTTAGAGTTAACAATGCACCTGAAAATCCATAGCAGTGAACATATTAATCATCATCTAGCAATATGCCAGTTGTTGTATACATAGTATGGTTTGGGAAAAAAATCAGTCATACCTTCACGATATAGCCATTTCACAAGAAAGAATGCTAAGTCTCATTTGGAATAGTCTCAGAACATTTAAATGACTGATATTGTGAAGCCAACTTTTACCAACTCACAAGAGCATGACAAATGGGACAAATCGCTCTCCTTTCTTGACCTCAAAACTATTGTTAAATGTTCACCAGCACACCACTGAATTTTAAACTATATGTAGTTTTAAAACGATTAGATGATACATGATCTAATTTGGAATGAATTTCATCTTTTTATTGTTCGTACTGTGGACTCTCAGTTTAAGTTAGCAGAATAACTAAGCATTTAAAAACACCATTTTTCTCAAAAACCATGATCAATCTGTGTTTCTACATATTCTCTATTATGTCAAACAGCACTGCTTAGAGTCCTCATTTAGGTACATGCCATTTGATTATTTCAGTATATGTGCTACCGAAGTGAGCACACCATTTGATTATTTTAGTGCATGTGGAAACCCTCGCTCTAAAGAGTGATGCTTCACCTTGCCTATAAAAACAGAATTTTCAGTTGATTAGTTTTCATTGTAAAGTTACTTTGAAGTTTCATATTGAGACAATTATATGAGCTGCATGTAAAAATAAAGAATGTTTCGTTAATTGCCTTCTAAAGAGAAGCAAAATAATTTATTTTCTCAAAACAGGCACATGATTTTCAATGTTTATCACTGAAGTTTTGTTTAAATATGTATTATAATTGTTCTAGAAGCACTTTTAACAATAAGGTATCTTTTTAATTATCCAGCTAGAATAATTTGGTATCTGAAACATTGACATGAAAGAGAAAACAATGGTTGTAGGTCACAGAGCATTAGTTTTAGCATTACTTTTTTCCTTCAGGATTCAATGAAAGGCAGGTGTCTCATCTCATGGAGTTTATTATAGCAATTATTAGCAAGAGCTCTCATAACACTATTTCATTTAAAATGCCCAAACTTAGAATAGTTTAATTTAAAGAAGCTCTTCCTCTGAGTTTCAAAAATACAATTTTGTTATAGGAGATATTACCCTACAATACACTTGTTGACTTAAATCACCCTACAATACACTTGTTGACTTAATCTTCTGTCAACTCCTCGATGATAGAACACATAGTATATATTATATATTGCTGTAAGAGTGTCTGGCATACAGGAGTCACTCAAGCCCATTTGAAGAATAAATGAATGAATACTGAGAGTGGAAATTGGTGGTATAAGTAAGAAATTCATTTATTAATAAAATAAAATATGCAGCATGTACTTGAATAGTCAGGGAAGCCTTCATTGCATTAATAGGACTTCCATAAACAATGGGTTTATATATGGAAAGGACAGCAAGTGTCCTGGTCAGGGGAAACTGCTTGAGCAAGATTGCTGAGGTGTAACTAATGCATTTGAAATTCAATAATGGTCATCTTGGTCAGAGCCAAGATTCATAGAAGTTAATTCTCGAGGTTGAGTAGAGATTTGAAGGAACACAAGGTTATAGAGATGGTTTAAAGTTTATCCTGTTGGTTATGGGGAACCATTGAGATTTTGCCTAAAGACTTATTCACAAAGATTCCTCTGAAATAGATTGCTACAGGGTGAAATTAGAGTTGGAAAAAGCAAAGAAGTCTAGACTGTTACCAGACTATATAAGTGCCATTAAATTCAATGTTATTTAAATATGTCCTCATTTTCTCCCTGCCAAAATCTATAAATAATCTTAATGTAAAATTATTCCCAAATATTAACTTGTTTTTGACCTTATTTCTAGGGGAAAATAATATTTCTAAATTCTATGTCCACATACAGAGATTTAGTATAGCGTAGACTCTCAATTTTATCATTAGCCAATACAAACCTATTGATTGAAACAGTCAAAAATGTGAGAGGCAGTCCTCTGAATGGGAAAAGATATTTTCAAATAATGCCTCTGATAAAGGGAAAATATCCAAAATATATAAAGAAGTCATACAATAACAACAACAACAACAATAACAACAACAAATAATCCAATTAAAAAATGGGCAGAGGACTTGAACAGGCAGTTCTCCCAAGAGTACATACAAATAGCCAACAGACTCATGAAAAGATGCTCTACTTCACTAGCTATGAAGGAAATGCAAATCAAAACCACAATGAGATACCACCTCACACCTGTTAAAATCACTGTCATCAACAGGACAAATAATTATAAGTGTGGGAAAAGTTGTGGGCAAAAAGGAACGCTCATACACTGCTGGTGAGAATGTAAGTTGATACAGCCTGTGCAGAAAACAGTGTGGATGGTCCTCAAAAAATTAAGAATAGAATTACCATATGTCCCAGCCATCTCTCTTCTGGGTAGTTATCCAAAAAATTTGAAAACATTTATTCATAAAGATATACGTAACCCCTATGTTCACTGCAGTATTATTTATGGTGGCCAAAACATGGAAACAACCAAAGCGTCCTTCAGTAAATGATTGGATAACAATATGGTACATATATACAATGGAATATTACTCAGTCATAAGAAAAGATGAAATATTGCCATTTATGACAACATGGATGGATCTTAAAATTATCATGCTAAGGAAAATAATCCAGACAGAAAAATTTGAGAACCATATGATTTCACTCACATGTGGGATATAAACCTGAAAGCAAGAAACAAACAAAACAAGCAGATAAAAACTCATAGACACAGGCAACAATTTAGTGGGTACCAGAGGGAAAGGAGGGAGGGAAGAGATTAAAGAGAGTTGAATATATGGTGACAGAAGAGTTGACTTTGGGTGGTGAACACACAATGCAATATACAGATGATGTATTATTGAATCGTACACTCGAAACCTATATAATTTTATTAACCAATGTTACCCCAATAAATTTAATTAAAAATAAATAAATGTGAAGAATTAATTTCAAAATAACTTTATCCACATACACTAATATTTACTAAGACTCCTTGACAAATAAAATGGAAGCATAGTCATAAAAGCAAATGCAAAAGAGAATGAAAAGATACAGCAGGTGGTTGATAAATAAAAAGAACTTAAAATTTGTTTTCAGGTATTGCAGTTGTCAGAAGTAACTAGTAATAGCTAACTTTTGCCAAGCAGTACTATATACTGAGCATAAAATTTGTCATATGTAGGTTTCTTAGCTCAGGCTGCTATAACAAAATGTCATAGTATGTATGTACTACATCTTCTTTATCCATTTATCTTTTGACAGACCCTTAGGTTTCTTGGCTATTGTGAATAATGTTGCAACAAACATAGAAGCACATATATCTTCTCGATAGATATCCTGCTTTTATTGCCTTTGGATGTGTACCCAGAAGTAGGATTGCTGCATCATATGGTAGATCTTGATGTAGCCATTCTTAAAAGGAGATGTGATATATATAATGGAATATTATTCAGCCATAAGAAAGAAAGAAAGCCTGCCATTTGCAACAACATGGATAGACCTTGAGGCCAGTGTACTTAGTGAGATAAGCCAGAGAAAGACATATATTTTGTAATATCACTTGTATGTAGCATCTAAAAAAGCCAAACTCATAGAAACAGAGTAGAAAAGTGCTTACCAGGGGTTGGGTGGTAGGGGATTTGGGAGATGTTGATGGGCACAAAATTGCAGCTAGAAGATGAATAAGTCCTGGAAATCTAATGCACAGCACATCATAGTGCTTATAGTCAATAATACTCTATCATATACTTCAAAGTTGCTAGGAGACTAAATCTTAAATGTTCTTACCACAGAAGAGAAATGATGATTATGTGATGTGATAGAGGTGTTAGCTAATGCTATGGTGGTCATCACATTGCAATATATAAATGTATCAAATCAACACATTGTATGCCTTAAACTTACATAATTTTTTGTGTTAAATTATATCTCAATAAAAATAATAAAAAGAGATAAATTTTAAAAATTAGTATACTGGGTGACTTAAACAACAGACATTTCTCACAGTTCTGAAGGCTAGGAAGTCCAAGATGAAGGTGCTGGCAGATTTGGCTCCTGGAAAGGATCTGCTTCCTGGCTTACAGATGGCCACCTCCTCAATGCGTTCTCACTTCACAGAGACAGAGTGCTCGGATGTCTGTTCCTCTTCTTATAAGGGCACTAATTCCATCATGAGCACCCAGTCCTTATAACTTCATCTAAATCTAATTACCTTCCAAAGACCCCACTTTCAAATGTTATCACTTTGAGAATTAGGGCTTCAACATATCCAGTTTAGGGAGACACATTCAGTCCATAACAACAGGTATTATCTTATTCAATATTTACAACAATACAATGAGAAGTACTGATCTCATTTATAGATAGGGAAACCAAGACAAAGATGAGCAAATAACTTGCCATAAATTAATGGCTATGTGATTGGGTGTTGAGAAGCAGCCAGCATTTGGAGCCAAACAGATTCCTAAGAATGATTCTCTTAACTCATTCTCTGGATCAAAGGAGAGTATTGTCACTTTAATGAAAATGGGGTTGCAGGAATGTATAAGATGAAGTGTGTCTATGTATCTGAGAGAATGAGAGAATAAGAGAGGGAGAGAACATAAAGAATAATCGATACAATAATAATTTACCCTTTTCACTGTGATATGGGCATGATGTTCTAGAGGTAAAACTGAAAGGAATAATTTTCTTTTAAGCATGCTCACCAGGTGGTCATTTTATAAACTCCCACGGCTCTTATAACAGTATATCTGGATAGTTAAAGACATCTTGCTAAATCTAAATCAGGCTCCAGCAGGTGAAGTGCTACTAGTGATGCATTCCTTTTCTTTTAGGAATCTCTTCTTAATAGTAAAGAAACATTTTGTAATGTTGATCAATAAAGAAAGCTTGTTTTAAACAAGAGTATCTTATGCTGACATATGCATACAAATACATACAGAATATAAGGAGGAATAAAATAATCTTATATCATAAAACACTTCAGTTATGTTCCAGTGTTCTATTGAAATTAAGAAAATATTTAATTGACTAAAATAAAAAAGGAGAAAAGAAATCATAACAAGTGAAAGGAGAAAACAATGGAAGAAAGCTCTGTTAAGGACATTCTCTTGACAGCTGGTGTTCTTTTTAGCTTTCCTAGTTCTACTTCCTTGACGATATCAACAATTTCACTATTATAAGCATAATGACTTGGGAAATGCAAACTTGTTAGAAAACATCAAGGTAGAAAGGAACTTTCCAATTTTTTGCTTTCTAATGAGGGCTGAAGGTGACAAATCTAAGTCTGTTCTAGCATGATGGGGAGATATGTTATTAATTAGGAACACTTAGCTAATGTTGGAGTAAAACATTGCAATCTAATAAATACAAAAATAGCTGCAGCGTGCTGACATGATATGATAGATTTTAAAAAGATATTGGGAGAAACACACATATGCACACACATACATTTTCAACTATCACATGAATTTTCGTCTTGTTCATTTATTGCTTTCAGTTTTATATTCCATATATAAGTAAAATCATATGTTTCTCAGCTTTTTCTGTCTGATTTATTTCAATTAGCACGATAATCTCAAGATACATTCATGTGGTTACAAATGGCAGTATTTCATCTTCTTTTATGGCCGAGTAATATTCCATTGTACAAATATACCACATACATCTTCTTTATCCAATCATCTACCAAAGGACACTTTGGTTATTTCTATGTCTTGGCTACTGTGAATAATGCTGCTATGAACACTGGGGCACAAATATCTTTGAGAATAAATGTTTTCAAAATTTGAGGATAGATACCCAGAGGAGGGATTGCCGGGACATATGGTAATTCTATTCTCAATTCTTGAGGAACCTCCATACTGTTTTCCACAGCGGTGTATGAGGGTTCCTTTTTCCCCACAACCTCTCCCACACTTGTAATTATTTGTCCTATTGATTGTGATTCTAACAGGTGTGAGGTGGTATCTCATTGTGGTTTCGATTTGCCTTTCCCTCATAGCCAGCGAAGTAGAGCACCCTTTCATGTGTCTGTTGGCCGTTTATGTCTTCATGAGAGAACTGTCTGTTCAAGTCCTCTGCCCATTTTTAATTGAATTATTTAGTTTTTTTTGTTGTTGTTGTTGTTGACTTATATGAATTCTTTATATATTTTGGATAATAGCCCCTTACTGGAGGCATTGTTTGCCACTGTCTTCTTCTCTTCATTTGGTTGACTTTTGTTTTGTTTTGTTTTATTTTGTTTTGTTTTGTTTTGTTGATGGTTTCTTTTGCTGTGTAAAAACCTTTTGATTTGATATAGTTTCATTCATTTATTTTTGCTTTTACCTTGCTTTTGAGGTCAAATTCATAAAATCCTCTCTAAATCCAAGGTTCATGAATTTGCTACTTATGTATTCTTCTATGCAATTTATTATTTAGGTCTTATATTTAGAACTTTGATCCATTTTGAGTTAATTTTGGTGTATTATGACAGATAGCAGTCTAGTTTCATTGTTTCACATGTGGCTTTCCAATTTTCCCAGCACCATTTATTGAAGAGGCTTTCTTTCCTCTGTTGTTTGTTTTTGGTTCCTTTGTCAAAAATTATGTAAGTTTATTTCTGGGCTCTCAATTCTGTTCCATTGGTCTGTGTGTCAGTTTTGCTGCCAATATCAGGCTGTTTTGATTATTGTCACTTTGTAATATGACTTGATGTCAGGCAGTGTGATACCACTGGCCTCGTTCTTTTTTCTCAGGATGGCTTCGGCTATTTGGGGTCTTTTGTGATTTCGTACAAATCTAATGATTTTTTGTTCTATTTCTTTAAAAATACCATTGAGATTTTGTTGAGAATTGCATTAAATCTGTATATTACTTTGGCTAATAAAGCAATTTAACTATATTGATTCTTCCAATTTATGAACACAGAGTACCTTTCCATTTTTTGTGTATTCTTTAATTTATTTTAATAATGTCTTGTAGTTTTCAGTGTATAGGTCCTTCACATCCTTTTACAGTTTATTCCTAGGTATTTTATTTTTGTTACAATTGCAAAAGGAATTGTTTCTTTTATTTCTTTTCTGAAATTTTGTTGTTAGTGGATAGGAACTCAATGGAGTTTTGCGTATTGATTTTGTATCCTGCAGCTTTACTGAATCTGTGTATTGTTTTCAATAGATTTTGATGTAGTCTTTAGGGTTTTCTATATAGTCTAATAGAGGGGTGGGCAAAGATTGTAAATATTTTAGGCTTTGCAATACAGCTCTCGTCTCTGTCACAGCTATTCATCTTGCCATTGTAACATGAAAGCAGCCACAGATAGTACATAGTCAAATGAATATGGCTATGTTCCAATAAAACTTTATTTGCAAAAATAAGGAAGGAGCTAGATTTTGCCCACAGGCCATAGTTTGCTGACTCTTGACCTAATATACATTCATGTATTAAATATAGAAGGATAGCTTCAACTAGCAAGCATTAGTAATGTCTGTATAATTTTAAACCTCAGATAGCTAAATGCATATAAAATCATTCAATCTTTTTTTTTTTTGAAAAATGAACATTTCTATATTTTTTACTTTTCTGAAGCAACACTTTTATATTAATGTTTAATTAAAGAGTAAGTCATTAAAATGAAGTGGCATCTTTATATTTAGACCACCTTAAATATATTTATGCTTGGTAGTGCCTTAAATAGAGTCTCTGAGCAACTTTCATAAAGTAGTTCCTGAAATATGTCAAATCAATTTGGAAAATAGTTGCAAATTATTTATTTACCACTTTCTTTACCTGATTAAGGTATCAATATTTATGTGTGATAACAAATCCATTTGTGGGGCTTGGTATTTACCTTAAAGGGTCACAATGACATTAATAATAGATAAGAAACAGTCAAGTTCAAAGGAAGAAGTGCAAAAAGGGAAATTTTGTTCAGGTAGAAGATGGAAAATAGTTGTGTTTACCTATGCTTGATAGGAAAAAATAACTAGTAGGTTCAAAAAACATTTTAATTATAATTTTACTGCACTCTGGGGTATATAACGGTATTGTTTTATGAATTTCTAAGGAGTAACATTTGTTTTTATTTAGGAATTGGAACTGGTTCTCTAAAGAGATAGAGATAGAAATAAAGATGATAGAGATAGAGAGAAATCTTTACTGTTTCATCAACTTCGGAACATATTGCTGTGAAAACAGAGGCCCACTTTAACATCAGTTTCCACTTTTGTTTGTCAAAACTCAGAACAAAAGAGTATTTAGAGCTTTAAATAAAAGAAACTTAATTTAAAATTAGAGAGGAAAATAAATTTAATAAATATGATATTTTACATTAATTCTACAATTTATTTTAATAAGGAAGGAGTACAAGTTTCAATGCAATATTGTTCTAAGGCTTTTCATGTATACCAAGATATGGATTAATGTTTGTTAAAAGAAGAGAAACACTTGTCATGGATGAAGTTATGTGGTTAGTCAAAGTCAAGATGACAAAATAAAAAGTGTCAAGTAATTAAATATAACCTGAGAGTTTTCAAAACAAGATAACAAGTTGATCTCATTAAGTTAGTAAGATCTCTCATCTCTAAAATGGTTAAAGCTATCATAAATAAAATAGCATTATATTTACTATTTTAAATACTAAATGGTAGATCATGTGTATAATTTACTTCACTTAAGAAAGTTGCCTCTCTTATTCAATTATTTCTCTGTAGGTTTTAGGTTAATTTTCAGAACTGATTCTCACTCTGGTCTAGCTAGTAAACTGTTGATGTGGAAAGTGCGTCCACTCCATTGAGGTTACTTGTTATACATGTGGGAAGTATACTGCGACAGGACATTCAGAAAAATGTCTCTTTGGGATGGCATTTCCATTGACCTTGAAGCTAATGCCAGTGAGAACACTTATATTTTATTTAATTATTTAGAAGACAGTTAGGTGGGGATGGTGGAGATTTTTGTGACTTATCAATCAATTCCAGAAATTCTACCTACCAAGGCAAACCATGACACACTTTTCTCTCACAGGTAGTCTTAACATGTGGTTTGAAGATGCTTTAGGGTAGGGACTGCCTTCTACAGCTCAGTGAAGACAGGGAACTTTGTCTCCTTCATTCATAGCTGCATCAGCTCCTACAACAGTGTCAGGCCCAGGGTAGATGCTCAGTAAACATTTTTGAATGCAAGAATTAAGCTTTACATTGCCAGCAGAAACTTGGGACAAAGCTGTGGTGGGTACTCAACATACGCCTATAAATTAGTGGAAAGAACAATTGTAAATAAAGAATAATTGTAAACAATTGTGTCACTCATCACAATGGGTCTGAGAATTCACCTTCATAAAGTTGTCGAGTATGTCCCTTTGAGAGTTTATGCAGATTTGTTTTTTCCCCACATAATGAGAATTGAGTGTACTATAAATGCTGTAAGAAAGGTTTACCCTTACTTAATATTACCTTTATGACTTTACCTTAAAGGGGAGATAAAAGACTTTTATTTCACATATGTGAAATAAAATGTGCTTTCATTTTACAGGCCTTTGGTTTCCAGGAAGTCATTAACTGGGGGAGGGGGGACCAAAAAGCATAAATAGTAGGATTTTGAGGTTATCATGTTTTGTCATTTATTTTTTAGTAAGAAGTTACCAAGAGAACAATCATTATCAATTACTATAGACAGCTTTATAAAGGGAGAAATATTAGAATTTTTTATTTGAAATGATTGTAAGATCATCTTCCGTAGCAGATCACAATGCAGTGGCTCTAAACCCTGGCTGCAAATAAGTATCACCTGGGGGAGCTCTTAAAAATTTTTATTATCAGACCCAGATTCTACTTCCAGAGATTCGCCAGTGATACCTGGATATCTATATTATTTTTGAAGCATCTCAAGCGATTATGGTACATACTTATGGTTGAGAGGGTCTGAAGTTCGTCAAATTGTTTTCCTCAAGAATTTGGAAAAACAATGAAATCTTCACCATTTCCAATATAAAACATTTAATCATATATTTACACAGTTGTAAAAATATAAGCTCTTTTGTATCATATATATGCTATAATTACATTCTTGTTGAAACTTTGAAGCTGGATATTTAACTCATTTAGTTTATAGAAAACATCCTAAAATAAGATAATCTGAAATAAATCCTTTCCCAAAGTTTGTTTCTCAGATGAAATAAGGGTCTATTTTAATATTTCTATAGGAGATACTACCAGTGAACTCTCCCAAAGGACCAGTGCAATCTCTAATAATTTCTTTGACATCCCGGTGGATTTTACTCCCCGGAGCAATATGTTTTAATAAGATTTGCCTTAAGGACATATGACTTAAAAAACACTTCAGGCCTAATTGAGATTATAATTAATGTATAACATTGTTTAAGATGTACAACAGGATGATTTGATACACATACAAATTGTGAAATGATTACCACAATAAGGTTAGTTAACACATTCATCACCTCACATAATTGATTTTATATGTGTGTGGTGAGAATATTTAAGATTTATTTTCTTAGCAACTTTCAAGAATATAATACAGTATTGTTAACTATAGTCACCATGCTGTACATTAGATCCCCAGAACCTATTCATCTTATAACTGGAAGTTTGTACCTTTTGGTCAACATGTCCCTATTATCCACACATCCTAACACCTGGCACCCACTATTCTACTCTGTTTCTGAGTTTGGCTTATTTTTTAAATAGTCCAAATATAATTGGCATCATAAAGTATTTTTGCCTGTCTTTGTTTGGCTTATTTCATTTAGTACAATGCCTTCAAAGTTCATCTATGTTGTCACAAATGGCAGGACTACCTTTTTTCTCATTGCTGAATAACATTCCATTGTGTATATGTACCACATTTTCTTTACTCATTCATCCTTGGTTAAACACTTAGATTGCTTCCGTGTCTTGGATGTTATGAATAATGCTGCAATAAATATGGGGGTGTAGATCTCTTTTTGAGATAGTGCTTTTATTTCCTTTGGATAGATGCCTAGAAGTAGTTATACTTTCAATTTTTTGAGGAACCTCCATACTACATGAGGAACCTCATGTTACTGTTTTCTATACTAGCTGCACCAGTGTACATTCCCAACAATACACAAGGATTCCCTTTTCTCCACATCCTTGCCAACACTTGTTACCTCTCTTTTTGATGAGCACCATTCTAACAGGCGTAAGGTGATATTTCATTGTTGTTTTGATGTGCATTTCCCTGATGATTAGTAATTTTCAGGATCTTCTTATGTACCTGTTGGCCATTTAGACATCATCTTTGGAAAAATGTATGTTCAGGTTCTCTGTCCTTTTTAAATCAGGTTTGTTGTTTGTTGTTGTTGTTGTTGTTGTTGTTGTTGTTGTTATAGTATGAGTCCTTTATATATTTCAGATATTAACCCTTTATCTGATATTTGGTTTGCAGATATTTTCCTCTTATTCTGTAGGTTGCCTCTTTATTCTGTGGATGTTTTCTTTTATTGTGCATAAACTTTTTGGTGTCATGTAGACCCATTCATTTATTTCTGCTTGTGTTTTTGGTGTCATATTAAAAAAAAAACATTACATTGATGTTAAGTAGCTTTTTTCCTGTGTTTTCTTCTAAAAGTTTTATGGTTTCAGGTCTTGTATTTAAGTCTTTAATCCATATAGAGTTAATTTTTCTGAATGGTGTGTAAGATAGAGGTCTAGTTTTATTCTTTTACATGTAAACACCCAGTTTTTTTGAAACAATTTATTGAAAAGATTTTCTTTCCCCCAATGAGTATTCTTGGCTCCCTTGTAAAATATTTGTTTACTATATAGGCATGGATTTATTTCTGGGACTTTCTTAAATTCAGAGGAAGATGATTAGAAAAGAGGAGAGGCTGATCACAGGCACATTATCAGATCAATGTTAGATATATCTGAAAGCTGAAGATCTGGAAATGTATTCCTTTAAATATATCTATGTCTGTGTGTTTCCTAGAAAGTCTTCATGTTACTGTATCTCTACCCAGTTGGAAGGTAGCTGGATTAGATTTGGAACTGGTAGTATGCAGAACAGATTAGGGGACAGGCATGAGAAGTGGCTAAATCTCAAAATTGGCTAACAAAAGGATTTGTTGATTAGGGATGAGGTGAGTATATCAGACAAGCAATGATCTAGGTATCCATTTATATCAGCAAAAGGGCAAGTGTGGGTATGAAAACTGGAAAATAGCCAGAAATCAATAGTAAAAAAATACGCAGGGTTGGAGATGGGAGAAACAAGTAGTAAATAGTTCAGTAATAACAAAATCATGGGGGAATGAAAGAGTATGATACATATGTTTAGAAAATCAGTGGAAAATGCTCCTACTAAGTAGGTGAAAATATGTGAGGCTCTCTCTGTCTCACTCAAAAATCTTTCATGTTTCCTCTTTAAAGCAAGAATAAGTCAGCATGCATAGTAGATGGGCACCTGCAGGTAAAACCAGGCAGTTGATATTTCCATCTTTTCAGTGTGGAAGTGGAAGGTAGCAAAGCAGGAGATCCTGAAATATGAAGTACAACAAATGCACAGAAAATTTACTTCTTTTAAATGAAAAGCCATAGAATTCAACTAGAGATGACAATGGCCAGAGATGACCACAACTAATGAAATTTTTACAGGTCTCTTTTCTCTAAAATCTTTTTTTTTAATAAAATATTTTACAGACTTTTCTTTTTGGTAAATTTTCATGGTTCTTGTTTTAACCCAAATAGAATCTCAACAGGTATTTCTTAAATAACTAAAAGCATCTCTTAAGATTTAAGTGCCACTCAAAATTTAAAAAAAAAAACAATTTTTTTCAAACTCATTATACTATACACTTCAATGACTTTTTCAAAAAGAAAAGAATCAGAGTGTTAATTTTAAATTACATGAAAGCATTGAAGCAAAGGAACTTTTACCTTGAAAGGGTTTACTCTTGAACATAAAAAAAAATGTATAAGTACTATGGTATTTTAGGGAGTACATTTAAAATTGCCTTGTACCAGAGATCTGGATATGGGTTAATGCAAGTAAAATACAAAAAAATATTAATTAAGTAGTTTTTCAAAGTGTTATCACAAATACATAATGTGAGTTCATACTTGAGGCCCTTATATTTTCATATTGCCTGGCATTTGTCTTTTTTATTAAGAAAAAAAGCATGTTCTTCTACTGCATTGCCATGGGGTTCTTGATTTAATTTCCTATTTAAAAGTAATTTCATTTCTGCTTTTAATTTAATTAAAAATGTGAAAATTATGAGAGGAAAAATGTTAAAGAAAATCCTGAGTCATCACTCTTCTCTTCTCTAATTATTCACATCATCGGTGAATGGCTGTCTAGAAGAAAAACAACACTGACACCACTCACTAGGTGATAATGAGCCTTGGTAAGATTATAGATCTGAATGAAATGTATTTATCCCCTTTGAAGGCAATGGAACACTGAAAATTAGAGTTCACTCACTTTGAGGAAATTAATAGAAAATATTTCTTTTCTTTTTGACAAAAATTTTAAAATTTTTGAAAATAAAATTTCCTGTGTGTAGAAGCCCACATCTACCCCCCAAAGGAGGGGGGGGAAGCTTCCTTGTAATCCTGGAGTTAAAACACATTACAATATCTTCTACTCTAAGCTGAATTTTATTAAAATGTTTTATTATACATTTTTGAAGTGGCCCAACATCTTGCTTTTTAGAAATTCAAGCTTTAGGAAATGAAAGATATAAATGATATTCTAATTAAAATCCTTGCCCAAGTTAGGACAGATTGGCTGGGGAGGGAGTGCAAGGAGATGGGGGTGCTTGTGGTCATGGCTAACTGCTAGTCAACTTACAATAATGCTGCTCAGTTGGGTGGCGTGTGATTGCATATGGGCTAAGACTTTGGTTAATAGAAAGTTGTTTACTTGGAAGTTGTCCACTAGGAATTTGCCAAAGTCACAGAATAGAAAAATGGAGAAATTGGTTGTTAATTTATTTTTTAAGATATTTTATGAAACACTACGAAATGTGAACTATAAAAAATGCAGAGGATAGAATAGCAACAACCAAAGATATAACAGTCATGGCCAGCAGAGATTGGAAAGAGGTTTATCTCTTACAGAGGTCCAAAATGCTTCCAAAGCTTTAGTTCAACCCCCTTTTGATTGACTTTTTATTGACCTATTTTGCTTAACAAATGGAAATGGAAGAACATTTACATAATACATATTTTTATCATTATTTATATAAGGTAATTTTCTAATAACACTTGAACTTATATTAAAAACTGTTTTATGGAAGAATCTTGAGCCCAAACCATTACATTAAAATAAAATTTTATTATGCAATTTATACCAGCTTTTATCTGCCTCTGTTCTGAAAAGTTCAGCCATACACCATAAATATTTTATTGCAGTAAGTTAGGTAACACATTTGAATAATTAATTCAACATCCTAAAGTATGGATCATTGCCAAATTGATACAAGAATGTGTGCAAAAAGCGTTGTACTACTTGGGTAGTCATATCACACACACATACACACTGTGTTCAAATGGATCCTTGGACTACATCAAATAACAGAGTGGGGAGGTGAGGTAGATATGACTAAAAGGAGTCAAATATAAGGTGACTGAAGGGAACTTAACTTTGGGTGGTGAACACACAATGTAATATACATATGACATATTACTGAATTGTACACTTGAAACCTATTTGATTTTATTAACCAATGTCACCCCAATAAAATTTAATTCAAAAATAACATTGAAGTAAACAGTAGTTGGTGATTATATGATGGCAGCATTATAATACAAAAATCCATATGTCTAACATTTTTTTATTAAAACAGTTAGTTATACAAATTTGCCTTCCCTGATTAGCATGATCTATATTAGGGGTCAGAAAACTTTTTATGTAAAGGACTAGATAGTGAATATTTTTGGCTATGTGGACCATGTGGTCTCTGTCATAACTACTCAACTTCAAGCCATTGTAGTGTGAAAACAGCCTCAGATAATAAGTAAATGAATGAGCATGACTGTGTTCCAATAATGTAATAGGTCAGATTGGCCTATGGGCCAGTTTGTCCACCACTGATTTAGACAACATAAAAGTTGAGAGGAGGAAGATATGGTGTCAACTCGGGGAGATGAGAAATTGTTCCATTAAAGAGATAGCATTTGGTGCATGCTTGAAGGCTGAGAGAATTTTGTGAGCTGAGACTGTGATTCCTGGTAGAGGGAATGTGCCGAGTTTAAGAAGCAGAATTTTTATGAACACCAAGCATCTTGTTCTGGTAGAAATGTAGACTGCGTAGAGGAGTAACTCTAGATGAGGTGCCAATATAGGTTTGCTCATCTTTCAGAGTTTTCAGTGCCAGGATGAATGAGGAATTTGTACCTCATTTGATAAGCAGTGGTAAATCATTAAATATTTTATATTGCAGAGGGATTTTATACAGCCCACATTTGAAGACAGTCAATCTAGGAATGGTGTGTGGAATATAGGAGGGCAGTGAAAGACTGAACAAAGGGACAGATTTGAAGACTGCTGAAATAGCCTAAAAGAAAGCTACTGAGGGTCCCATTTAGTGGGCCAAGACAATTTGGAAATATGGGGCTGTTAAAGTTAATTGTAACATTTTAATGATTAACTGGGAAACTAAATTGTTCCCAAACCTTAGTACCGTTGTATGCAACAGTCCCTTTAACTGGGTCTGCCTGGTTCCTGTTTTTAGATAACTGTTCAATAAAACATCTATCTTCTATGAATCCTGTCTTCTTGCTAAGTTTTACCTGGAGACAAAAACCCTGCCTAGATTCCTGAGGCCCATGCTTCAGGCCTTGCTATCTTGCCATAGTTGCCTCTATGGATTTTCGAGTAGTGGAGTCAGCTCCCCTGACATTAGTTTATAACTCCCCACGTGGAGCCTGCTGCATCTCAAACTTGTAGCTTTTTGCTTCAATTCTCACTAGAGATGTTCATATTTTCTGAGCAGCATTGTCATGACCCATCATATTGATTCATAACCATCAGGCCTGTGGTTGGGCAAATTCCTGCTGCAGCTATTGTGTCCCACTATGTCAAACAAATGCCATGTCCCATTTCTGCTTACTCCAGCCTTCTATAAGCAATTAGCCATACTACAGACCTGAATCTTGAGGTATGCCATTTTTTAGCAGTTTTTTTTTTAACTGTGCAGTAAGAATTACAGATACTTGATGTATTCCCACCTATATGTATACTAATACAAACAAGTGTGTGGCTTATTTGTTAAAGACTATTACATACAATTAGAAATTATGTTCAGAACAGTATACAGCTGATACTGCCTGGTCACTGATTCATCAAAACAGTTATCAGACATAAATAACAGCTTGCTTACCAGCTAGAAATATCAGCCCTGCCTGTGACAAATAAATAAATCTTTATAAAAATACTAGAGTTAAGGGCTAAAATTATGATATGTTTAGAAGAAAACATAGCTAATTTCTATGACCTTAGGGCAGGCCAAGATTTCTTAAATATGACAACAAATGCATGATCAATATAATAAAATATTAATAACTTAAATGTCATCAAAATTAAACACTTTTGTTCTTCAAAAGAAATCATTAAGATGATGAAAAACTAAGCCATAAATTTGAGAAAAGTATGTGCAAATTATATTTCAGATAAAAGACTTTCATGTAGAGCACAAAAAATGTATGCAGTTCAATAATAAGAAGAAAACCTCATTTAAAAAATAGGCAAATATTGAAATAGACACTTCACCAAAGAAAATACACAAATTTCCAATAAGCACATGAAAAGATGGTCAATATCATTCATCTTTAAGGAAATGTAAATTAAAACCATATTGAAATGCTGCATCACACACGTTAGAATGGCTGAAATCCAAAAGAATGACAATACTAAGTATTGACAAAGAGGTAGAAAAACTAAAACCCTCACACATTGCTGGTGCGAATGCAAATTGGCATAGCCACTTTGGAAATTACAGTTTTTAAAAAATTAAACATATATTTATTGTAAAACCCAGCAACTTCACATGTTGCTATCTACTCAAGAAAAATGGAAACATACGTCCATACAAACACTTGTACTTAAAAGTTCAGATTAAAATGATTCAGAGCAGCCCTAAACTGGAAATTCTCCAAATTTCCATCAACTAGTGAATGGATAAATAACATATGGTATATACATATAATGGAATGCTCCTCCATATTAAAAAAAATAATAAACTACTGATACATGCAGTAACATAGGTGTATCGCCCAGGCATTATGTTGAAAGAATCTGGTCACAATTGTATAATTTCATTTATATGAAATTTCCAGAAAAGGCAAAACTAGAAACAAAGACCAGATCAATGGGTGCCTCCAGCCAGGGGTAGGAACAAGGATTGGCTACAAATTGGCAAGAGGAAACTTTTTGAGGTGATGGAAGGGTTCTAGAACTGGGTTGTAGTGATGGCTTCACAAATGTATAAATTTACTAAAACTCATTGCACTGAACACCTAAAATGGGTGAATTTTATTGCATGTAAGTCATGCCTCAGAAAAGCTGTTTTAAAACTATGGAATGTTATAGGAAGATTTTAATTTAAAAGATTATTTTTATATAAAAAGGAATTTGTTGAAAAAACTTCATCACAAAGATTTTTGAAATGTCTAAGATACAAAACAGGCACATGAGAGAATTGGTACATATAAGTAAGGCATCTTTTTTTGCAGGCATGCATATTGCAGAATTGTATGGTTCTGTTTACGAGCAACAAAATTTTATAGTGAAACTATATTCATAGTCAGTTTTGAAAGGAAAAACAGCTCTATGAAATAAAATATTGCTTGGAGAGTTTTTTCATACTGCTTGTCACCAGCATTCTCACTAGCTTATAAGTTATAATTGTTGTGATAAAGGCATGTGCTTTTCCTTCTCTCTTTTAAAAATTTTAATGAGAACTTGAAGTGAACTCTCACTGAACCTATTTTCATTCCAAAATCTTACGATTTTAATCTTATGATCCTCCTGAGACCAGCACTGTGGTCTATGACAGCATGAATACTTTATAATTATTCCTCCTGTTTGTAGGAAACACCATGAGCATCCATCATTCCCTCATTCCCCTGCTGCCTCTAGGAAGCCACAGCCTCTAGCAAGGTCAGTAATTGCAGTTTCAGTTGACAGTTCTAGGCCAGCTAAAGCACATCCAGCTGGTGAAGCCCAGCCATGATGGGTACTGACATTCTTCCCTTCAGTTTCTCTCCTCCTGGTTAGTTTGGCCCCCAAACTCTTAGTGATATAATAGGTGGACTTGAGTTATCTCACAGGAGATTCCATAGAACAGAGAAAATTAATAGTTTCTCTACAGCCATGTGTGTATGTGTCCATTGGTATTTGAAGAACAATTGATCTAACAGTCCTGAGGTAAATTAAAGGTCTACCCCTTGAGTATAAAGAGAAGGTTGTATTGGAGCTTGATTTTTAATGTTAAGTTTGACATCTCACTCTGCTGTAGACAAACTGCATGAAATAACATATTCAACTGTATGGATTAAGATGGTGTTTTGAAAATAGATGTGCTCCATTTTGGTAACGTGAAAAATTTTAATGACAGCTTTGGCCTATGCTTAGAAAAATCAAATAAACATTAAATTTCTAATTCATTTTTTGACAAATACATAGAGAGTTTCACTCAAGAAATACTAAAGGAATGTCATATGCTTTATGGAAAGAAACATATTATCAATACAGAGAGGCATAAGCAAGTAGCCTTCATAGTACATTTGATATTGGATGATTTAGACTTAGGAAATAGAAACTTTCATGTGAAATATTAGTCAATTTCAGAAAAAGAAATGCCTTTGAAAAGTGATATGATATTTTAACTTTCTAACATCTCACTTTGTACCTTAATCATTTAAGTATGCACAAAAGTACTGGCAGAAACAAACCCTACGGCTGCCCATATACCAGCCCAATAACTTTAGGGCTCAAATAGGCCAGGGTTTGTGATTTGTCGTTTTTTTTGGTCCTTCATTTCTGGGGCTTTAAAAATGGATTTACTTGAGAATAACTTAATTATCTATTCTAGATGAAACTTTAACTGCATTTAATGAAGTTAAAGGCTTAATTTAAATATTAAGGCTTAAATTAAATATTAAAATTTACTATAATCATGGCCCCCAAACTGTATGAGATACCTTTCATTAAGATGTGGAGTATGCACAAGCTTGCAGTTGCTCTAATCAATAGAATAAGGCCAAAGTGATGCTGTGTAACATTTAGTTTCTTCCTGGTTCTCTTGGGATCCTAACTCTGGGAGAAACTAGTCACCTTGTACAAAAATACCCTGAGAACATCATTTTGGGGAGACCACGTGTAGGTATTCCAGTTAACAGCATCAGCCAATAGTCAGCATCAACTGCCAGCCCTGTGAGTGAGTCATCCTGGACATCTAGCCCAGGGTAGCCTTTGAATAGCTGCAAACAACCCTACCTGGTACGTGACCACAATCCCATGAGACATGCCAAGTGAGAACTACCCAGCCAATTTCTTCCCAAATTCTTGCCTCACAAAATTTTGATAATCTCTTTAATATAATTGTAATGGTAAAACCACTGTCACTCTAATTTTGATATTAGCTATATATTTGTTTCGGATATTCAGTTCTTTATGCCTCTATAGAAATATGATTTAATTTCTATTGTGGACATGTTCAACTTCATTCACACAATATTCTATATGATGTTGCCCCCTTGTGTTGTGCAGTGGGGTGTTACTAGGAAGATAAGACCTAAAGAGTTATATTTAGCTGTCAGTGTTATATTTCTAGTAGTTTCTCAGGGATTGCTGCATAAGAGTGGTAAGAAATACTACTATATTTTGTACTTATTCGACCTTCTTTATACTTCTCTGTTGTTGACAAAAGGAAAAAATCTAATTAGAATGTAAAAGTAACAGGAATATATTGTTTTGAAATTTAGACAAAATTTTATATAGTATTGTATGCAATAATTTGTAAATGTACATGATGCTCTTCTGACACTTGGATACTTCAGTGTATCTTATGAGAATATGCCAAGCTGACTCTAAATTAATGGGTCCATCCTTGGCTGTATATTGGAATTACCTGGAGAGTTTTAAAAACCAATTGATGGCTGGATCCAATCCCTAGAAACTCTAATTTAATGGGTCTGGGATACAGAGTGGTCATTGAGAATTTTCATAGTTGCCAGGCTATCCTAATAGGCAGCCACAACTAAGAACCACTGATACAAGTTTCTTTCTTTAATTCAGAAGTTCTCACTCTTGGTTGCTTATTAGAATTCTATGGAGCTTCTAAAACTATTAGTAACTTGGTTCCATTTGCAGAGATTCCGGTATAATATCCCTGGGGTGGGGCCTAATTTTTGGTACTTATTAAAATGTTTCCTAGGTGATTGTGATTTTACATCCACCAATATGCTCATTCAGGGCTTGTAGATTAATGTTTTTATCTATAGTATACACATTTCTCAGCCACAGTACGTAATTACTAATGGTTCACAGGTAAGATCACCAGATTCAGCAAAGAAAAATAACTGGATATTATGCCTGGATAAATTTAATTTGCAGATAAATGACAAGTAATTTTTTTTTTTTTTTTTACAAAAAGTATGGAATATTTGGGACATACTTATAATTTAAAATATCTGTTCTTTTTAATTCAAATTTATTGGAGTATTTGTATTTTTATTTTGCAATGCTAGACACAGTAGATTTTAGACAAAAGACAGAACCAGACCCAAACAATACATTAGATGAAGTGTTACCACATTGGAGTTTAGTTAATTTTTAAGGATAGAGTTAAGATATCCTCATTGTCCCCTAACTACCACAGAGTAATCATTCTATCCCATAATGCTATTTTCAATTGGGCCCATCAGTAACCTAACCATTACTTATTGAGCAATAGCAATGGGCAGATGTAGGAGAGAGGAAAGAACTGAAATCTTCTCCCCCATGAGTGTTAAATCCATTGCCATAAGAAAATGGATAAGATGAGATGATGAGTCTGAATCATATAACAGACAAATGAACAAACAAACATAACCTTGTGGATTTCAGTAGACAATTTTTCAAATATTTTCATTTAATTATAGAAGAGAAAAAAAGATTAGTGCTGAAGTTCAGGTCACTGGTAGAATTTTATACCCTTAGCAGCCATCACTAAACTTAGAGATCCTCTGCCCTATTTATTTATCAATAGTGACATAAGATATTGTATTAGTTTCAGGTGTACGACATAGTGATTTCACATTTGTATACATTGTGAAATTTATATACGTTTGCCCCATTCATGACAGCATTCCACTTAGAGTTACACAGCAGTTGCTGGCAAATATAGCCTTACATTAGACAAGGGCTTGCATTTCCCGAGCTCACTTTTTCATTTGTTCTTCTCAACAATGTTGTAAAGTAGCCAGGAAAGTTATTATGACATCCATTCTACAGAGAAGGAAACTAAGACTCAGATTGCCATGTCCTTGAGCAGTATTACTCAAAGTGTGGTCTCCTGACCAGAAGCCTCAGTATAGTCTGAAAATTTGTCAGAAATGCAAAATCTCAGGTTCCTCTGCAGGCTCACTGACTCAGACATTCTGGGGTGGGCCCCATGATTTGTGTTTAATGTACCCTTTAGGTAATGCTCTTACATTCAAGCTTGAGAAGCCCTGCCCTAGAGTATGTGGTTAATAAGTGGGCTAGTAAAAGAAAAAAAATACACTTTCAATCCAGATATTCTGAAGACATTGACAGCCAGATTTGCATTACTTTACACAGTCTCCAGATACAAAACTAAATTAAAAATTCAAAAAGGAATATATGAATTTAAGGAGGGCTAGATCTAAGGCTGAAAGTTTAAAAGCACATATTTTCATTAGTATGTATATTTAGTTAGTTATTTCCAAATTCATCGATTTATAGAAAGACTAGTAGTAGCTTCTCATTTACTTCAGGGTAAAGTTTAGATTTCACCTGAATAAAAGTTCTTTCAAGATCTTATCTCTGCCTGTACTTCCTACCTTATCCAGGATCCTAACTTAAACATTGCTGTTTTAATCTTTATTTGCTAAATTTCTAGTTCTCTTTTCCCACTGGGTTTTAAACTCTGTGAGGTCAGGGGTGTTGTCATACTATCCAGGCACATCATAAGTGTGCAGTAAATATTTCTAAATGAATTAATAAAAGAGTAGAATGAAAGAACGAACCCCATATGTGAGTGTCTTCCGTTGGCAAGTCTTACCTTACCAAAAGTGTCCTGTGCTTAGAAAAGTCAATTGCTTTCCTACCATCAAAATACTCAATCTCTCTTTGGCAGGATCTTAGCCAATGGGGAGAAAAATGGTTGACTGCATGAATTTACCCAAACGCATCTGTGAGTGCATTAGTTCTCTATATGTACTTAAAAGGGAGAGTTCTTGCATTGTTTATTATAGGGAGAAGATAGAAATAAGCTGTTGAACACTTTTATAACATGATAAAATTTTTATAATATATTAAGTGAAAATAAAATCTGCATGAAGATGTTAAAAGTTATTTCTTTATCTATAAAATTGGAGCAATAACAATCCTACATATCATATAGGGTTGTTATGAAGATTAAGTGAACTTATTTTTTAAAAGCCCATAGGCAACCCCTGGCACAGTCAGATATACTCACGATTATTGTTGTTATTATTAATGTTATTATCACATCTGGGTGGAGAAATTACAGGTGATCTTTAGTCAATTTTTTTTTACTAAATTATGGAAATTTTACAAAAAAATAGGTGTTGTTTTTGTTGTCAGATAAAAATCTGTTATAAAGGAAAACTACTTGATTTAAATAAATGCCTAACCCTACAAAAGTTTTTGAAATAGACCATCTTAACTAGTTTTCTGCTTCCTCACTTTTCAATACTCCTGGGGTTGCCCTTATCTACTTCCTTCCCTGTGTGCTACTTGAATGGCTTAGTAGCCAAGTTCTTATTAAATCTTTCCCTGAGAATGAAGATGTTAATTAGCTCTCCTAAAGATTTTCATTTTCATAAGGATGCTCTAAGAAGAGACTATCCCAAGGAACCATATATTATCTGGAAGATACCTTAGAGTTTATCTGTTAGTCTTCCCATTGTTCACGCAAAGAAGCTAAATTTGCAAGAGATGAAATCTGTATCCATCCAATAAAGTACTTCAGTATCTTAGACTAGAACTCTAACATCTTTATCCCCTCAGCCTTTCATATGCAAAGGATAATTTTGAGCGGAATGTCCTATGAAAAATATTTACAATTTCATCGTGAAAACTGTTACCAGTTTGATCCTGCTATCTTTATTTTTAATTATCTATTAACTTTAATTTCTTAATATTTGAGGGAAATTTTCAATTTCTTATATTCAATAACTATTGCTAACATGGAATTTTGTGTTTATGAAAGAATTTTTTCAGGGAGCTGATTTATAGCTAATGGAAAATGTTGATTACTTTTCTTCTAAAGGAGAAAAAGTTATGTTCAAGCATGCAAGTGAAGGAAAGACCCAAGCTAATCTCTTATCCGAGTATCTACATTAATGTTGTTGAGTGGATGAGATATTTTTGTCGTTATCAAATGTTAATACATTCTTTTTTATTCTAATTACAGGTATAACACTAATTACAGTATATTTTCGGGAAAACAATCCTTGTAGACATAAAGGCCATAATTCTTCCACTTCTTTACTCTATCTCGGCTCATCACAGTGACCTTTAATTCATTTTCTCTTGTCTGGTCTGCTCTGCAGACACTATGAAACCACTATATGGTGTCTGTTGAGCTAAAGTCAATTAATCACAGGGCGACTTTTAAAATCAAGATTAATGATAGGCTATTTCATAGCCAGAATACTTAATTAGATGGGCACATTTGTGCTTCCCCTAATGTCTAGAAATAATTTAGCCATGTTCCAATATCTCAGATAACTTTTTCTCTCATATAATTTTTCTAACATGAACTGCTCAGCTTAAATGGACTTTCCTAAGCTTCTGTTACGGGTTCCCAGAAGTGTTTTACGAAATCACTTTTCTTGGCTACTGGATACTTCTTTGCAAGCCATATAGCATTTGCACCTCTCCCAAAAAGATGGCAGCAGGGGTGATGGAGGAAATGAAAAAATAAGAGAAAGTCTGTCTGAAAAGATAACAGCATCTGTCACCAAACATTGTGCACACCTTGGCCATGCTCTTATGGTGAGAGAGAAAGGGTTCTCTTTTCTCTCTTGCCTTGTACCACATTTTCTCTTCCTGTCTGCTTTAATCCACTAATGTCCTTGGTGGGAAGATCCTGGTTTATTAGTAGATCTAAAGCATTTCATATTTATATTCTGTTTAGCAATGCGATGGTACACCTTAGCAGTTTAGCAAAATGGCAAATCTGTTTGTTTAATAAGCCATATAATCTGCTGCATCATCAATTTAATTTTGCTGGGAAAACTAAGAGAACCAGTTGACACTGATGAAGTTGAGTTTTACAGGTCAATGCACCATTTATATTAAGGAAATCTGGGACAACTACGTGCATGTATATCATAGCTAGGGGGTGAATACATTTAATACAATATTTCATTTGCTGTTATAAGGAAAAATATGAAGTGTCATATAGCTACCATAGAAATCACTTTTTAAGTTTGATTTTATTGCTGCATTTTTGTTTCCCAGGTGTATCTTTTCCTATCATTTTTACCCCAAGCACAATTGCTTCTGAAGTATCAACACTGAGTAGATGACAGTTTCCAAAATCCACCTGGAATATGCAGTGCTAATCCTGACGTAACGTAATTGAAGTGCCAGGAATTGTTATGGGGCCAAATATCTGATGCTGTCTACTCTCTTGAACACCTGCCTAGATTCCTTGCCTTATTAAATATGGTTAATTTATTTTATATTAATTGGAAGATGTATGTCATCTCTCAACTCTCTCAATGATGTAACTTTTAAAAAATCTAGTAAAAACATGCGTGGCTTCATTCTACAATACCAGTACAGTTAATGATGTGGAGACCACAGAATGAAGAATATTAAGCTAATTTTTACTGCAAAAAAATATTGACCCTTTACCGCTAAGGGAGCAAATCTTGTTCGGTGTATTGGAATTAATACTTATTTTACCTTTCAATCTGAGTTTCACTAAAGTGTCTAGAATGTACCAGTTTGATGAAGTGCAATCTTCCCAATATCAGGTTAGTCTTGCAGTCTTTCTGTTCAGGAAGACATGCCCTTATAGGACTCTCTCCCATTGCTAGTTTAGTCATGTTAAAGAGAACACTTCTGGTTGTTGTCACCAGTTAGTTCGTCAGCATCTTGCTAAAGAAGTGTCTCACCTCATAAGTCCTCAAGGTCTTTTATTGGTCAGACTTCATGTGTGGCTTTGAGTTCTACTTTTGTGACCTAGTAAAGGCTTTTTATTCCTGGCTCACCAGAGGTCCCTCTTGGTAGTAGATCACACATTGACGTAAAAAAAGAAAAGAAAAAAGAAAAAAGAAAAAAAAAAGAAAAATGGAAATAACAGTTTTGACTCATATAACCTCTTTTTTAACAGTTATTGGACTATAAGTGATACCTTAATATCACTTATCTCTCCAACCACCACCCAATATCTACCATCTCTTTCATAACTAACCATTATTTTTTCTTATAAAAAATTGAGATATAATTCACATACCATAAAATCCACCATTTTAAAGTATACAATTCAGTGATTTTTTTTAGTACATTCACAAAGTTGTGCAAATATCACCTCTATCTAATTCTAGACTATTTTATCACCCCCCAAAAAATCTGGTACCTATTAGCAGTCATTTCCCCTCCTCCTTCCCACTCTGGCAACCACTAATCTTTCTGTTTCTATGGATTTGCCTATTCTGCACATTTCATATAAATGGAATTATGCAGTATGTGGCTCTTTGTGTTGGGCTTCTTTCACTTAGCATAAAGTTTTCATGGTTCATTCGTGATGTAGGATGTATCATAACTTCATTCCTTTTTATGTCTGAATAATATTCCATTGTATAAATATACCACATTTATGCATTCATCAATTGATAGAAAATAATATTGTTTCCATTTGGGGGCTATTATGAATAATATTGCATTGCCAACCATCTTGATAGAGTTCTCTATATGTATTTTCTTTGTCTCCTCATTTTCTATGCCCACTTCAATTTGATTTATGCTCCAGTCACTCACCTGATGTCTATACCAGAAAATCAAAACCATTTTTCAATATAGCTTATCCCATCTCATAGCTGAAGTCCACACTGTAGGCCATGTCCCCTCTTATGTGGTACCACACTCTCATGGTTTTCCTTCCATCAACATGGCTGTTTCTTTCCTGTTTTCTTTGCAAGATCTCCTTCTCTCCTTAGCCATTAAATGTGGGATTTACCCAAGACTCAGTCCTTGGCTACCTTCTCTTGTCGTTCAAAAGTCTCTTCCTAGGTAATTTGATCTCCACTCATGCCTTCAACAATCATCTGTGAGCTTTTGACTAAAAAATTATGTTTATAAGTTAGATTTTGTGGTTATACTTCTATCCGTTTGTTGGTGTACTTACTATTTTAAAAGTACCTTTATCTAGTCAAGGCCAGACTCCTTATTTTCCTGCATTTGGAGTCATCTTTGTTTTTTATTTTCTTAGTGAATGACTTTCATTACTCACCCAGTTTGGCAAGGCTCAAAATAATCTTCCTGAAGGACCATAGGGGAGTAGTTAACAGCTCTGGAGACTGGCCATATAGGCTTAGATTCAAGGTCTATACATATTACCTGTATGAACTTGGAGAAGTCACAACCTTCCTATGCCTATTACCTCTTCAGTAAGATGAGTACTACCCAGAGTTGTTGAATGATTACATGAATTTAAATACAATTAAAATTTTAGAATTATGCCTGATGCAAAATAAAAACTTTAAATATTCACTATTTTCCCTCTGCCTCATCTCCCATTTCTAATACTTTTCTTCCTAAGTAGTTCTAAAATTCCTCAACTCTCCTCCCTGGAACAAACAATTCACTTAGATCCTTGGTATCCTCAAAACTGCTTACCACACTTTGCTCTGACCATATTAAAAACTCTCCAAGAGATGGGGAGACAGCCCATCAACCACACACACACACACACACACACACACACACACATGGCTTCCCACTGCTTTAAATATAAAGGCCAAAATCTGCACCCAGTCCTGGTATATTAATTTCCTAGGGCTGCTTGCTGTACCACAAACTCTGGGTGGCTTAAACAATAAAAATTTATTTAATAATAGTTCTAGAGGCCAGAAGTCTGAGACAAAGGTGTTGGTAGGATTGGTTCTTAGGGTTGCAAGGGTGGGAATCTCTTACAGGCCTCTCTCCTTGGCTTGTAGAGGGCCAATTTCTTGCTGTATTCCTTCACATAATCTTCCTTCTGTGTATATGTGTCCAAATTTCTCCTTTCAGTAAAGACATCGACCTTATTGAATTAGGGGCCCACCACACTCCAGCATGATTTCATCTTAACTAATCACAACTACAGTGATTTTATTTCCAGATAAGGTCATATTCTGAGGTACTGGGGGTTAGGACTTCAACATATAAATTGAGGACTGGGTACAATTCAACCCATAATATCTGGTTAGTGTCCTGCTTATCTCTCAATACACTGGCATCTTTTAAATGGGCTCCAATATTCACATCTTTCTGAAACCTTTTATAGAAGATAATTCCTTGATCTGAAACAGCCCCTCATCTCATCTTCCCCATCCCAATTGTTGCCTGGCTTACTTCTGTACATCAGATTTTACGTCAAGATCTCTTAGTGAAGAATTTTCTCATCCCCTAGGCTAGGTCAGTTGGATTGTGAACCTGTCAAACAATTCCACTCCTGAAGCATTTATCTTGGTTTGTAATTGTATATTCATTACATGTCTTTTTTACCAGGAATGCCTATTCCATCCTGAATAGTTTGTCTTACCCTCTCTACTGCAGATTTTTTTCAGCATATAATAGGAACTGAATCAATATTTTTTAAATCCAAATATTACTAAAGCATTGTTATTTTGACAAATCAAGAACCTACTACTCATTATACATGGTTACTTTTTTCCTGACTTTAACAACTCATTCCCTCTAGGAATATTGCATGCACCTCAAAATTCTTTCACTTGACTGCATCCTTTGCTTTGAGGGCAGATTTGAGAAAGGACATATTTTTCATCAGGTGCTCTATTCCCAACACAGAGAAGTTGATTGAAAGGTTCTTCTTTGTTAGACATTCATAATGTAGACTGATTATTATGTTAAAGGTGACTGCCAAGAAGAACAAGCCCATTGTTTCTATCCTCTGGAACTTCTAACACATGGTCAATGGATGATATGTTTATATGTATGTATACATTTTTACTGTATCAGAGACATATACAATTCAGTCTCCAAAAATGCAATTGAATGTGAAATGTGTAACTAGAACCGGAATGCCAAAGTTAGAATTCTAGCTCCTACACTTATACACTATTCCAGCTAAGCAACCTGGAGCCAATTGCTTAATGAACGAATAGTATTTACCTTGTAGGGTTATTTTAAGGATTAAATGAGTAAATACCAGATAAGTGTTACCTAGGAGTGGTAGAAGGAGTAGGGAGGAAAAGTAGAATTAGTAGGAGTAGAAGTAGTGATATTTGTAAAGAAGTATCTCACCAACTAGAATGACATATTTTACCTTTCTATATGCTTGATGAGAAAGAGGTTTCTTTTGGTCACCTTTGCATCCTCGGAATTTGACACAGGGTAGTTAATAAAGAGTTGCTTCTATCATTTTATGTTTAGTTGTTTATGTTAATGTACCAGTAGTTGTTCGTACTGCACTCTAGGTCTGGAACAACATTACACTTATAAACTTAATTTGCATGTCAATTTGTTATCAAGACAAATCCTTTGAATATTTGTCCACTTGAGACAAGTATGTGGGATGTTCATTAGTACTCCAATACAGCTGACATGTATTTTATAACTTGGGGTACTCCTGCTTTTTAAAGTCTATGTGTATATTAGGAGTATAAAGATATGAGTAATTGCTTTAATGAACATTTCACCTCTGTACCACTCTACTCTCACTTCATTGTGAATGCAATTAGGTTTGCCATAGCCTTCTCCCTGTAAGCCTGTAGATAAGGCATGGAAAAATTATTTATTTTACTATAATCCTTCTGCTTAAATATGATAGGAAAGCACCAACAAATTTAATATCATTAATGTTCTTTCTGAACTGAAACTTTAAATTATAACATATCACATAATGTATTTTTTATTAAAATGTTGACATTATTTTGAAATGTGTGTTCTAGAGCAAGTTTTATATGAGTTCTTACAACATATGGTTGTCTACATTTGGTCTTTCAATTAACATGATAAAGACAAAATGTTTATTTCTGCTATGGGTGTATTTTGTCCCTGTCACTAGTTGCATGTTTCCTGTAATAATTCATCACACATTATGAAGTGTTGTTTTGCATAAATAGTTTCTTTGAAGTGTTTCCATATACATCTGATGATGGATGCCTACATATCATAGATTTTTCTTTAGGGAACTTAGCATGACTATATTTTAGTTTAATTAGAGTAAAATAGAATTAAAAGATGGATTTAAAGAATTATTTTTTAGAGTTGCTATACTAAAATATTGAAGCACTTTAGGACTTATAGAGCATCTGTGTCTTGCATAATGTAGCAGCCAAGGTAGAGTAAAACATAAAACCAGACACTAAGGTCGTTACTTGATCTGGATAGATTAGACCTTCACCTGACCGAAGGTCAGAGACTGAACAAGATCTCTCAAGGCACCTGCAAGTTATGTGATTCTCTGATTATTAAGCTGTTGAGCATAACAGGATACAAGAGGGCCATGTTGTTTAAATTCATGTAGAAGGAAAGGTTAGCTGACAACAAAGGCAAAAATGATATAGGTCATAAATTTCAACAGTTAATGGTGATACCTAAGAATATTTTGGGAATAGTATCACCCATCTTTTATAAGGTAACCCAGTTCATTTTCTCTCTTCATTTCTATCATAAATAAATGCTTCTATTAATACACTTATCATGTTACATTATTGTCATGTATTTATGTGAATTTGTTGTAGGTAAGTCTTGTACATCTGTTCTCTGTAGGGCCTAGCAGAGTATCTGGTACTGTATGTACCGACACTCATTAGATTAATGAACTAATATATTAAAAGTGTCATACTACATCAATAAGAAGCCCAGAATGATCATATTATTCAAAGCATTTGATATCTTCACATTAACTGATTTTTTGCAGTCCATCGTAAATTCTGAAAGATCGAGGGCTATATTAAACCACATCCCTGAACATAAAACCATACCTGCCACATAGCAGGCATTCAAAAAAACTTGTTGAAGAAGCAAACTAATAATTACAATAATAGCTTTCATTTATATATATCACCTAATGTATGTCATACATTGTTCTAGGCACTTTAAATATATTGACTCATTTACTTTTTACTTATGCTTTTAACTAATACAAAATATGGACTCTGTGCATGGTATAGATCAGCTACACTTCCACTGAATCTGTGACTTCATTTATAAAATGGAAAAAATAGGATTGATCTCCTAGGATATTTTGTGAAAATTACATGAGGCAATGCTTGAAGCATGCTTGGCCTAGTGTCTGGCATAGTAGAAGTGCTTAAGATAGTTTTGCTCTTACAATTATTATTACTACTATTCCAACAGTGGACACAAGCCAGGTTGTAAAATTCAGGGTGTCAGAATAGAGGAAGCTAGTGCTTTTTGTGTAATCAGTTGTGTGGTACGTTTACTTTCTGCCCCTCATCTCTACATCTTCATAAACAAACTCCATCTTTCAAGAATTTCTTTGTAGATGGTACTTAACCAACCCTTGGTATATGTAGACATTGTAGATTTTACTAGAGTGACAACAAAAATAATAGCTAATACTTCTATAGTGATTCTGTCTGCCAAAGACAGTATCTTATGCCCACACCCTTCACTCTCTATCTGCCTTTTGCTACATATTTTGATTCTTCCTACCTGTCATTTTATATATTTAGATTGCTAATTTCTTTATTCTCTGGTTCCTAACACTCCTCCATAGACTATAAGCTCTGAGGATAGATTTTTATCCCCCTCGCTTAATGTATTCCCATGATCAGCCCTTAGCATGTAGTGTCTTTTAAGTGAACAAAAGAATATTCAGCATCACAAGTGTTGCAAAATGTCTAAGAGAGTAAAATTTTACAACCTTCTCAGAGGATTATTTGACACTATGACAATTTAAAATGCATATAACTTTTGACCCATTTATTTCACCACCAAATTCCTAAGAAAACAAAATGGAAGAAGACTTGACTTTGGGTGGTGAGCACACAATACAGTATACATATGATGTCTTATTGAATTGTACACTTGAAACTTATATAATTGTGTTAACCAGTGTTGCCCCAATAAATATAATTTAGAAAAAGAAAAATATTACCAGCAAAAAATGAATGAATAAAGTAAGCCATTTCAGCATTGTTTTTAATAGGTAAAACTGTCAACAATCTGGATGAATTGTTAAAGAATAAATGGTCATTTAGTCTACAGAATATTATATTTCAGTATTTGAAAGAGTGGGGCAGATCTCTGGGTACTGTTCTAAAAATATCCCTTGGATGCATTTTTTTTTTTTGTTAAAAAAGTAAAATGCAAAAATAACATGTATAGAATAACTACACTCCCCTTCTTTCTCTATGAAAACTTCCACTTTTGCCACGTTATTTTCCTCACATCTCGTTTCAGGTACTCATAGGTTCCCACTATTATCTATTTATCCCAAATGTCTACACTAACAACAGTCCCATTTCTCTAGGTTCTTAAAGTACCTTTTATTGTTTGTTCTATAGGTTCTGACTTACTTCTTACCTCCCTCTAGTTTGGTACAAGCCAACTACTATCTATCTTTCTTTGCGTTCCCATTCTCCCTTGATCACTAACAAATGTTCAGTGACATCTTGCCCAAATTCAGTTGCTTCATTTCTGTCCCATTTCTTTTTGACCTTGAAACTCCATTTAGTACTGTTTGTTCCAATATTTACAATTAACTGAATAGTTAATTGAAGCATGAGTGTACATGTGCATGTATGCCTATGTATGGATACATCTATATAACATCTATATATATATATGTATATATATATATATATACATATACATATACATATACATATATGGAGAGATAGATATATAGATAGATAGATGTATCCATACATAGGCATATATATATAAAATAGAATCTGGATCTGCAACACCTGTTATGACCAAAGTAATGTGTTAATCTGGTCTGGCCTATTCCTGTTTTTCTAATATCTTTCTATGCCTGTTTTCATTAAAAATAATAAAATGGTCTGAAAAGAAAGATAAAATTAATTTCACTGTACCACTTAATATATTTGTTCAGCCCTTTTGCTTTTGATAAATATAATTTCAGCCATAATAATATGTATAATTAAATTTTCAACATTTTCAAAACTTTTTATTCTTTCTGGGAGGAAGGAATATAATGTTTGTAAAAAAGATAACCCATATTTTATGTATAATAGTATACACAAATTGTAAACTTTAAAAAATAAGTTGTAATCAATTTTGTTTTGATGCAATACCTATAAACAGTTTGATGTATATAATCTCCCTTCTTTCTTCCTTTCTTTTAATGGAATCTTACTATTTTACTATTTGATTTTTTAACACTCATAATAGCTAATGTTATTATCATAATAGTTTGCTATTAAATATACTTTCATAGTATCATTTTATGACTGAATGAAAATATCAATTTTAATCTTAAAAATTTTTTTACTTGTTTTGATGATTTTATTAGTTATATTTGTTGCAAAAGCAAATGTCCTTGAAACAAATTATACTTAGTGTCTCAATGTATTTTAAATGTGATCTACTTTCAAATTTTATTGATATTGCATTATTAGATATTTGATGATATATAACAAACTAAAATATTCAGGAATCAGCTAATGTATTTTTTTTATATTCTCTGTTTCATTTGGCTGACATAAATATATCTTTAGCAGCTAGATAAAATGATAGTCATTTGTCAATTAATGCTAACCTTTTCAGCTTAGTATAGAAAATGTATTGACAAATGAGATGCATATGCCAATGCTTTTTGCACTAATTGTATCCGTATGATAAATTTGGTCACTATACTTCCTTCAAAAAGTATTCTCATAGGCCAATGAACCTTCAGTAATTTCAAAAAATCAGTAACATACAATAATTCAAGGCACTAGCAATGCACGCATCCCCACTAAAAGAAAGGGTGGTCCAAGACTGTTGGCAAAAATCCCCATTTTAAATCCAAGTACTAAAGACATTCTTTTTAATTATTTTATTTTATTTTATTTTATTTTATTTTATTTTATTTTATTTTATTTTATTTTATTTTATTTTATTTTATTAGGTTCAAGTATACAGTACATTGGTTAGACATTTATATAGTTTATAAAATGATCCCCCTAATTGCTCTTTCTCTCCTCTGTTCCACCTAGCCATTACATTAATGCTAACTGCATTCCCTATGCCATGCTCTATCAACTACTAATTTGTCCTTCTATAACCCCTCACCCCTTTCTCCCAGCCCTCCACTTCACCTCAGCTCTGGCCATCACCAGATTTTCCTCTATATTTGTGAGTATGTTTTTGATTAGTTTGTTCCATAGTTTTCACATATAATAAAATCATATGGCATTTATCTTTCTCTGTTTGTCTTAAGACATTCTAAACCCAGAGAGCCAATGGTAGTTGCCTGATTAGCCAAAAGAGAGATACTTCTCTGGAGAATCTACCCTAGGTTCTATAAGCCCTGCACAGCCTTCTTCCGAGAGGAAAACAGGGAGATATCTGGAGAGAGAGGCTTTGGGGAGATATGATATTTGTAAAGAGAGGCCATTCCAATCCCCAACCCAGTCCTCTTGTGGGAAAGGAAGCAGTGCATTCCAAGCATAGCAGTTCTTTGGGCTGGTAGTTCCTGCTTTCTGGAAGTCAACCACCATTTATGACATGCAACTGCCCTGATGCGAGATGCCCCACCCACCTAGTGAGGTCTCAGAAGGTGAGACATCACATGGAGAGAGAGAGGCCAGGGAACACCAAAACAACAGACATGTGTGTGAAGAAGCCACCTTGGCACGTATCCTCCCTCACATCTGCTCCTGCACACATCACAGATAAGATATTAATGACCCAGTGGAGCCCTTCCTGAATTCCTGTCCTTAAAACTGTGAGCAAAATAAAGTGAGATGTTTTAAGTCAGTAAATCTTGGGGTGGTTTTCCATATGACAAAAGATAATTGAATCAAAAGATACTTGTGAATTATAATATCATGTCCTGTCCTCTAATATTGTCAGGCAGTGGACTCAAGAAAGCTGTAGGCTCCTGGAAGGAGGAAGGGAAAAAAATTATGTGTGTATACACACACACACACTCACACACACACACACACACACACACCCGCATTTTGCCTTTAAAAAATTTAACTAAGAACTTGCATAACATTCATTTTATATATTTACAACATTTAAATTTTCCCTATTAGTAACATAATTGATGTGGAAAAATTAGAAATAAACAAAAATTATAATAAAAATTAGTTTTTAGTTACTATCCATGCTTCTTTTACTCATCATTAACTACTGTTAAACATGGAATTTAACCTTTAAAGCATTTTTATTTTCAATGTAGTTAACTATGTCTTTTTACACTTATGTGATTAGCAAAGGCAGCATCACATAACAATTGAAGAACAAGGCTCTGGAGCTAAACTGTTCAAGTTCAAGCCCCAGTATCCCCTCCCCTTAACAGCTGTGTGACCTTTCTTAACTTCTCTGTGCTTTATTAAACATATGGGTATGATACTGGTATCTACCAGTCATAGAGGTTGTTATGAGAATATTTAATTACTTAGACTTAAACTTTCTAAACAACTTAGAATATGCGTAGCACATAGTATGCATGAAATTGGTGTTTATTAAATACAATAACTACATTTATAAAGAAAAAACAAATCATTGGATACATAGCATTTTGAAATATGCTTGTTTCACTCAACAATATAGAATAAACATTACTCATCAGTAAATACATATTTGTGGCATTAATTTTTAAAAGCTGCATATAATTTTATCTTATGGATATAGTATAATTCCTTATTTTCATTTGTATCATTTTACTTTTTGCTTAGAATGGATTTTAACTTTTGTCATTGGAATTTTCAAATGTACAAATGTAGATCAAATAGTACAATGAACCCTCATGTACCCATCATCTAAGTGTAATAATTATCGACACATGGCCTTTCTTGGTAATGTGTTTCAGATATTCATTTTAAACTATTGATTCTGATACACCTAAAATAATGGCTATGTCTTGAAGTGTAGGAGACTTCATGTCTTAAGCAAATAATATTAGGTATTTGTGTTTACATTAGAAAGACACAGAATCCTTGGGATACTAGCTTTTATCTGATGTCAAACTTAAAATGGTCATTTTCCCGTATTCAACTTCAGTGAACATCCTTCATTATATCTTGCTTCCTATGATATATCAGAGAAGAAAATGGAATAATTTATGAGATGCCAGTGGGATAAAACACTATATTCCTAAATATAGTGACATTTTCAGAGCTATTTTAGCCAGTGTAATTGAAATCCTCTTGTTCTCCACTGACATATTTTGGAAGCTCATATGTTTTGAGTATGAAATTTAATTCCAAAAATGATAGAAAGCCTCAGTGGAGAATTACTGAACTGAGTTATGATGGGCAAAGGCTTCAGCGAACTTAGGGGAGTATATATGTTCTTCCACATGGATTAATTTCACAATCTATCCTAGAAAGTATGGTATGCAGGTAGCCACTGTGAAAACTATCATGTCAGTGACTTTCATGTGCTACCATTTTAGGGCTGAAGTCATAAATTCTGAGATGCTATTTTCCAGGCAAATATGTTTCTTTGGAGTTATAGTGGTTCATTCAGTACCACACAGAAAGAAATTAAACTTACAGGAGAAGAATAAGCTCCCCTAATCATAGAATTGTGATGCTATAACTAATGGATATTAAAATAGAAATAAATTGTATTTATTCTTATGACACAGGCATTTAATATTGTTGTGGATTGTCTGGAATGGGGGCTGAAATTCTGCATTTCTAACAAACTCCCAGGTTATGGTAACGATGCTGATCCACTGACCATACTTTGAATAGTGAGGGGCTAGAACATACACAGTAATTTAATCCTGTAATTTTGTAAATGCCAGTGTCATTAATGAATCCTACCTGTCTTAATATTCACGAATCTGTACTGAACATTTTTCTACTCTTATAACCCTTATTTCCTTTTCTCTGTAACTCACATATGACCTGCACTTTTGCTTTTTTGATTACATGTACTAGAGTGTATTTTTCTGTTTGCATGTCCAGCTTTACCTCTCTAACTTTAAGCAACTGTTTTTTAGAGTTTTGATGTTAGTATTACTATCATGAGCAACTATAAATTGCCTCTCCCAACCTTCTTTCCTCCATATGTTTCCTTTCATTGTTCTCATTTTGAATTGATGTGCAAACACTCTGTCTCACCAGATCAAATGATTCAATCAAAATGGATTCTTGAATGTATTGAATTAGATGTATACAGGTGTTGTTCATGAGGAAAAAGAGAATAGATGGAACTGCATGTTATTGATGCATGTACTCAGAAACATACTGATCAAAGTGATGCAAGCCTTTTGCAGCTGTCCTAGTCCTGTGCTGAGTACTATGAAAAGACTGAACTGGGTACCACTAAAACAATTTTCTGCCTCTTGTTACATTTCCCTAAAGATGAAATAATCCAACATGTTAAAGTTTAGCAACAGAATGTCAAAGAACACTCTAATGTGATGTTCTTAAATGCCACAGACTATGAAATCTGATCTATTCAGACTGGTGGTCTGCCATAGTCTGTAGCATTTAAGTCATTAAGAAGGGCAAAGGATAGAGTGAAATCAGCATTGTGGCTGAATAAGCTGTTCCTTGGTCATGCCCTGCCTTCAACAACAATAATTTGGCATCCATCCATAGATAAAAGTGTTTTTGTAGGAACTGTGAGATCCAGCATCATAGGCCAGTGGACCTGGGAGGAATCTTGCCCACCCATTTGTCAGGTAATGGGCAGAAAGACTTTGTTCTTGTCTGTAGACCCTGCAGTGACCCATGAACTGCCTCCAGGCTCTCTCAGCCTCAGTCTGGAAGCCTCTAGAAAATACTATCTTAGAAAATCACCTATGGAAAAGAGAGTATTTATGGAAGTCCAGGTTCCAGAGAAGTTCCAGCATACCACTGGAGCAAAAAATATGAGTTTAGACACACTGGAAAGTGTAACAGGAACAGTTTGACTTTACTTTCATCATTCCTTCCCCAAGGAGGCACAGCTTAGGTCCAAGAAAGTTCTCAGCATGTGATTTCTACTGTGGGAAAAAGTGAGAGCATTTGAGTGAGTGTCTGGCTTTCCCATCTGTGCAGAACACTGCCAAAGAGCCTCATTTCTCTCTAGCTTCATCTAAAGTGCTGAATCAAGAGCTTCATGACTTGGGTGAGAACAGGAAAAGGCCAGAAAAGCAGCTGATAAGATTCAAGGGATGAAGATCCTATTGTGTCACAGATTCAATCAAGAAGTTTGCCCATGAGTTGCTGGTAAGGCCTCACCTATGAATTTCCCCAGCTCGTTTATAGGCACCTCCAGAACTCCATGTACTTCACCCCCCACACACCCCACCCTGTGGCCACCTCCCTGTGTGACATCAGCAAAAAAAAAGCTTTGGCAGACAGATAGTAAACATAGCAGAAAGGAGGCCTGAACCTGTGAGCCAAGAAGAAACCATAGACTTGAGCTTTAGCACTATCTTTGGGAAAACTAAAAGGAGATTGTCAACACCTGGCCAGGTATGTTGCAGAATCAAGAGAATACATAAACTTAAGAATTCTGCCACGAGAGAGCAGGAAGCATGGAGCAAGGGTATCCATAGACAGTCTGGGAGAACCTCAGAATCAGTATCAAGGGTAATGGAAGGTATTTCTCTCCCAAAGTCAGCTGATAAAGACTGGAGGAAGTGACTGCTACTTCAACTGAGAAGACAATGGTGAAAATTTTAAGGAACATCAAAAGTCAAGGAGACATGACACCATCAAAGAATCACAATAATCTTTCAGTACTTGATCAGAAAGACATTGAGATTTACCTGATAAAGAATTCAAAATAGGTGTTTTAAGGAAACTCAATGATCTACAAGAAAACAAAGATAATTTAACAAATTTAGGAAAACAGTATATGAACAAACTTTTCTGAAAAGTTTGACAAAGAGATTTAAAAAATCATTTAAAAAAAAAAGAACCAAACAAATCCTGGAGCTGAAGAATACAATGAATGAAATGAAAAATACAATAATGCAGATCAACAGCAAAATGGATCAAGCAGGAGAAATAATATGAGTTAGACAGAAACATTGAAATTGTCCAGTCAGAGAAGAACAAATAAAAAAGAATGAAAAAGGGTGAAAAAAGCCTATGTGATATATAAGATGCCATCAGAAGAAACAATTTGCTAATTATCAGAGTTCCAAAAGGAGAAGAAGGGGAGAAGGGGGGCAGAATGATTATGTAAAGAAATAACAGTTGAGAATTTCCCAAATCTGGAGAGATTTGGATACCTAAGTTCATGAAGCTCATAGGTCACTAAACAGATTAAACTTAAAGAGAAACTTTCCAACACACTTATAAGAAAACTGTCAAAAATCAAAGACAGAGAGATAATCTTAAAAGCAGCAAGAGAAAAGAGTTTATAACTTACATGGGAACCCCCATAAGGCTATCAGTGGATTTCTCAGTAGAATTCTTACAGGCCCAGGAAAGAATGGGATCATACATTTGAAGTGCTAAAAGAAAAAAGCTGCCAACCAAGAATACTCTATCCAGCAAAATTAGACTTCAGAAATGAAGGTGAGATGAAGACTTTCCTAGACCAAAAACAAATAAACAAACAAACAAAAGCTAAGGAAGTTTATTAGCACCACACCTTATAAGAAATACTGAAATGAGTTATTCAACCTGAAATGAAAGAATGCTAATTAGTAACATGAAACCATATAAAAATATATAACACTGGTAAACATAGGTATATAGTCAAATTCAGAATACTCTAATAGTGTGATATAGCTATGTGTTAACCAGTTAACTCTAGTATAAAAGTTAAAGGACAAAAGTATTAAAAATAACTATAGCTACAATAATGTAGCTACTTGTTAGTGAATATACAATATAAAAAGAGGTAAATAGAGACATTAAAAACATAAAAGAGGGAGGGGAGTAATGGTAGTTTTCATATACAATTAAAATTAAGTCATTAGCAACATAAAATATATTGCTATAGTTATATTTATGTAAACCTCATTGTAGCCACAAAATTACAGTAACTTAAAAAAGATAAAGAGAAGGGAATCAAAGCATACCACTACAGAAAATTACCAATTCACAAAGGAAGGAAGAGATAAAGAAAACAACTAATAATATGGTATTAGTAAGCCCTTGCCTATTAATAATTACTGTAAATGTAAATGAGATAAATTCTCCAATCAAAAGGCATAGAGTGGCTGGACAAATTTTTTAAAATCTCTCTGCCTGCAAAAGATTAATTTCACCTTTAAGGACATGCATGGGCTCAAAGTGAAAAGATGGAAAAGATAACCTATGTAAATGGAAACCAAAAGCAAGCTGAAGTAGCTCTATTTATGTCAGGCAAAATAGACTTTAAGCCAAAAATCATAACAAGAGACAAAGAATGTTATTATATAATGATAAAATGTTCAATTTATCAAGAAGATATACTAATCATAAACATATATGCACCCAATATTGGAGCACCTAAATATATTAAGCAAATAGAACAAATCTGAAAGGAGAAATAGATTGCAATGCAATAATAGTAGGAGACTTTAATACCCTACTTTCAACAACGGATTGATGACACAAACAGAAAAATCAGTAAGGAAACGTTGGACTGGAACTATACTTCAGACCAAATGGATCCAACAGAACATCTTATTCAACAGCATCAGAATACACTTTCTCAAGCACACACAAAACAATATCTAGGATAGATCATATCATAGATCATAAAAGTATTAGCAAATTTAAGAATATTGAAATCATATCAGCTATATTTTGCAACCACAATGGTATAAAACTAGAAATCACTAAGAGAGGGAAAGATGGAAAATTCACAAGTATGCAAAAATTAAACAACATAGTCCTGAACAACCAACTGGTAAAAGAAAAAATTGGAAATGACATTAGAAAATAGCTTGAGACAATTGATCATAAATTGAAGAGATATTTGCACTCCCATGTTCATTGCAGCATTATTCATAATAGTGAAGATACAGAAACAGCCCTAAAATTTCATCTATAGATGAATGGATAAATAAGGTGAGATTCATATGATATTTATTTTCTATTTTATATATACATATATAATAGAATATTATAGATCTACAAGAAATAAGGAAATCCTGCCATTCGTGATGACATAGATGGATCTCAAGAGTATTATGTTAAGTAAAATAAATCAGACAGAGAAAATTGAGAGAGATATTGGTCAAAGGCTACAAACTTCCAGTTATAAAATGAATAAATTCTGGGGATCTAATGAACAGCATGGTGATTATAGTGAACAATACCCTATTGCATGTTTGGAAGTTGCTAAGAGGGTAGATCTTAAATTTTCTCACCACACACCAAATATCATTTACATGAGGTAATGGAGATGTTAACTAACCTTATTTGGGTAATTATTTTGCAGTATATACATATCTTAAATCAACATGTTGTACACCTTAAGCTTATACAATATTATATGTTGATTATAGCTCCATAAATCTGGGAGAAAAAGAAGAGCTAAGGATATCCTTGTGCTAATTAGAAAAAGGAACTCCTTCTAGGTAGATGGATTTCATTGAGTGAGATATGGGCTGGATTTCCAAGCCCATCACCCTTTGGTTAGACCCCTTGTGCAGGTCATGGTCTGACACCTGATACTGAATGTTGTGTGAGCCCTTTTATCTATCTGGTATCTTCTTTGTGTTTTGCTGCTTTACCCATTGTTCTTTGTCTCTATTTTTGAAACTATATACATTTTTCTTTCATCCTTATTATCCCAAGGGCTTCCCAGTTTATTCACAAGGATGTGTAGATAGAAGCCAAGTATTTTCCTAGGCCTGCATCTGTGTTGAATAGTTCAGTGGAGAAACATTACTGAGTCACATAGCCCAATCCATAACCAGAGCATAGGCCTTACAGAGCTACAACAGAATCCAAGACAAGGATGAATGAAGTTATCACATGTAATGTTTGTAACTCTAATATGCTAATCAGGAAAAAAAAGATTTTGAAAAGTCTAAACTTTACCAAAAAGAAAATGTATTAGTTTTCCATTAACCTATCTTTTAGTGATTTTAGAAAATTACAGCTTTGTTGTTTATTTTGATCCAATGTACAAGTATTACATTCATTTCATTTTCTTTAAGGAGTGATTTGTAACAAAAGTATGTTTTATTTCAATTTGTAATTCACCTAATTATGTCATTATAATTGTATTTATAAGGGGATATATTTTCTATTAGTTAAAAATCCTCTGATACAATTATGATTCTGATGTCTGCTACTAAAATTTTATAGTTAAAATAGCATATGAAATTTGGTTTTACAGATACTAGAATAGTTTTAAAACTATGCAATTGACATAAATGATTTTCACTAGGCCTTTGGTTTTCTTATATAAGAATTACTTCTTTAAAGATCTATGTAGCAAACAGTAGGGCATTTAATGGGATAATGCTGTTCCCTTCAATGTTAGTCATTCAGTGATCAGCTTAATTGTCACTCTGTTCAGAAAGACCTTCTGTGACCCCTTAAAGTTAAAGAAGTTCAAAGATCACCTCATTTAATTCTATGTGTAGCACTTATTAAACTCTGATACCATATGGTGGATTCATTCTTGTTTAATTGTTTTTCTGGCTCTTCCAACTTCAGGAGAGCAGGAGACTTCAATTATTTATTAATTTGTGTATTCCAAATGTCTAGAACAGTTCCAGGCATGTTACACAGGACTTCAATTAGAATTGTTAGAAAAGGGAGTGAGTACATAGTGGATGTATTAAATAAAAGTTAAATGTTTGCAAAACAAGTCTTAAAAAAGGTAATTTGGAGAAAATTGATAGTAGCCAATACATACTTTGAATAATGTAACCAGTATGATTTCGTATTACAAAATGCAAAGTAAGTAGGACATTTTTCTTTTTTATTTTTTTCTTTTCTGACATTTTCCTGTTATTACTCTATAATCTACCAACATTCTCATAGTAAAGAGAGTTTTTTTTACCTTGTATCCTTATTACAAATAGCAAATATTTACACACACACACACACACACACACACACACACTTACACATACCTTTACACATTTATATGTAAGTATATTTTATAGATATAGTTATTTATAAATGTGTTTCTGCTTGTAGTCATTTTTATGTGCTCATCATTATTGTCATTGTTTACAAATAACTATGTGGTAGTTATGTCTCCATCATCATGCTGTAAATTCCTTGTGGGCAACAAACATCTTATAATGAAGAATTTAAAGAAGTCAAACCATTGCATTAAAAATGTGATGCTTTCAAATACACTTTTGGATGTACACCTCAATATTCTAATTAAATTCTAATTTTGGTACACACATCTGTTTATCTGAATTTCGTTAGCAATTTCAAATGATTTACAGAGTATTCTAACTCATCCCGTATTGAATCGAAACAAATCAAAATTGTTTGCTATTCAAATGTTGTATCACAAACTGTAAATAGAGCTCTCTGCCAAAGGTGAATTAATTGTGATAAGGCAATTTTGATAAAATTTATTCCTCACTTAAGTGAAACATGGAATAGTTGATTTATTTCTACAACAGCTATGTTAAAATGCTCTGCATTTAATGATAAACTTCCACTTCAGTGTATGTCATGAAATTTTTTTTAGAAAAATAGGAAAGCCCTTGCATTTGATGAGCTTCAAATGATGCTTCATTGATGAATGCAAATAATGCGACAAAAGAGGCTAATTGTATAGAACAAGTAAATATACAGTGTTCATCTGCCTACAATTACACAGGTAATGTCTGTATTTAGTTTCTTAATTTCTCATTATAAGACAATTGCATCTCATCCACTAGTATTTAATTGCATTGTTTCTATTACTGGAATAATAGCTCATTCCTTTTTCAAGATGTTGAATGACAAATAAATTTAGATTATAATCACTTATTATTCCTTCTCTAAGCAAAACCACTCAAGAATTTCAGTTGCAATGGAAAAAATATGATTTTCTACAAATGATCACCAAGTGGGAGCATTCTAGATAAGTCTTTATCCTGTCTATCATCTTCTCCTTCAGTTGTGGTCATAATCATTATCTTTTTAAATTTTAAAAAAAAGTTTTCACTTTTTATTTGAAATATTCCTGAGTGTTAAAATCTTTTGTTTTCTATATACAATGATTTTTTTTTCTTTTAAACTATCAGTGGCAGAGCAATTTGGTACATTGCACATTTGTAAGCAGTATTAAAACATTTACTTTTTTATCTTAATCTAGTTGGATAATAACTTTACTATTTTCTATAAGTGTCATTCTAAAACTGTATAGTATTTAACCTTACATCCCAAACTCCTATAATGGTTTTTCTGTTTCTATTTCTAACCTTACAAGTCTTCATTGGTGAATGTCAGGTACATGTGGAATGACAAACATGCAGTTACTATGAGTCTAGTTCATAGTTTCTTATCCTAGTTCTCATTCTGACCTTCATTTAACATAAATTCTACCAGGAGATAAGAATATTAGATGAAATGATCATATAGCTTCTGAGTTATCTTTTAACAGTAGATGAAGTCTTATTCATAACTAGTATTTACATGTGTCTTTTATTCCAAGTGTATTTTCTAAATAATTCACATGTGTATAGCCTTTTGCACAGTGTACTGATTTTTATTGCTTCGATAACAAATTACCACAAATTCAGTGGCTTAAACAGCACAAATTTATTATCTTGCAGTTCTGTAGGTCAAAATTCAGACTTAGTACACTAAAATCAAGGTGTCTATGAAGCTTCATTTCTTTCTGAAGGCTCTAAGGGAGAATGTTTCCTTGCCTTTTCCAACTTTGAGAGGCTACACACATTCCATGGCTTATGGCCCTTTCTTCCATCTTGAAAGCTAGAAATGATCAGCCAAGTCTTTCTCATATCACATCACTTAACCTCTCTTCCATTGTCACACTTTTCTCTGACTGCAGTGAAAAAAGATTCATTTTTAATTTTTTTAAATGTTATTAAATTATTAGAGTGACATTAGTTAATAAAATTTTATAGGTTTTAAGTGTATAATTCCATAATATATCATCTGTATGTTGCATAAGGACTCATGTGATTAGGTTTAGCCCACCTGCATTACCCAGGATAACCTCCCCATCTTAAAATCTATAAAACTTAATCACATCTTCAAAGTCCATTTGCCCTTGTAAAATAACATATTCATAAGTTCTGTGAGTGAATGTGTGGACATCCTTGGGGGACCATTATTCTGCCAACTACACATGGTCTTTTACTATGCAGTGTATCTAGTGCAGGTGAGTGCTTCCTATGGTGGGGATGCTACACTTTATGAAACGTGGCATTGGGCTTCTGTAATCAAACGTCATAGCCATTACTTATTAATGCTGGAAAAAGGTTAAACACAGCCGAACATCGTTTCAAGCCCCAGCTTTCTTTTTTCTTGTTTTTTCCTTGTCCTTCTTTCCTCATTTTTTCCAATAAGAATGGATGATGGAAGTGCTATTTTTTTTTTCTTTTTGCATTAGCTGTGTTGCATTGCAATGCTGAATAAATTGCCAGTTCTGTTGAGTTTGTAGAGAAAGACTGAAAGTCCAGCTAAATTTGTACCCATTCAAGACCAAAGTATCTGCTTTTTCTCACTGGATGATTCTCTCTTTTGAGCCAGATTTCCCAGGTACACCCAAGGGTCAATTTCATCTCATGTGACAGGAGTCCAAATCTCTAGGCAACTCTTCTTAACGAATGTTAAAGATACCACTGGTATAGACCAGGGAGCTTTTAAGAATTTATATCAAGCTTGATTTCTCTAATATAGTCACTATGAATATTGATTAGTTAATTCATATTTAATATTCATGTGTTACTTGAATAGATAATTCAAATGTAAATATGATTGATCTAGTCTTGTATTCTTTAACAAATGACACCCTGATAATTATATCTTTTAGGAATATTTCTACCTAATTTTGCAATATTTAACTCCTTCCTTAAATGATTTGTGTGTTTGGTTAAGTAAATCAGGATGAAAATTATGTAGTTTATTTTTTTAATATTATAATAATCCACCCAGAGGAAAAAATATCTGTCAATGATTATTAAATTACCATCGGAAACAGAGTATGTGTGTGCACTTATAGGTTAAAACAACAATTTTTAAAATACAGCAAAATGGTGGACATTCTCTTAAGTTTTAAATAGCCTGTTTTAAAATATGTGTTATTAGGTTTAATCAGTCCTTCTCATATAGTTGCCTTTTGTTTAAAAAAAAGACAATGCCAGGTTGGTTGATATACTGTTAACATTATACACGTAGATTTACCTAGATTTTCTAATGCTGTTATGTGTGACATTCTTATACAAGGTAGACTTAATGAGTTCCTAAATCTGTTCCTCCCAATATCTAATCTAAGTAGTGCCTTAAACAGAGTATCCGAGTGTATTGTTTATTCAGTGAAATCCCTTTAGACAGGCTTAGATAACCATATGGCTCTAAACTTACTAAATGTAGAAAGTTTAACTTAGCTTTACTTCTTTCATTCTTAGGAAAACAATCTTCATTTTGTTGATTAACTTTCGTTTAAATGCTTATTTTATACTGTCTTTATTTGGTCTATGCTTCATTAAGCCTCAATTTCCATTTAATTTTGCTTGTGTCTTATTGCTTGAGTTCTTGTGTCTCAGTTCACTAAGGAAATGTTTTCTAACCTGTGAAAATTTAGAAGAGCTCAAAGATCCTTATAAAAGTACATTTTGGGTTCCTGAAAGAAAAATTCAGATCTTCTGGGGCTATGATACACTGCAAAAGGTAAACACTGTTCTTATCAGAAACTATAGTCATTGAGTCGATTCTCATTTCCCATATGTTAACTCTACCTCGCTGATATTAATGTCAATTGCAAATGCCTTATTATTTCTTTGTATCCTGTTTCAGTTTTTGTTCCTTGTGACCTGATCTTGACATTTCCAAAATCAGTTTGAAAATACAACTAAAGTTTACTAACATTTATAGAAGATGAATATTAAATAGCATTATGTATACATTTAGGTAAAATAAGAAGTGTTATTTCAAAATGTATATTGGTTCAGGTCATGGCATATATTTGGGCAAAGAAAGTAGAAATTCAGACACAGAAGACAGAAGGATTTGTCAATCTCATGCATCTAACTCCTAAACTCATACCTAGGCTAATGTGATGTTTCATTGAATTACCTTTCCAGATCAGGGCTCCAGTCCCAGCCAAAGTTTCTGTCTCCATCATTCATGCCCAGGTCTCTTTTACTGACCGCAAAATAGAGATTGTAGTGTACTAGAGATCAGTATAACAAGCCAGTAGTCCATTGGTCACTATCCACTATTATCCCCCATTTTTGCCCTGTTTATAGACTTGAGTTCTTCTTAGTTTTGATTTAGAGCCCTAAGCTAAGTTCAGAATCACCAACCGTTGTCTGGATTGAACCATAGCTTGGATTCTAGCTCTTGTGCCCAACCGGCCTGACTGAATCATCTTAATTGAATGATACACCACTGTACTCAATTTCCATCTCTCCCTCTCTTTGCATGAACAACCTGGCCTTCGATTCTAGGTCCATTCTCTATATGATAAATTCAGATCTTTTCCTGCAGTCCCTAAGTAGGCAGATAGAAGACCTCCTATTGTTGAACATACAGCAAGCTTTGCAGTTGATCCTAGCCCAGCTATGACCATGGATAACCTTCATTTGACTTGTGTTTGAAATTATATTTTAATATACTATATTTATTTTACATAATAATTTTCATATATTTGTTGTTTATATAAATAAAAGTTCATTCAAATGTTTAAGTTTACCTTTTACCTGCATGTAAGGTAGCTTTTACATGTAGAACATTAAAATCTGTCAAACTGAAAGTATATTTTTCTAATTAAATTCTCTATAATTTGATAAAATTTAATCATATAGTTCAATATTTGACTCTCTTATTCATTTTATTCTAAATATCTTTGTTTTTATTAATTAATTTATGACACTTTTATTGAGAAAATATCAAATGAAATTTTCACTAACATGACCATGGAAAGGGAGCTGCACCAGTATAAAGACCTAGTCCTCCAGAAGCTTACAATCTAATGGATGAAACAGTCTGGACATAAACAGCTCTCTTAACTTCTCAGTTATTGGAAATGCAAATAATATTCTGTTTAGAAATAAAATCTGTTTTTTTCTAAGACTTGAGAAATATTTATACTTTTAAACAGCAGACCCTCCAATATTCTAGGTATGCAATCCTAGGCTCATAGGGCGTGAGACAACATAGTTCTGATAATGTGAGCCATTTTCATGAGCTCCTCACATTTAGAAATAAATTATATATCCTGATAATAAATTCTAGAATTTCATTATTATGTTTCTTTGTATGTTTTGGAAAAAATCTTGGAGGCCTTTTACTTATTTATAGCTGATTTGTCAGTTAGATGTAGAACTCCCTTTACTTTGATCAGTGTTTAATGTAGAATTTTATGTTTGCATTAAAAGACCATTTAATGTGTATGTTGCTTTAACATTTCATATTAATGGTAGATATTGTGCCACTTACTCTTTCATAATTATGTGATTCTCACACTTGGAGTCTCTTATGTCCTTTACCTGTCATATTGGTTTATTTTTCTCTTCTCCATTTTTATGAGCTCTGCATATGTGAAATAATACTTTTCTTCAAATATAAAATCTTTCACTTTTTTACTTAGTCTTTATCAGTTTTTCCTTTGTTACCTGATCTTTATTTGGATATAGGTTCTAAAGAAGTGCTAAAGTAGTTTACAAACATTTATGTTTTAAAAATAACTCTACTTTTAATTTTTACTAAATCTTTATTGCATTTAGTTCTGATTTCCAATGTTCATTGATCACATGTTAGATTTTTAAATTTTCCTTTCATAAATTACTCTATTTTATTTTTAAAATGTTTTAAACAAATTTAAAAAATTTGTTTTTTTTTTTAAACAAAGAGATTGTAAGGACCTTGTCAGCTTACAATCCCTTATTTTTTAATTTTTATGCCTACAGCACCTGGTCTTCCTAGGTGGTCTCCCATCCAAGTACTACCCAGGCCCGACCCTGCTTAGCTTCCAAGATCAGACAGGATCGGGCTTGTTCAGGGTAGCATGGCCATAGACTCATGAGTTACTTTAAATGTAATCTTTTTTATTTAAGTACAGTTGGTATATAATATTATATTAGTTATGTTAGCTTCATGTGTGCGGTATAGTGATTCGACATTTTTATTCCATACAATGTGATCACACTACTCAGTCTAGTAATCGTCTGTCACTGTGCAAACTTATCACAATATTATTGGCTGCATTTCTCCTCACTTTTTTCACCCATCTTCCCTCCTCCTCCCATCTGGCAGCCATCAATTTGTTCTCTGTATCTACGAGTCTGTTTTCATTTTGTTCGTTTATTTTGTCCTTTAAATTCCACATATAAGTGAGATCATATGATATTTGTCTTTCTCTGTCTGACTTATTTCACTTAGTATGATACCCTCTAGGTCCACCCATATTGTCACAAATACTAAGATTTCATTATTTTTTATGGCAGAATAACATTCCATTGTATATATGATATGTACTACCTCTTTATCTAATCGTCTGTTGATGGGCACTTAGGTTGCTTCCATATCTTGGCTAATGTAAATACTGCTGCAGTGAACATAAGGGTGCATGTATCTTTTTAAATCATTGTTTTGGATTTCTTTGAATAAATACTCAGAAGTAGAATTGCTGGGTCATATATATGGTAGTTCTAATTTTTAGTTTAATGAGGAATCTCTATACTGTTTTTCATAGTGGCTGCACCAATTTGCAAACCTATAAACAGTGCACAAGAGTTCCCTTTTCTCCATATTCTCACCACTACATGTTATCTTAAATGTAATCTTGTACCTCATCATCAATTATTTCATACACATTTTGCTGTCTCTTTTGGGGCAATAACACATTTCCTTAGTTTTGGCAATAACACTTAAGTGACTAGGAAAAAAAACATGAAGAATATACTAAATATACTAAATAATAGGTTACATATGCATCATCAAATATAGAATAACACATTTGACAAAGCTTCTTTTGGGTTTCATATTTGCTTTTCCAGTTTGTCTATTTTTTCTCTGTTTAATTTTTAACTCCTAGGTTTATAGACATTTCTAGTTTAGCCAATTTCATGTTCATTCAATAATTTCTAATATCTTTAAAATACCATTTAAGTTTATTTTGTACATTAAGAGTTACTACTTCCTATACCTAATGAGAAGATTGGGGGAAGAATAGATGTTGACAGTAATTAATATTTTTCCATGTAGCAGCTACATAGCATTAATTATTTTTTCAGAGAATTCTTTTCATAATTATTTTGTTAATAATATTTCATTACATTATTTTTCAAAGTTGTCAGTTTTCCAATACTGATATAGCTATTAATTTATTCATAAACTCAATTCGTTTTCAGTGCCTATTTCTATAGCCTTTTGTTTTTCTTCAAATTGCTTATTATTTTCCATATGAAAAATAGATAACTGTCTCTTTGACTAATTTCCTTCCAAATAAAAACTGTGCATCACTCTTTACTGACTCTGAGGAAAATATAGTAATTTAAGATGATTTATTATGCCATTGATTGCAGTGTATTTTAAAACCAGTTTTACTTTAATGCTATATTAACTGCTAATTGGTTCATCTTAAATTTCATGATCCTCTATTGATTAATAGTTGTCGGAACAAAGTGAGTAATCAATGATAAAGCTAACAACTTCCAGAATCTTCTAACGTGGGCCTTTTTTCAAGACTAAAACAGTTTAGTGATAAGTCACGGGAAAATTTCTTACTAGCTACTTGGCAAGCAATAAGGTTGCCCCTGCCAATGATCATGCTAACATATTCAATCAAGAAATCATCATTTATGTCAATAAAGATTGAGTTCCTCTATTATTTCCCCCTTGACAGCCATAATTTTTTTGTCAGTTCACATCTCTTTTGCTTCAAGAGATGAAACTCCTTTAATTCTTCCCTGTGGTGTGCCCAAGTTCAATCCTTCCACACTCTGGGTGGCTGCAAATGGTGGGTGGGGGTGCAATTCCTCTGAAGGCTCTGGAATTTACTTTGCCTGTTGCATTCACTAGCACTTGCTTCATTTCTACCTCATTTATTTTTGTTGCCCTCGCATTTGTCTCTTATTTTCTTGTTTTCTTCTCTTAATCTTTATTGATTTCTTTATTTTTTAATTTTTTAAAAATTTTAATTAGTTTCAAGTATACAGTACCTTGTTTAGACATCTATATAGTTTGTAAAAGGATCCCCCCAATTACTCCCTCCCTCCTCTGACCCTCCACCTAGGCAAAGTATTACTGCTAACTACATTCCCTATACAGTGCTCCCCATCCCCGTGTGACCATCTATCAAGTACTAATTTTAACCCTTCACTGATTTCTTTCTTTATTCCATTATTTAAGCCTAGACCCCTTCTTTTGTCATTCTTAATGAATCATTCATTTTCTTTTTCATTCATGTCTCTTTTTACTGATTGTGGCTTTGTTGTTCTTTTTCTTTTTACCTTTAGTTTCCATCATTTTAAAAATTAATCCAGGTGGAATATTCCTTAGGTTAGGTGCACAAATAATTCATCATCTTTTACTATTTGTATTGATTAACACCATAGATCCTAGCCCATAAATTTTGGAATAAGCATTATACTTTATTTACTTACTTATATAAAGTCATTTTGTAAGTTTCACTCTGGGTATGCCTAGGTCACATATTTTGCCATTAAGATTATCATTAAATGACAGATATTCTCTTGTGAAAAACTAGTGTTGAGAAGAAAAAATTTAAAGTTTATTGAATATACATCAGATACATTATAATTAAACAGTTCAGAAGCAGTGGCAAATCCAGTAAGGATTCAAAAATCAGTAAGACTCAAACCACAAGTGTTCTTCACTGACTGAAACTTTGAGCAATTTGGGGATGCAAAAATATTAGCGTATTATTTTTATTATTTTGTAAAGTGTTATTTTAAGTAAGAATTACTAAAGATAATATGTGAGTTCCCAAAAGAATTATGTTTCAAAAATTGTCACTGATAATTGAATTTTATGTGAGATATAATGCATAACTACATAAACAGAATAGTCTCTACTTGTGATTTAGGAGGATTTAGATATGGCTTGTGTGTTGCCAGTTTGATGACATATTTAATCAAGAAATGGACATTTATATCAAAGAACTGTGCATGGTAGTGAAAGTTAATCCAGTCATAGATTCACAGTTAGCAGATTCAGATGTTTGTGGCATATTCTGGCTATTACAAGTTTTAACAAGGCTTTGTTTCTACACTTAAAAAAATTATTCAAGGAGTTTTAGTACAGCATGTATTTAAGCTTTGTAAATTTATTGAGGATAATGTTTATGTTTTATTAATTTTGGATCCCATCCTAGAACTGTTGTTCACTTTTTTTTTACTATCGTACACACATCAGATGAGATTCATTGCAGGACGCACTGCTTTAGGCTATAGGTCAAACATAAATACACAATACAAATACAAATATATATATCAGCCCATTTATCATTTTCATTTAACAATGGAAGCCTTAATACAATCAATTCTACAATCCTAGTACAACTCCCCCCACCCCGCACAAACTTTGTTGAGTCGGCTCTCTGCTGCTTCAAAATAATGTAGCTGATTTTAAAACCTACACTAAATAAACCAACAAAGATTTCATTCTGCTATGCCTAGTGGAGTACAACCTTTTCCTGTTTATTCTTAAGATAACTACATGTATAGTAATCACGGAAGGACTCAAAGGATATGACACCCTTAAAAGTTTACATTCTCTATAGTAACAATTGTTAGTTTCCATACTGATAATTTTAAGTCAAAGTGTCTAGATATGGTATTTTATATAAAAGTAGCTTTTATCTGTAGCTGTTTTAAAACTGATATCACTCACAATCTTTAAAATGTTAGAAAAATCTGTTGAGAATATTATTTGGGAAATTTCATTGATTTGTTTTAAGGCTTAGCTTTTTGTCCAGGAACCATTTGGAGGTTAGCCTGCACAAGGTCAGTGTAAACTCTACCACTTATGCTTGGAGAGAACTTGTTTCCTTAGAAATGCTGTAAGATTCAGGGCCTGTAAGAATCATTTTCTCACAGATGATAAGTTTGACAACATAAATATTTTCTTTATTCTATAATCACCTCTGTCTCTCCCTTGCTTATTTTTAACTATTTTTTTCTTTTAAAAATTAGTTATCTGAGTTTATATATTTGATTCTAGAAAGTAAGTCAAGGGTACTTGTGGTTGTTACCAAGAATGTACACCAAATACATGTAAATAAGTGGATTCCTGACCCCAGGTCAAATGCACCAAATTTGAGTATCCAACATTAGGCCCCAAGAATATGAATGCTTTTTACAATTTGCAGATTTGATTTTCATATGAACTGCAAGGTAAGAAACATTGAGACCTGAGCCATGGCATAAACTTACTGTCCCTCAAAAGAGGGGTGTTTACTACTAAAAAGGCAGTCTTAAATTCAGCGGTTATGAAATGAAAATAATTTTCTTTGTAAGGTAGTCTCTAAAATGTAGTTGCCTTATATCTAACAACTATATACAGTAAGCTTGCTGCAGCTAAATTTGAGTTGCATATTTGATTCTCAGCCTCCGGGTAGTCAAAGGAAACAAAGGAAATAAAATTAATGCTACACGCATCACACTATCCATATTGAATTTTGAAGAGTCCAAGATGGTTCCAAATTCCTTTGAAAATATTGAGTCCTCATAAATTTGAAGGGTCAAGACATCAGAGGTGAGTCAGCTCTCATGAATCCCTTAACACCAGACATTACAACATGAAATGTCTTTATGGGAGCAAAAGCAAACACAGAATTGTTGGAGAACTGGAGCTTTTGATGTTATAGTTTCTTGACAGTGTCCTACAGGTTTCTGGGTACTCTCTGGCCTTTTGGTAAATGATATTACTACATTAGCCCCACCCTCTTTTTTAATATGAAGTTAAGAATTGGTACTCTGAATTGAAAGAATAACCTGTACATCTTCCAATTCTTTAACATTTTTGTTCTGTTATAATAACATTTATTAAGTACTTGTCATAACACTTTATGCCAGTGACTTGGTTGATCATTCTCATAAAAATGCTATGATAAGCATATCAGTCAGGGCTCAACCAGAGAAACAGAACCAGTAGGAGATATATATTAAGAAATTTATGGCAATGAATCGGTTTATGCAATTTTGGGGGCTAGCTAAACAAGTCTGAAATCTGTAGGGCAGGCAGTCAGGAAAGACAGGCTGTAACTGTTGGATTTAAGCCTAAACTGTAGTCTGTGGAGGGAATTTCAGGCCCACCCACGTTATCCAGGTTAATCTCCCTCACTTAAAGTCAGCTGGTCATGGGCTTTAATCACATCCACAAAATGCCTTGTTAGCAAAACTTAAGGTTTGGTTGACTAACTGGGAACTATAGCATAGTCATGTTGACATATAAAACTAACCATCATGAGCAGGTACTTTTATTATTTTAATTTCCTAGATTCAGGAAACTGACTTTGAGAAAGTTAAAGTAAATTACTAAAACTACTAAGTGATGGAACATGATTTGAACCCAAGTCAATCTAGTTAAGAACTCACGTTGTAAAACCCAGATGCTAAAGAGGAAATTGGCATTTTACCATTTACCTAGTAAAAAAAATGAATGTTGTATGCATGCACATGCGCATGCACACACATACTCACACTCCCTTCCACCATCATCACCATCACTACCACCATCATGTAGCTGTTCATGCAAAATTGATAATATTTAGGACATTTGGATGCATTTATTAATCTTGTAGGGATTGGCCAGCATTTTCATTAATTTAGCTTAATGTTCTTTTTGTAAGTAATGAAAGATGATCTGTTCATTATAAATTATAACAATCTTGGAAATAATTTTACAGTCAATCATCATGTAATAAAACTGAAATAAAATGCCAAGAGTAAACTATAAAAGACAATGAGATAGGTCATAGTAATTTCTGTCATTTTAAACCGAAGAAAATGATATCATCATTTCTACCATTATTAGAATTAGGTAGTAAGTGAACTATAAATGTGAATCTATACAGTATTGCATTTAATTTATTGTACTTCTGCATATTGGGTTAATGGCTGAGTGGCAAATTTTGTAAAACAGTCACTCAAACACACTTAGCACATAGATTAGACAACAGCAGCTAAGGAAACATATATTATTCTATTATAACTGATTGAATTTCTGATATATTTTATTCTTCTGTTTGTGTTCAGAGGTAGTACTCTAATTTCGTCTAGCTCTGTAATACATATCTATTCTGAAAAAATAGGAGAGTCTAGGTGGACACTGGCTCCCCACCTAGGATAAGCAGAGAGAAAAAGAACAAAAACAGAAGCGCAACCTCCAACAAAACCTACGAACAGTGGTGTTTGTTCTAGAGTTTCACATTTTCTAATAACACATTATTTTAACTTGCCTCTAAAATCAAATTTTTTGCTTCATAATTTTATTATTTTACTTCTATTCGAATATCAGAAAAATCCTCACTTAAACCAAACATGAACTCAAATGACATCCCTGCTTTTGTTACCTTCTTTGTAAAGTCAGCCTTGTATAATAAGCAATACAATGTCTTTCCTTGCAAATGTTCACTTTCCTTACACTCAGTTTTAGCTCAGCATGAGATGTTACCCATAGACTTCAAGAAACTTCTATCCTTTCTACATCCTAAATTACCATACCATGCTTATGCCCTGTTACTTTCCAATGTAAACATCTTCTTGTCATACTGAGCTATTCATTCTCATCACAGTTATCATACACATTCCCAGACCCATACCTCTACTCACACTGTTGGCCTAATACCCTCCCCCTTCCTCACCACATATCTGAATTCTATCCACCAGCAAGCCCATATCATATGAAATTCATTGTAGTCTGATCTCTCCTTCCACTGAACTCAGATGAGATGAAATCTGAAAAGGGTTTGAAGATAGTAGGCGTCTGATTCTTGAATTCTTAGTCAAGTCAAATGATCTATGTCTTTAGAGATATGTTTGAAAATCTCTAGCAAAAGGGGAGTCACTACTTTCCAATGAGGTACAGTCGTTGGACAGTTTTGGAAGGTAGAAAGCTCTTGTATTGAGTTAAGACCTACCACAATATAACCATTTTTATTTCTTTACCTTCCCATTCCTTGATACTAGACTATAAACTTCTTCGTAGCAATAAGAGGTTTTTTGTTTTGTTTTGTTTTTATTTTTGTTTTTTTGTTTTGTTTTGTTTTTTATTCTCCAATACCTAACACAATACAGGTCATGTCATAGATGTTAAAAATAAGTTTTAAATACAGCCTGTGTTTTGAGTTTTTTCACTTTCCTGCCTGTTCTTCTCTTTGTGAACTATGATTTGTATATATGCCTCAGAGAGAATACACAGGTATAGTCTGATCTTCATAATCCAGAATGGACTACACTTAGTACAATAGAGTTGCTTTATTTTCTAGAAAGGCAGCCCGTGTTCACATTTACCAATATTTCATAGCTTCATCATCTTGCTGACAGTAATTTTGCTTATAATCAATTAAACCTAAACTCAACTATGACGATGACAGCTACTACTACTACTGCTACTATTTATTTTTATTCTTGCTATTACCTCAACTGTGTCTTTTTACCCTGTTTTTGTAACATTTGCTTTTGGGAATCCAAGTGTAGAATATGTTTTATATTTTATTAAATGTTTGCTATTATGTTAGGCCTGCAATTCTCATTAAGATCATTTTGAATTTTGACTCTATTATCCACTATTCAGTAATCCATCCAGTGTTACATTACTGATAAATTGCATAATTATTCCTCACATGAGTTTGTTCATATCATTGGCTTAAAACAGTGAATAGACTATAAGAAAGGCTGGAGACCTGCCATTAGAACTCTCTGTCTCTGTCTCTTAAAATGGATCTATTAACCTATATTATTTTATTATATTACAATATACTTATACCATACTACTATATATTACATACTTATATATTACATTGCTATATACTGTATGTATATAGGGATATATACTTAATTCCTATCACATAAATAAAATGTGGCAGGATGAGATTCATGATAGGAAGATAATAGCATTACATGCCTTATTCAAAACAAAATGGATTGATAATGAAAATGTAGTATGTTTAGTGTAATCATATAACCCTTTAGGGAATACACAGCATATGCCTATTGAAATTGTGGGTTGTCTTTATTATGCATATTCTCTCTCTGTTTAGCTTATTAATTATTTGACTACATTTCCTGAAACCAAGCAAAAATTTCCAGGAGAAATTTGCAAAAATACTATAATTTCATTCTAGAATAAAACATATCCTGAAAAATATTAGGGGTAATGTAAAACAATTAATTTACTAATTAACAGTATTCTCAAGAAATGAAAAGAATGATACACTCTAAAGATTCCATAATTTGTATGTTAAAACTCCTTAGGTGAGGTGTACTTTTGCTGTGGTTGTTTTATTATTTGTTTTGAAAAAGCTTAAAGACTTTTTCAATGGTTAATCCAGTAAATTCACAGACAATTAATTATATAAGCATGTGCTATTAATGTTGCTAAATAATCGTATAAGGCTTAGAGCTTGCTATTTGTTACTGATTCTCTCCCTGAGGTCAGGTGTTTAGCATTGTATATTCAAAAAAATAAATAATTCCACACTTCATGGATCACAAAAATAACCATACTTTAATTGTCAGGATATTGATAACTACTGTCTTGTAAACTGTAGTAAAACTAAACATTTATTATACATTTTAAAAACAGTCCTATACTCTCCAAATGATTTTCATCTATTAGAAATTCTGTTTTGTTTATCTGGCTTAATGACTCATGAAAATATAACCTAAAAGTGGAAAATTTACATAATAAAATAAATAATGGCATTAAACTACTAGTAGTACAGTGCATTTGTATTAATGGTCTGTATTTCTAGACAAGTAACTGTGCCCTCTTGTCTTAATTCTGCTTCAGTTACAAGTCTCGCTAATTTTAGCAGAAAATAGTTTTAAAATGTTTTCTTACTTATTACAAAGTAATTGTCTGCATGAAGTAAATTTGGAAAACGCAGAGAAGTATGCAAAGTAAGGGGAAAATTTGTTGTCATTCCATCACCTAGGCCTACCAACTATAATAAAGTATTGGCTTATATTAATATTATATAGTTTCTTTTTATAAAATTTAGATTATAATCTATATACCGCTTGATAACATTACTTGCCTTTCTCTTAACAATGCATTCTGAACACTCCATGTCATTAAATATTCTAACACATCTATGGCTATAGCAGAATTTATTTAAACAATTACTGATGGGCATTTTTGTTGATTTTAATTTATTGAAAGTAAGAAGTTTCTTGTTTCTAAAAATGTTTTTATTAATGAATGCATAAAATTCTGAACCTGGTCATGTATGAGTATGTGTTTGTTTTATCTGCATTCAAAAGAGCTCATTATCTATTTTCTGCTTAAAATTGTAGAATTATGTCAATGTTGTAATAAAACAAATGATTAGGTAGAACAATCTTTTAATGCACTCTGATGGAAACTTAGTGATGCCTGCATATAACCCTAGATTTGGTCTTTGAAATAACTGCAATAGTATTGAATATGACTAATATTCCTTAACATGCAAGTTGCTATTTTAAAATTGTGTTGTCTATTTATTGGTTCATTTATAAAGCAAGGACATCTTACTAAAAGGGTCAAATATCTATTCATATCTTCAACTAATATAAGAATATATTTTTACTAAATTTTATTCAGTAAGAATCAACTAGATTTATAAAAAGTGTCTAAAATTGACTAAACTTCTTTATGTTTAATATAATCTTCCATAAATCCTGGAAACTTATTTAAAATGCTACATATCTTACCAGGTTTACCTAACATTAAATATATCTATGTTTATTTTTCTATTTCTATAGGCATAGGTGATTTTCATGTTTGGATTGTCCATAATAGTAGCATCATTTTAAGCAAAAACAATTATAATAGAGAAAATGTTAATGATCATGTTTCCATTATATAGTAAGAACAACACATCTGTACAGTATTTGATGGATTCAATTTTATGTCAGAAAACCATTAAAATTAGATAGTTAAACTGTCTACTGAAATATACAATATTTGCCCTAGATTTTCTTAAATACCAAAAATTAAGTATATTAAAATAAATGACTTCAAAAGTTCATTACACATTTCTTAGATATTGTTTTAAATGAAATATCTTCATACAATTCATGTTTAAGTGACAATACAGTTGTGCTGAGTTTTCATTACAAAAATGTTTTTACATAAAAAAATAAACATGAAGACACTCAAGTTGCACTGTTAAATACAGCTATATTTATCCAAATGCACATATTTAATAAAAGCACACTGTAACTGATTTTTTAAAAATCCAAATTGATTTGTAAAACCTAACCTAAAGAATAATAGTGAAATTAGTCAAATTGACTGCTCTTCACTGGACTTCCTTAATGCCATGATCTTGATGTTCACCATTTTTTGAAACGTAATACCCCTTTGTATTTTTAATGCAAATGCAATGCCATTGTAGCAGAAGCTGTCACCTCAATGCAGCTATAGACAGTGTCAGTTACTTCTCTAACTATTAAAATTCTCATTAATTCATATTGATCCACAGTGACTCTCAGTAAGTTTTTCCTGGGTGAAGATGCAAATCCAGTGAAATAGTAGCAGCAAAATTGTTGTGTGGATATGCTCATTAATTTTTTATGAACATGGTTTTTGACAGCTATTTTCCTACACTTGCAGACTTAACCATTGGAAATTTAATATTATTGGAGAAATAATATTAATTTTGCTAAAGGAATGCTTAAATTAAAATTTAAGGAATTTGGATAACATATTTGGGCCAAATATATTCTGATCATAGTAGATATTGGCAGATTGAATGATTCATATTATAAAAGCTTTTTCTGCAAAAGTTTTATATTGTGCCACTCACAAATAAGAGTAGAATATTCAACAGCTTTGGATATCTTAGCGATTATTTTTTGATGAATAGAATTAAGACACTCATTCTGACAAGAAAAGATATGTTTCCTTTGCTCCAGAAGTCTCAGTGTCCTTCTTTACTTGAAATCACATTTAAAATTCTATTCCCCATTTATTCTTATTAGGATATTCTATGGAAACTATGTGTAATGCGTATGTGTTTTTCAGATTTCCAAAATGATTGCTACATAAGAGGAAAAGGTTATTAAAACTCTTGCGGCTATTTTTTAACATTCTCAAAAACCTTTCTGTAGTAATATAGTGAACAAAGAATGTGCACATATATTTTCTTTGGATTCATGGAACAAATATCAAAACATTTGAAACTTAAATTTAGTCAACATTTCTATATAAATCTTTTTAACTCATTATTGAATTGCCAGGAAAGATGGAGAATTTGTTGTTGTACTGTAGAGAAACATAGCTTTGGTATTTGTTTCTATAAAAAACCAAATGTGCACATGAACAAATCAAAGCCTTACTGTCTACCTGTAGGAATCTGTCTCATGTCCCTGAAATATACACTGAGTGGATCTGCTTAGGTTATTTGAAATGAGATCATTGATGTAGTTAACTGAGTTATAATCTCCTTCACTGGCCTTGTCAAAATTCAAAAGGGCAAATCTGAACCAACCCGTTTGAAGTACCTCAGTCAATAATCTCTTACTCAACTTCTACTTCCGTAGCAAACTGTACAGATATTTACTGAATAGAATTTAAATAAAAGTTTTGAAAAGGTAGAGGGAATGAATCTCTACTATAAAGGTATGAAAGAAGACTAGCAAAATAAGCTTATACTTAGACACAGTGATAGCCTACAGACAGAGAGGTATCTTAAATAATGTCAACGATATTTTATACTGAGAACTGAGAAAAAATTTGTCAACTCGAGGGAAGTCTTAGAATTATCAAATCAAGAAACAGTAAAATCTCTACTAGGTATCTATATCAAAATTGAGGTTTAGGAATAATTAATTAATTTTTAAATCAGGAGTGATATGATTTCCTCTCAGCCCTTCTGACTTCCCGTGATTTATTGATTCTAGTTGCTTCTGTCAGTTAGTTTTACTCAGCTATCCAACAGGGCCATGTCTAAATTATGCTGTAGGAAATACCTAATTGCTGTTTACTTTGTATAAAAGAATAGTTTTTAGAAAATGTAGTAATGTTATTTAATAGATTGTGGCAAATGTTTATTTGCTACAATACTTTTTGTTTACCAATTTATACTTTTTAATGTGAAATATGTTATAGATAGAAAAGAATGTATAAACCATATATAGTTTAAAAAATAAAAATGAAAATGAACTCCTTTATATCAGCCACCAATGTTGAAAATAAAGCCTTACAATAATGCACCTTGTGAAGCCCCCAGGGTGTAACCTACTGGATCTCAACTTTTCATTCTCCCTTGAAATGTAACTATTGTCCTAAATTTTGTTACTCATTTTTTTTCTTTTCTCTATAGTTTTATCACATATTATCATATATTTATAACTAAAAAACATGATTTAATTTTGCTACTTTTGTTACAGAAAGACATTCATTTGAATATACTCATTTTTCTGTGATTGATTTTTTCACTTAATACTATTTTTCAGATAATATTATAATCAGTATAAACTCACATCTACTGCCATAGAATACTTAATTATATGAATATACCACCATGTAATTTATCTATTTTATTGCTGATGGACATTTGGGCTATTTCAAGTTTTTTGTTTTTTTTTTTTCTTTTTGCTATGATTAACAATGCTGCTATGACTATTTCTGTACTTGTTTCCTGGTGTACATATGAAAAAATGTCTCCAGAGTATATATATACTGAGGAGTTGAACTGCTGGGTCTATATGTATATTTTAAGTTATATTGTGTAAAGCTAAATTCTTCTCCATATGTATTAGACCAAATTACACACCCAGAAGTATGTTCAACTGTATGTGTAATCAAGCCTTAACCTTTGTTTGCCCACTTTATTTTTTTGTCATTTCTCTTAAGCTTATTGATTCAAAGGAACATTTTATATATTCCGATACTAGGTTTTTGCCAGTAATACATACTACAGATATCTTCTCCCAGTTTGTGGCTTATTTTTTCAGTGTCTTTTTGGTACCTATGATCAAAAGCAGTTCTTAATTTTAATGTAATAAAATGTCCTTTTTCATTCTGATTTGCACTTTGGAAATCTTTTTGAATTTTGCTTTTACTACTATTTAAGGCTTAAGTTTCTTATCAATAAAATACTTACTGGAATAACGCTATTTGTTATTATATAAATATTAGTATACACACAAAATGTGTGTATATATGTAACAAAGTTTATTTTAAGTTTTCAACTTTTAAATTTTAGTTATCTGCCTTATCATGCATAAACTACCTTTTCCTTACTTTATTATTTTAGGCAGCTCCTTAAATCATTTTTACTTTGTTGAAGAGGTGGTAGTTGTGAATTTTCATATATTTGTCTTTGAATTTTTTCTTTGATAGACACTGCGATTTTATTCAGTTACATGAGAGAACTCTGGGATTTTTAATTTTATAAGACATCATCACGTGCATGATTTATTGTTTTTTCTTTGGACAATTGATTCCAACTCAAATGTCACATGAAATAAAATAACACATTCAGTGCAATTTGTTTTAGTAATTATTATGTGTAGCAATCATTTGTGCAGATCAAATTTTACTTTCTAAAAGCTCCTTCCATTAGTGCTAATGTATTTGTCTCTTTTTTAATAAATCTAGTAATCATTGGGCAGTTGGTGAAGAGGAACAGACTAGGTTATTCATCTATATTTTCAAAGTGATGAAATAGAAATTCTGTCTTTTATGAACTTTCACTGGTTGGTTTCTGGAAAATTATATTCTTAGTTGTTAAAATGCCAAATCAGTCACTATGAAACTGTAATTTTTCATGGAGAAGAGAAAGAAGAACTATCACTGGTTAAGCACTCACTATAGGTTAGGCAATGTTCAGACTAACTTCGGATATCCTTTATTTATGCATTCATTCATTCAACAGTTTTTTTTTCTTCTGTGTGCCAAGTTCTGTTCTAGGAGTTTGGATAAAGCAGTGAACAAAACAAAGAGACAAAAATCCTCATCCTAGTGGAATGCAAGCGAAAAATAAAACAGATTATTGCCTTAAAAGGTATATATAAGTTGACAAGTGCTATAGAAAATAGCATATGGCCCTGCTTCTCAAATTTTAATGTGCATGTAAATTACCTGGGGATTTTGTTACAACACAGATTGTTACAGTAAGTCTTGGGTGGGGGCCTAAAATTCTACATTTCTAGGATGTTCCTGAGTGATGCCAGTGCTGCTAGTTTGGGAACATGCTTTGAGTAGCAACAATTGTACAGTAAATGGTGGGGAAGAATCAAAAGTAGAGAGTGAGTGGGAGACTGGCTGCAATTTTAAATATGATGATTACAGTCAGCCTTATTGAAAAGGTGATGGTTGAGCAAAGATATGAAGAAGTGAGAGAGTTTAGCCATGTGCTTATCTAAGGAAATAAAACCAGTCGGTGCAGGGCCTTAGGTGGGAGCATGCCTGGCAAGGAGAGCAGTGTGGATGGAGTGGAATGAACAAAGAGACAGAGAGTGGGGACAGACCTTGCAGGGCCTTGTAGAACATTATAAGGGCTTTAGTTTTTACTCTGAGATGAAGACACAGTCCAAGGTTATGAGCAGAGAAGGGGAGTGACATGCTCTGACTTAATGTCTTGAAAAGATCACTCTAGCTGCTCTATAAACAATAAGACTGTTGAAGGGCCGGGGTACAAGCAGTGAGACCAGTTAGGCATCTGCAAAATATACGGTGGCTCACACTAAGGTTATAGCAGAAGAGGTGATGAGAAGTGGTCATATTCAGATTGCATTTTGATAGTAGAACCAAGTGAACTTTTTGACGTCCTAGATGTAAGCTGAGAGAGAAAGAATGGAGGCAAGAATGATTGCGACGTTTTTGACCTGAGCTTCTTGAAGGATAAAGTTGCCATCAAGTGCAATGGAGAAGGGCTAGGGTTCCAGCAGCACATCAGAAATTTAGTCCATGTATGTCGAGTCTCAGTATGTATTTAGACCTCCAAGTATTACTGTGAGTAGACAATTGCAATATGAGAGCCTGGAGTTCAGGGGAGAGGGCAGCACTGCAGGTTGGAATTTGCTCTATCATAGTATTCTCACAATAGTTCTCTACCATTCATCTTTTATCCTCATTTTGTAGTTGGGGAAACATGATAAGAATATAACTGACTAACTCAGCTGGCAAATGGTCGAGGAGAAACTCAAGGCAGTATTCGTCTAGCTCCAAAGGTCATGCAGCTTTCCTCCTTCAATAGTAAATGAATCAATACAGGTCACTGTAACTGGTTTTGCATTTACTCGGAGCAAGTCAAAATAATTTTAGATAGGAAAATTGAGTTGGCTATTCATCTTCTTAGCTACTGTGTTTGCCCACTGTAGACAGATTTCTTTAAGTCAGTACTTGGCAGGTTTCCATATGTTCTGGAGTGCTGTGTTCGTCTCAGTGTGACTCAGTTTTTTCCTTAATCATCCACTTCTGCTATGGCTTATCAGAGGGGAGAAAACCATATGGTCAATGATCTGGGGTACATAGTGAAGAAATGTGTGCTTTCTCCATGCTGGAAGCATAGGGGAATGGGGAGATGAATATCGTTGCCTCCCTGTCCTCCAGTGGGACAATTATGATGAATATTCTACATCATTTGTCAGAGGTTCCCAGCAGGATTGAGCCCCAGTTGCCCACAGCAATAAACTGCTCAATATACTTATTGGCTTTTCTCACATCCCTATTCTTCATTTTTTCTTCTTGGGATCACCACCCAACTAAACTGTCTATACTCAAGAGCATATCTCTGGCTAATCTAAGAGAGGTAACAATGTAAAATGTGCTTGATTGGTCTATCCAGAATAGTTCTTTCTAATTTTTACCATAGCACCTGGCAAATAATCACAATAAATATTTTCCTGACAAATGAATGACTGCAACTTTCCTTAAGGATCATTAAGTAATAACAGTAGCTGCTGTTAATATTATTTTAGGCAAACATAATTTTAATAGGATTAAGATAAATTCTCCTTTGTCACTACTATTGCCAATCTCATTCCTTTTCCTACCTTTCCAGAAACAAGAGTTCTTAAGAATTTGGTGTGCATGGTTCCAGTCTGGTGTGTGTGTGTGTGTGTGTGTGTGTGTGTGTGTGTGTGTGTGTGTGTGTGTGTGTGTGGTGTTTGACATTTACTTAAATCACACTTTTGTATACATAGGATTATGTAACTTGCTTTTTCACTCAAATTTATGCCTCTCAGTTCTGTCCATATAATACATTTCCTGCTTATATTTGATTAAATTTTTCCTATTTTTTCTCTATAAGATTTGAAATTATTACATTCTATTTCTATTTTTAGTGATTTTCTGTAAATCCTGAAGGAACATATGAATTTGTATTTTTAAGAGTGACTACATGTAATGATTGAATATTTTAACACTTAGAATTACTGAGCCTCTCTGCTGTTCTGCCAAAAACATAGGCCATAGTTTACTTTTCCTCCTTGCTACCATGTCCACTTCTGTGTTAGTGTTTTCTAGAATTTTAGTTGAGTTGTTGTTGTTTATGATGTGTCTCCTTTAGTCATAGACTGTGGTAGTTAATCTAGATCTTCACAAGTCATGTTTTACCATTAAGAATGAGAAAGGTCGATCTCTGCAAGGTAGCAGCATCTGGATTTCCTTTGCATGTGCTGGAATGTGTATACATTACCCTCTGAAAACTGCTTTGTGTTGTTGTAATGGTTTGTAATGGAATCCGTGGTATGCTAAATACATATATTAAAAATAAACTGATAGGAAAATGCACAAACGGTACATTAAAAAGTGATCCAGAAAGAGTGTTATCTAAGACAGTACATTTGATATGTTAAAATATGCAAAGATTTGGAAATTTTTTTCATGTTTCTTTAGAGCCTCATCCAATGCCAGCATAAACAAATGCAATGAAAGTGTTTTAAATTAAATTTGAAAACATAATTTCTGCATGTGTTTAACTTTAGTGTCTAGGCATTATGAGTGAAATTTTCAGTGTTTGTAGAATGTATAAACAAATATCAATATATATTTTTGAAGTTTGAAGACGATATAACAGTCAATAGCATGCGCAGTTCTGTTTGCTTTTACTCCTAGAGTCACTTTTTTTTTTTAATGGGTTGATATGGTTTTATTTCCTAGAATCATTTTTAAATGCTAGAGCAAACACTCATTTTCCCACATTTCATTAACAGCAATGTGATCATATACCTAAATGAGTTCTCTAGTTATTAATTTTATGCAATTTCATCACTATTCATACTTCTTTATTTGTACCTCAGTCTTCCTGTTAGCATTCTTAACAAAAAGTTATCAGAAGATATAAGTGACTAAAAACACACATATATATATATACCACGAAGCCTATGAATGGCAAGAAAAGCTGGAAGTCCTCGTATTGCCGTAATTCCATTCTCACCCTTTTCAGGTGGCTTATGGTTGCAGAAAAGACAGGCATCATTGTACTCAGCTCTTATCTTTCTGTTATGTGTGATGCTATGGTCCGGGCTCTTAGCTTTTGGGCATTTAAATAGTAGGTGTCACCTTTAGTACTTCCAGGAACCCAAGAATTTAATCCAGTTAATAAAATCCTAAGCCATATCTGTGGCTCCCCATAATACTTTCTGCTCTACACTCCTCTTAGCCTAATAATGGGAAAGGGGAGGGATGACTTCTTTTTCTCTTCTCATGATGTCATCTTTTTTTTTTTTTATTATTCTATTTATGTTTCTCTTGATGTCTCTTTTTCCACTTACCTTAAGCTGTGGTGTTTCCTGAGTTATATATGTCTTATTCCTTCTGCAAGAAAGAAGTGGCCAGGCTGAGATTTTGCTAATCTCACCATTGTCTGATGACAGCTCTATTATGCATGTACAGCAGAACTGCATATTCTATATCTGAAACTAATACAAAATAATAAAAAATGTGAAAAAATATAATGTGGAAATAACAAAAGTCATAAACAGAAAAAAGAGGCCACTATAGCATTCACTAGCCTTTGTGGATCTTTGACAAATTTGACCATTCATTTAGGCTTAAAATCCACATGATAGGCAATCCAAAACCACCACCATCACAAATTAACACTCTGTCACTGGCATGGCTATTCTCTCTATATACCCTGAGACCCTCAGAGCATTGTTAAAGCATGGCAATGTTAAATGTTAATTTTTATTGCCCAATAGAGTTAATCACACATATCCAGGAAGAGTCAATTTTCAGTTAAACAGTTCTCTGTTCACTATTTATAATTCCCTCAAAGGACCCAAACATACTAAGAGAATCGGGGCCTGTGGTATTTCTTACTGTCCATTTTCATGAAAGCAAGTACTTACGGTACTGGATTTCTGGCTTTTACTGTTGTATATATGTAAATTCTATTTTAAGTGCCCTTAAGATTCCCATCACCCAAATGAGCAATCAAGTTTTAACTTTTCATCTTTATACACAAACACGCACACACATATTTAGCAGTTGTCAAAATTTTAACTTATGCTGCAGGTCCTCGTGTTGACAAAATTTTACAGTCTGATAATTTTAGTTCAAAAAATAATGTATTCTTCAATATTGAAAATTACTTTAATATTGGAAGTTATTTATCTAGTCTTTAAAAATACTAACTTAGTACTAAAGCTTGTTAAAAACAGACCCTTCTCATGTTTATACTATTATAAACTTGTGGTTTCTATAAACCAATTCTATAGCACACATTCTAATGGCTGTTTTATATGTTACATTTTTATCCTACTTTTATCTTAAGGGACTTTATGACTTTATAATATTTTGTTGTGGCATCATGATTTAGGCTTTTTGACTAACACTAAACAGATGATATGCCATAGCCTCCTGAAAAACAAGTTCACTTAGCGTTTGAAAATGAGACAGGTTTTCAGTAATTCAACATGTTTTACCATTGAATTTGCATTCTCAATGTAAAATTCGATGAAGAAAATATCTTCCAATATTTCTTCTGGTTCCAAGAACACCATCCACTTTCACAAGTACTTCATTTTATCTGAAAAATATATGACATGTAAACAACCATGAGCCAAAAGCATTTAAATTTGATTATTTTTAAAATTGGACAAGTCATTTCAGACTGAAATTGAGAATAAAATTAAGTTGCAAGTAGTAAAATGGTAAAAAAAAAAAAACAACTAAATTCATTATTACTGAAAAAATTAGGTCATTTAAAAAAAAAAAAAACACATTGAGTGTAGCTTCCACTGATTATATTCACTTTTAAGGTGACACTATCTCCTTTATGCTGGGCAGAAAATTAAACCTGAGAAAGAGTAAAGGGCAACAGAGTAAATCATGTTTGTATCTAAGTTTTAAATGACTTGACTGATACTTTCTTTAGATTGGCACTGAATATATTTTTCTCAGCCATCCATTATGATACATGCATTTCTAACATTCTAGTTGATTTCCTGTGACAGTTTAATTTGCTAGCTTCTCTGGTTCTTACAACTGTGCATGTTATAAAGAACAGTTTTCTTTATTTCTTTGGTAGATTTAATCAGATCCAACCATGAGAGGAAAATGCTCCCTAATTTTTTTTCCATTTTTTAAAATATTTCTTTATATACTGTTTCTTCCAGGCATCTTGTCTTTATTTTCTGCCTCTTACGTAGTTGAAAACAAAGATGAGTCTACAAGTCCAAAAGAATGATCTTTCTTTCTAATGTTATTTACTCATCTTAACTATAATACCTTATAATCTATCATGATGATGAAGTTGCCATTAAAATGTATAGTTTTCTAAATATTTCTAAATATATATTGCAGAAGAATGCTTTAAATTTATTTTCTCATTTAATGGAGTTTTATTTTTGTATACTTGAAGGATTTATTCTTATGAATATTCTTAAAACATTTTCCAAGTTATATTTAAATAAGCTAATCAAGCCATACAATAGATAAGAACTCATTAGTTTACAAGAACTCTTTACTATATAACAAGAGATACATTCATGTGTGTCTGTACACACACACAGATATATATTTTTTTCTTTTTAAAATTATTTTTTTATTTTTTATTTTTCAATTAAAGCTGGCATTCAATATTATTTTATATTAGTTTTGGGTGTACAGCATAGTGGTTAGACATTTATATAATTTAGGAAGTGATCCCCCTGATTAGTCTAGTACCCCATCTGGCACTATACATAGTTATTACAATATTACTGACTGTACTCCCTATGCTGTACTTCATGTCTCCGTGACTATTTTGTAACTAACAATTTGTATTTCTTAATCCCTTCACCTTTTTCACCCAGCCCCACACCTCAAACTCCCTGTCTCATCTGGCAATCACCAGTTTATTCTCTGTATCTCTGAGTCTTTTTGTTTGTTCATTTATTTTGTTCCTTAGATTCCACATATAAGTGAAAACATACAGTATTTGCCTTTCTCTGTCTGACTTATTTCACTAATGTTATATATATATATATATATATATGCATGCTATGGATTATTATCTTTGATTTAAATTATATATAATATGCAATTACTCATACATCTGTTTGTCAGCTTAAGTATTTTAATCACAAAAATTCTAGGCAGTTTTCCTCCAATGTACTTTTTTTCTGGTCATGGTTAATTTTATGTTCTTTGACAATAGCTTTTGTTTATTATCACTAGAAACACTTCTCTTGGGCTATGTCGTTAATTAACTGTCATTTTTGTACAGGGTGTAAAAGAAAAATGAAAAGAAGAGTACATGAGCAAACAGAATTTCACACACTATTGACTGTTATAGTGTCTTCAAACTTTAAAAATATATATTGATACTTTATCCTATTTAAGTATATCAGAAGCATGAATTTCATCTTTGATTCATTACACTAGAGCACTGTAAAAAGCAGTTTAATACTGAACAAGAATATATTAATGTAGCATTTAAAGTAGCAATTAAAAGCCGATTTCTACTTTTCCAATTTGTGCATTTTCTATGATGACTATCATGCCATTGTAGCTAGCTTTGTGTGCATTTATAAACTTCCAGTATAAGCCCAGAAACATAAAGCTCTGAAAGGAATAATATCAGCAGTGGTTTCCTTTGACCACTATTGTAAATTGAGAAATGACATTACTGCTTTAGATTTTTAAAATAAACAGACCAAATAGAACATATGCAATCAAGTCAGTAGAATGATTTCAAGCCACACTTCATTCCAGTGATTCATTGGCCCCAATACACTGCAAGTTCTCCCTTTTAGAATTGCTTTCATAGGCCAGTTTATGGACCAGAAAATAAAGACTCATTTATTTATGACAATAACCTCATTTTTGGCCAAAAGTGATATTGCTGAATATACCACTTACTCTCTTACTGACTCTGATTCTCAATGAATATTAATTGTTTCTAAAGTTCAAAGCAGTTCTTAGAAGAATGAAGACTTAACCATTAATACTATTGAGAAGGCTGATTTATATGACTTGAAAATCCAATAGTTACAAATGCCAATACCTCTTATTTGCAAAGAAGGTGATAGATAGGGTGCTTTCATCAGAAATCCTCAGAGATTCTAGAGAAGGCAGATCCTGTCCAGAAAGCCATAGGAACCAGAGGCAGAGTGCATGTCATGGTCAGCCAAGTCCTTAACCTTTAAAACGTATTGCAAGGACATGGAAACTATCTCAAACAGATTTAATAGCTTTTTACCTTATAGGATTTAGGAAGCATTGCACTCCCAAATTCCAAGCCCTAGGAGGCTTCTCAACTACCCATTGACCATTAGAAGTCACCTGCTGCTGTAAATGTGTGAGTGACATGGAGCATTAAGTTGGAACAGAAAGCTCCATGGGGATGCTTGAGACTGGGGGAATGATGTGGGCAAGGGAGATAGAGTGGAATGGTTGAAATAAGGGTCTGTTTTAGATAGTCGACTGGTAGCTTGTTCTACAGCTAGCTTACACAGAAAGCTTGACCCCTTGACTGAGGCTGTCCAGTTTTCACTGGCGGGGATCAGCAGGGATGAAGGGGCCACATCTTCATGTGCTAGAAGTGGTAGCTCAACATCATCTTCAGCAGACGTGTGTGGAAATTGCAATCTGATTAGGGAATGGAGTTTAAGTTATCTCTGTATAATACATGAGTATGCTGGATGTAAAGGAATCTAATGAATGAGAGAAATACTAGAAGAATCTTAAAAGCGGGAGGTGAAAAAAATGATAAAGGTGAGACCAATGATGAGGAATTAGTAAAATTGATTTGGTTATTCTATATATTTGCTTCATCATTTATAATTGAGTTCATTGAACTTTCCATCAGCATTTCTTCATCATATCATTGAGGATTTAAAATATACTACATCTAAAAATAATCCATATTAAACTATAATTTAATAAACTCCAACACCAAATTATGAAAATAATTCACTATAACCAAGTGGAATTACAGGAATGGTTTGATATTGAAAAGCCTATTAATATAATTCACCATATAAAAAGTCTAAGAAAAAAATATACACTTACTCCATAGATGCTGAAGTTGGGAACAAGACAGGAATGAAAAATTAGACAAGATAAATCAGAGGCATAAGATTAAGAAAAGAAGTAGAACTCCCTCTATTTGCAGATGGCATGACACTATACCTGGAAAACCCTGGAGAATAAATGGTAGAGCTAACTCAATAAAATAAGTCAACAAGTTGGCAATATATTAAACTAAAAAGCAAAAATTGATAGCCATCATATACAAAAACATAATAACCAATAAGAAGAGCTGGGAATTTGTTAGAAAGAGTTAGAAAATCTTATTACAAAAGCGACAAAAAAAAGAATAAACAGAAAATATGTAAAACTTATGAGAAACTATAAAAGCCTTCTGAAAGATACTAAAACGTAGATTTGACAAAAAGACATCCCTCATTCTTTGATAAGACATCTCAACATCATTAACATGTCAGTTCTCCCTAATTTAATTTATAAATTTAATGTGATCCCCCCAAAATATCAACACACTTTGTTATATGGAGCTAGACAAATTGAAACTAAGGTTTATATGGAAAAATAAGTACACATTATATCTGGGAAAACACTGAAAAGGGAAAGCTATGAGGGTGACTAGCCCTACAAAGTGTTAAAACTTACTACAATGCCTCAATAATTAACAGTGTTAATGGCATATGAATAGACAGACCAATGGAATAAAATCAAAAGTTCAGAAATAGACCCAAGTACATACGGGATTATAATATATAATAAAGATGGTATCTCAAATTACTGGGGCAAAGGTGAATTTAATAGTAAATAGTATTGGTAAAAAGAGAAAATTAGATCTTTTCCTCAATCCTTACATAAGAATAAAACCCTAAATGAATCAGAAAACTAAATGCACAGAACAAAATTCTACAAATAGTAGAAGAAAATTGGTGAATAAAAATAAATTCCTTTATAAACCTGGGTGTAGAGAAAGAGTTGTTAACTATGACTCATAATTCAGATGCCACAAATAAGAAAATAATAAATTTAATTACATAAAGCAACTTACAAGGAAAAAAATCAAAAGACAAATGGAAATTGGGTGGAAATGTGACATTTATCATGGGTAGAGATTTAATAATCCTATTGGATAAACTTTGAAATATTGAGTGGGAAACATAAGTTCTTTAAAAAATGGAGAAAAAGAGACAATTTACAAAAAATATATAAATTATCCTTAAGGAAGCTATAAACAGTCACACTTATGATTACTAAAATTTCAAGATGATCTACAAATAATGGAAGACATGTTGGCAATATCTAATAAAAGTACATATGCAATTACACTTTGACCTACCATTCTCATTTCCAGGAATTAGCTGGAAGATATACCTTCTACAGTACATACATATGTGCCAAGTTCTTCATTATTTGCAACTGCAAAAACATTGGAATCTACTTAAATAGCCAAACATAGGATATTAGTTGAATCAACTATAGTGCATACCCACAATAAAGTAGTGATTATAAAATGAGAATAAATCAATGAAAAATTATTTGAATAATTTCTAAGTGAAAGAAAATCTCTCTAGCATACTACCTTTGTATAAAAAAAAAAAAAAACTAAAGGAAATAAGCATCTGGACATCACCTTATCCAAGTGTTCACAATTAACACATTAGTTTTCTGTTGCTGTGTAACAAAATAACACACAGTTAGCAACTTAAAACAACACCCATTTATTAACTCTGTTTCTGTAGGTCAGAAGTATGGGTGCAGTCTAACTGGATTCTCTCTCAGGCCCTGGCCATGTGACCATAAGCCCTCTCACACTTGGAATTTCTGACCTCAGTGAGGGCCTAGGTCCTTTGAAGTGTTTACCCTATTAGATCAGGCCCACTCAGGATACTCTCCCTTTTGAATAACCCAAAGTCAACTGATTTGGGACCTTCTTTACATTTGCAAAATCCCTTCAACGTTGTCATATAACAACCTAATCACAGGAGTAATGTCCACTCTTTCACTCCCACTCAGGAGAGGATTATACAGGGTATATACACTAGGGATGGGGATCTTGGAGGTCTTCTTAGAATTGGGCCTACCACAATTAATATCATCAAAAAGAGGCAAACATACATCTTGTTCCTCCAGAGGCAATACCCTTAAAAAGATAGAACATCACTCAGTTGGATATATACCACTTACATAGTATTCCCACCCAAACTGCATAGGTTGAATTTCATAATAAAAAAACATTAGACAAACCCAAATTGTGGTGCATTTTATAATGTAATTGGTCTGTGGTTTTGAAAGAATGGTCATCAAAGATCAAAAAAGAATAAGAAGGTATTCAAGATTGAGAGAAACTAAAGAAATGTGACAACTAACTACAGTGTATAATTCTAGATTGGATTCCATAATGGAAGAAGATATTGTTATGAAGAACATTATTTGAACAATTAACACAATTAGAATATGAACTACAGATTAAAGTGTAGAATTGGTTTTAGATTCCCTGAATTTGATCACTGTGTTATTGTTATATATGAGAATATCCTTCTTCTCAGGTAATATGCACTAAAGTTTTAAGGAGTAAAAGAACATGATATATACAACCTACTCTCCAATGGTTCAGAAAAAATACTTTATGTGCATGTGTATATGGGTGGATGGAGAAAGGTAAGAAAGAATGATAAATCAAATGTGGCAAAATGTTAAAAATTGGTGAGTCTTGGTGGCAGTGTTCTTTGAATTACTCTTGTAGCTTTTCTGTAACTTTGAAATTATTTAAAAATTAAAAATTAATACAAAAAGTGAACCACATTTAAACATCTTAGCACAGAGCCTGGCTGCACATAGTAAGCTCCCAATAAATGGCAGTTGATAATACTATTACTGATATTACCTAATTCTTGCTTAAAATTTGTATTCAGTAAACCGAAGCTATTTATTGCCACTACCTTAGGTGTTTTGTTAAATTCAGACAATGTATAGTAACATAGCAACTTTATGAGAAAACTAGACAAATTTCTTCTTAAGAATACTTAATATCTCTTGTTTAAAGTCTAAAACAACTTTAATTGTGATATAAAGGTGTACACTAACTGGTGACAGAATTCCAGCAAATTTAGTGTCAGTACATTAATAATTGTTTTGGTTTTGGTTTTCCTCCAGAAGCAGATCCTAGATTCTGAAACAAGGACTCAAGAGCAATTAGTTTATTTGGGAGGAAAAATCAAGAAACATTAGGTACAGCGAATGAGACAGGAAGGGGAAAGCATCCAATAGAGGGTGCATTATCAACCAAGTTACCAGTTGGGGAACTGGAGCTTAACCCCAATGGGGAACTCTGGGAAACTGTAATGTGTGCCTCAGAGTTATCCTGCCCAAGGAAGGAGGGGCATGGGACATTTACACACTGACTCCCATCAGTCGTTGATTGAAGGCCTCTGGGGCATGTGAATTAATTCTAGGCACTTCCAGACTGCCTTCGTGCCCCACTACATTTCCTTAAGCAACTGCTCACAAGAGTTAACATTTGGGACCCAAGGCTGCATACATGAAAATGATGAATACCAAGGGGTTCTTGGTGAGTGCCTCCAGCATCTGCTGCCTTGCTGAAGTAGAAAGCTGCTGAGTCAGTCGCCCTGGTCATTCAGCCAGCACTCAGAGAAGTTGCAACCTAATCATGATGAGATCTTCACCTTAACTCTATTTATGGGGTCAGACAGATCTGAAGTGAATTATTCTTTCTGCCATTTACTAGCTGAACAACCTTGAATGATTTAGTTTTTCAAAACTTTGGTTTCCTTATCTGTAAAATAGGGACCAAATAGTGTGCCTTCATAGAAATGCTTTAGAATTAAAGAGATTGTGCATTTGAGGGTTCAACACTAGAAAGTGTTCAGTAAGGATTAGTTTTATTATATTTGCATCCATTACAATTATTATTACTTTTCATTTTTTAACTAGTCTGTCAGAGGCGATTGTTCTTATCTTGAACTATAAGGTGCACCCTAATATGCCAGATTCATGTGTACTGTGGCTACAACAAACTTGAATTTTTTATAGCCATTAAAGACTCAAGACTATAGGGACTTTTATTTGCCATCTGTTCTTGAAAATGACAATTAATTACTTAGGAAAGTTACATTGAAAATACAAAGGAAAGTCAGAGATATTGGAACCAAATAATGAAGCCAAAACACCATCAAAAACAAGTTGTGAGTGGTACATAAAGAGAAGAAAAATAAACATTATAAGGACTGGATTAGCCAGGTACAGGATGCTTTGCAGATATTTGTGAAGTACAGTTAAACTGGTTAATCGCATGAGCTACATTCAGTTGGGTATAAGCAGAAAGCCACCTATTCTTTCCTACATTGCCCCTTCAAATCCACTGCCATGGCTTGTCCTTCCCCACCTGTGAATGAAACCTCAGCCAATCCTATATTTTATCTGTCTTATATTAATTTCCTAGGACTGTCATAACAAAGTACCACAAACCAGGTGATTTGCAAGAAAAGAACTTTATTCTCTCATAGTTCTAAAGGAAAGAAGTCCAGAATCAAGGCATTGGTAGCACCTTGCTCTCTCTGAAGGCTCTAGAGGATGAATCTTCCTTGTCTCATCCTAACTTCTGGTGGTTGCCAGCAATCCTTGGAATTATTTGACTTGACATTCTCTGCCTCCATCTTTATATAGTACTCTCCCTCTGTCTCTATGTCTTCAAATGGCCATATTCTTATAAGGACATCAGTCATATCGGATTGGGGGTCCACCCCACTCCAGTATGACCTCATCTTAGTTATATCTACAACAATCATATTTCCAAATATAGTCACATTCTGAGTTTCTGAAAGTTATCTTTTAATGGGACATAATTCAACCTGTAACATGTAGATAATGACAGTCTAAGCCCATCAATAATCAAACCCCAGATCTCCTCCAATGTAAACAACCTCCCTTACTCAGCTCAAGACTATTTTATGCCTGAAAGTCTCATTGGGGTGAGTGTGACCACACTATACCACCTCCCCACCTTGTTCTGCTTCTTCTCTTCTCCCACTAATAAGGGTGCAACTGGGTAAACGGTGCTGAAGTTGGGAGAAGAGAAGAGAGAAAAAAGTGGAGGAATTTCTTTTTACTGGTGGAATTATTTTGCCTTTGATATCTTCTGAGGCAGCAGATTCAAAAATCTGATTCTTACTCTCATTGGGTTGTTTTTCTTGCTTCTTCAGAAACTCATTTATACTCATGGAATCTCTTACTTAAAGCTAAATTCATGTGGACAGTGCCTCCATCATTAACAACCAAATCATAAGTCCCCTGGTGTCTCATTCTGCTCCTCAGTTGAGATCTCTGTAGCCTCCAGGAAGGCATCTTGAGTGGAGCCTCCCTAGAAATAGACCTGGCATCCTTCCCTAAGGTTGACAGTAACCCCACAATAAATACATGAATCCTCATCTCACAAGGCTGAGTCTATTTCCTCAGGCATTGATTTGTAAAACTCTAGCTCCAGACACTTGCTCTTGAATTTTCAAGAGTGAGTTAAATACCAGTCTCCATGGCCCTCAATTTCTAGGGGATACATTTGAAACTCTCCAACTCAAAGTTTTCTCTTATGGAGGTTCTTTCACTAAGCTTGTGATGAGGCGTATGTCACTCTTCCTTACCTGATTGACCCCCAAGAAGCAGTGGGCAAAGATGGTGTGGGGGGTATTAATGTTGCAGACACACAGCATACTCTCAACTCTCTCCAAAGAAAGCCACACTATGGAATGCCTTCATCCACCCCAAAATTTCCTAATCTTGTTAAGAAATTAAAGAGCCTAGAAGTAAATAGTGGTACAATCAAAACCTGGCCAAACTTGTCAGAACCCATCTTTTAATATTTTCTGAAATGTATTGCTTTAAAGTGCTTTACTGAAATATGATTCACATACCATATCATTTACCCACTTAAAGTACACAATTCAATATTTTTAGTGTATTCAGAAGGTTCTACAAACTTCATCACAACCTAGTTTTAGGATGTTTTCATCGTCACAAAAGAAAAGTCATACCCACTAGTTGTCACTACCCATTTTCCCTCCTCCCAGCCCCAGACAAATACTAGTCTGCTTTTCGTCTCTGTAGATTTGTCTCTTTTAGACATTTCACATTAATAGAATCATATATGTGGTCTTTTATGACTGGCTTCTTAGCATAATGTTTTTAATGGTTATACATTATTAGTGAAAGAACCTATCATTATTTCTTTTTTTAATTTCCAAATAATATTCTATGGAATGGATATATAACATTTTATTTACTCATCAGTTGATTGGCATTTGAGTTATTTCTACTTTTTAACTAGTATAAGTAATGCTGCGATGAAGGTTTGTATGCAATTCTTGTGGGGACATATGTTTTTTCCTTTTAGGTACATACCTAAATGTGGAATTGGTTAGTCATATGGGAACTCTGTGTTTAACTTTTGAGGGGCTACCAGACTGTTTTCCAAAGTGACTATACCACTTTACATTTCCACCATTTTTCCATATCTTCACCAACACTAGCTTTTGTCTGTCTTTTTTATTATAGCCATTCTAGTGGATGTGAAGTGATTGTTTCATACTGTCTTACCTTATTTTATTGACATTCTGTTGTTTTTCTTTAGGATCTTCAAATAGTTTGTACTTACTATAATTTTTCCTCTGACTTATGAGGCCTCTGCTAAATCTCTAAAATGACAAGAACAATGACATTTAACATTCAGTTAAAATGAAAACAATTTTAACAAAAGGCATTAGTATAGCTCTGTCCCTAGTGTTAGTATAATATCATATACACAATAAATCATGTATATGTCATAAGAGACAGAGAGTGGAGTAAATGCAAAACAATCTTCCTACATTCTGATTGGTAGACACTTATGAGGACCTTTAGACCAGTTACTTTATTACAAAAATCACAACAGTAATAATAAAATAATAACAATAACTTATATTGAGTTCTTCCTATATCTGTACCAGTCATTCTTCTACATACATTTTACATATATTCCTTAATTCCTGTGAGAACCCCACTAAATCGATATTATGCTTATTCTCAGTTCTCTGATGAGCAGACAGTCCCAGATGACAAAATAAATCTCTACCTTTTCACAAATAGGGGGGAAAAAGACTGAGAGTATATTAAAAATAGATAATGCATAAAAATTTACAAAGATTAAGAAAAATTGTTTTGCTTAACTCTGCCCAGCTCTTCTCAGATCCCTTTTCAATATTTTTGTCTATCCTCTCCCCAATTACTGTGCTTTCACTCTCACAACCATTTCTTTTTGAATGGTTGTCCTCAGGCTACTGGAGCCCATCTCCCTCTCCCCTCCCAGGTGGGAGAGCTCAAAGCCTGGGAATTTCCTCTGGATTTTTGGAAATTTCCCTACTGATAAAACCCTCTACTGTCCTACTTTCTCCACTAGAAAGTACAGGTTAGCCCTGAAAGTGTTTGTTTCTTTCTCTGATTTTAATGGATCACTTGCACACAAATCCTTATCTCAGGGTCAGCTTTTGGAGGACCCAAAACATGTAGAGAAAGAAGAATTTTGATGAAATATTTAAATAGAACTTGGTGAGTGAGGAAGAATTATCATTGCAAACTAAGAACAAGAATAATAGGAAATTCTCTTAAGCCAGCAGAAATTTACACTAGACATAAATGGGTTGTCATAGTTTAAAAATGTTAGAATGAGCTGTCTACCAAGAAAAAGCTGTGTGCTTGCTTTCTGTGAAGACTTTAAATGTATATAACCATTTTTCTGGGTTGGTTTCAATATACTGTTGTCCTTTGGGAACAAAATGATTAACTAAGTGGCTTCCCAGAGCCTCTTTGGCTCTGACAGTTGTACAAGAACACAACATTATTGTTAACCTCAGTGGTAAAGCCTTTTTTATTATGCATTGTGCTAAGGGCTTTACGATGATGGTTAAATACATTCAGTTGCTGCCTTTTTAGAACTTAAGAAAGCAAACTTTCAAAGAGAAATAAAAGAAATCTGTTTATGGTAGACTACAAAGAGGCATTAAAGTAAATGAGTATTAGGATCACTTCAAGGAAACATTAAAGGTTTGCAAATATTATTATTTCAAAAAAAGGAATATTTAAAAGTTATATGCACTTTGAATTTACACATGAAATATGGACAAGAAAAATATATCCATTGCATGTCTATTCCAAATCGTTTTTCAGGGAATGTAGAAAGCTAAAGAAAAGAAGTAATATAATAAAATGGAAAAAATAGTTTTATCATTATATAATATTAGAGGGAAAGATTAGGAAGTAGGTTTCCCAGAAAGATGTGAAGATATGATGCATATGCATACAATAATTTTTGATAAAATGAAGAAAGAAAAATGTTAATGGTCAGGATATTATGAAAACACTCTTGCAGGTTAAATTCCCATTATATTATTCTGGAAGCAGATAATACTTCCCCACTGAGGGCTGCCAGCCAGGATCCAATGTCAGAAATTATTCCTTAAATAATTAATAATTTTTTCTTCTTGAATCTCTAAACATATTTTGACCTGAGCAATTTTGAAACAAATTTTCTTCTTAGTTTCTTAGAGTGCTAAAGAAAGGAAATAGTTCTCAAATATGAAGAATACTAAACTTTAATCACTTTATATTTTTTATTTTTCAATAATACATTTTTTTGCCTTGTAAGAGAATTATACAATAAGCAAGTGTTTTGTTATTAATCTATTAAAATAGAGGATAATTGAAAAAACTATGATATTTTAATTGCTGAGCGTCAAAGCTGATCCAAAGCCTTTCTTTTTTAAATTTATATTTCAATTATTATTGACATTCAATATTATATTAGTTTCAGGTGTGCAACATAGTCATTAGACTTTATATACCTTACAAAGTGATCACTCCTGTAAGTCAAGTACCCATCTGACACCATACACAGTCAATAAGATATTACTGACTATATTGCTTGAGCTGTACTTTATATCCCTATGACTATTTTTATAACTGGCAATTAGTGCTTCTTAATTCCTTCCAACTTTTTGACCCATTCTCCCAACCTCCCTCCCATCTGGCAACCATCAATTTATTTTCTGTATCTATGAATTCATTTCAGTTTTGTTTGTTCTTTTATTTTATGTTTTAGATTCTACATATAAGTGAATCATAAGGCATTTGTCTTTCTCTGTCTGACTTATTTCACTTAGCATAATTCCCTCTATGTTCATCCATGTTGTTGCAAATGGCAAGATTTCATTCTTTTTTATGGCTGAGTAATATTCCACTGTATATTTATACCACATCTTCTTTATTTAATTATCTATTGATGGACACTTAGGTTGCTTTCATATCTTGACTATTGTAAATAATGCTGCAATAAACATAGGAATATATATAGGACACTGTGGGGTGAAATTCAACCCAAATCACTGCCTTTATTTTGAAGTGTGCTTTAGATTTTGTAAACTCTCTTTGCTCTTCAAAGGATGTCTGGAGATGTAATATATTTGCTTTTACTGGATATGGATAAAAGTAAACATCTCTGCTAAAGTTTTGAGGCAGTATACTTTTGGTTTGGATAAGAAAATTCATTAGAAAACATCAGTATCTAAAACACACAGGCACAAAACACTAATTTACAACTCCAACGTTCTACTTGACTTTAACATGATAGAAAAGTAAATGAGTTTCAGTGGAAAACATTGGTTTGTCTAGAAGACACTGCTCCAGGTCCTCTGCTTTTCTAGCCTTGAACTTTTTTTGAGCTCATTTATATCACTTTGTTAGTTGCAGATCAATGATAGACATGTTCAATAACTTGCTCATAAGCTGAATTTTTTACTATAGAGAAAGCCTTGCCCAAATCAGGTATTCTACATGCTTTTTGTTCACCAGTGAAATTAGTCCAAATGGTGTGAGAATGAAACCGGGGATATCAGCTTTCATAAGTCTTGCCAAGTTCTCTCTGCTTCATTTCCTTCCACTTCTTATTTTCCCACCAGGCCATTGGTTAGCAGACCACGCTGCCCATAATTATGACCTGTAGTACTGAGGATGAGTTTCTCACTTTCAATTACAGCAAGCACTTCTGAGTTTATTATCCAAAAATATATAATAAAAAGCCTTATATTTGGACCAATGGGTTTATGGAATAAATCATATTTGGATCAAACTAATGTGCTCCTGAAATATTTCTACACTTATTTTTTGTTAATGCAGTTTCTCCTCTGATTCATGTTAGTTATCTGAATTAGGGACTTGCTAACCATCCTCCTGTAACCAGGTTTCTATACTTCCTACAATATTAGATGCCCCATAATGCTCACCTTATTTCCTGCTAGAATCTCAGGGACACCTCTGCTCCAGTTGGGTTGTAATCACTCTTGTACAATCATTTTACATTCAAATACATTCATACCATTTTCCCCATGATTCCTGTCCCAGGAATGCCAATTCTCCTCAACTTTTTCTCCAGCCAGACTTCAGGATATATAGTCCACCAAGAACTTTCTTGTTTTCTAAATCTCTGTGGAGGACAACATGCAGCTTAGCATTTAATCATTCTCTAATTGTTTCCTGTAAGCTAATTTTATCCCTATAACTGAACTGTAAATTCCCTGAGTGTAGTCCCATTGCCCTAATCTTCTTTATCCAGCACTACCATAAACAATGCTGAGCATATTTGATACCAGTTTAACAATAGTTGTTTATGATTATTTGATGTTAAGACTTAGACTTGTGGTGGGAGCTTCTTTCAGTTAAAAGTAAACAAATACACAAACAAAACAACACCTCACATCTTTTATACAACATTTCTAGGCTCCAATGAATTACTTTAACACTTTTGGTTTGAATGACTCAAACCATCACATACTAGAAGAAAGTCCGAATAGTAAATATCTATTGGAATGACTCAGGGTAAATCAATAAAGAAATAACTCAGGGGATGAGCTGGAAAGCAAGGTTTTCGTGTTTTCAAATATTGGCTAATCTATCTTTGATCCAGCTATGTCAGCTAGTTGGTCAATGGATCCTTTTTGTTAGCCCATAGTAACTTGTGCATTTCTGTTATTTAGCACTTTTCCCATTACAGTAAGTATCTTTGCATGCATTTCTCTCTTTCTGAGCGTGTGTGGGCCCATTATGGTGCCCAGCAACTATCTTCTCTTCACCATAGTATCCATAGTATTATCAATGCTGAGCACTTAGTAGGTGTTTAATATATGTGTTGGAAGAATGAATGGATGGATGGATGAGAAATGGAATTACTTACTAAGTCATAAGGGAAGATATATCTTCTCATTAAAATAAGTGACCCTCATTTGTTGGATTGTTGGATGACCTAAGATGTTAAGGAAACAAAAAGGACATATTCTAGATTAAATATAATCAAGGCTCTCTTCCTTTACAAACACAATAATTGAAACACATGATCTTATAGCATGAAATGTGAGTAGCTGCCTTAACCATTTCAGGGTAGCATTTAATATCTCCCTTAAGCAAAAAATGTCTTTATGAATAAAATTCAATAGTCATTTAACTTTCTCTGTTCCTCAATTTTCTCATCTCTAAGATGACTATAATAATTGTTTCTTTGTACCTATTTTATAATTGGATTAAAATTTGCATCCCTGTCACATGATTCCGCAGCTCTTCCATGCCTTTCTGTGGATACTGACATAAGGTAGAGAGGTCAAGTAAAAGACAATTACAGTGACCTTCTGGGGCAACAGCAGTGGGACAATAAAAGGAAAACTGAGAAATTCATGCCAGGGAGTCAGGAGTAGGAATCTGTAGAACTTAGTGCAGACCTCAAAGGGGAGGGATGCGTCAAAATGATTGTTAGGATTCAAAATGCACACTAAAAATATTTTAATAATTGATTTTTTATTCACACATCACATATATGCTTATACAATAGAGGCATTCAAAACAATTCTGAGTCTTATAGTCACATAGGTATTTTACCTAAATGTCTCCTATAGTGAGGGTTCATGGACTTGGCTGATTTTATATTTTTTTTAGCTTGTCGCCCAGTTCTTTGGCATTCTAAAATCTATTCCTGCTAAATAGTTCTCTTTCATGGGAATTTGGTTTAAACCAGCTCTGTTGCTATGGCACCTAGTTTTTAATTAATGGAAAAATACAGAATTAAAATAACACTGAATTTATGGTATAGTTGTACTTACTCCATATTGGTTTATTCACATCGATTGAATATGCAAATGGTCAGAAGTTGCTCAGTGCTGTAAAAATGTACCTAACCTATTTATAATTTATATACTAGTAATTTTATCTTTCGTTTCTCTGTCTCTGTCTCTGTCTCTGTCTATCTGTGTGTGTGTGTGTGTGTGTGTGTGTGCGTGTGTGTGTGTGTGTAGTAAGAGAAATGGCATAATATAATAGTATTTGGAGATAAAGAGACCTGAGACTGAATCCCAGTTTAGCCAGCTAAAAGCTAATTAACTTTGGACAAGTCACTTATTGCTGTGGATCTGTTTTCCCATTTGCAGTGTTTATTATCAATAATAACTTTGGGGGATTTTATTAAAATTAGAATAGTATGTTTTAAATACCTAGAATAGTACCTAGTACTGGGTAGGTCTGAATAGGCCTACTAGTGTTTTCAAATGTGGAGGTGATACGATATATATGTGTGTGTATATATATAATCGTTGAATTGTGTTCTCCCACCAAATTCATGTATTGAAGCCATAAACCACAGTACCTTAGAATGTCAGTGTTTTTGGAGATAGGGTCTTTACAGAGGTAATTAAGTTAGAATGAGGCTCTTAGAGTGGGCCATAATCTAATCTGACTGGTATCCATACCAAAAAAAAAAAAGGAAATTAAGACACAGAGAGATACCAGGGGCTTCCACACAGAGGAAAGACCATGTGAAGACGCAAGAAAACAGCCATCTGGAAGCCAAGGAGAGAAGCCTCAGAAAAAAATCAAATTTGAGCTCAGATTTCTAGTTTCCAAAACTGTGAGAAATAACTTCCATTGCTTGGGCCACCCAGACTGTGGTGCTTTGTTTGGCAGCCCTAGCAAACTAATAGTATCTATTGATTGTACGTCTGTCTGTCTGCCTGTCTATCTATCTATCTATCATCTATCTATCTATCTCTCTGTCTATCTGTCTATCTACCTACCTACCTACCTATCTACTGAAAATAGGTCAGTGAATGGTCATAATAAAATAGAGATAATAATAACATGCTGAGTTTTCCCGAGTCTATTTCTGTTCATTCACTGCCTAAAATGTACAGTTTTTAAGTTATTATTTACTTTTTATAGACTAATAACTTACATGATATAAAGAGCGCAGATCAAAAGAGTGTATCCCAATGAATGTATACATATGTATACATCCATGCATCCGTCACCCAGATCAAGACTTAGAACATTTTCAGTTCCCTAGAAATCTCCCTCATACTCCTTCAAGTCAACCAACAGTCTTCTCATCAAAGTAACCACTTGTGACTTCTAGTGTTATATATATTTTAAACACCATATAAATGGAATCACAAATTACTCTTTTGATTCTGGTTTCTCTCACATGACACTGTGCATATGAAATCCATCCACGTTGCTGTGTGTTAAATAGTTCATTTGTTGTTTTTTTCCATTTCTGAGTAATATTCCATTGTGTATACTCCAGTTTTTGTTTTTTTTTTTTATTTTAGTGTTGAGCATTTGGGGAGTTTCTACTTTTTCATAATTATGAATTAAGTTGCTATGTACATTCTTTTAACTATTTTTGGTAGACATAAGCACTTATTTCTCTTGGGTAAGAAGTACATAATAATTCTATAAAATTTCTCCCTTTTAATGTTTTGTAATCACACTATAATAGTCATACTATAAATTCAGTGTTTTTCTACCTTCTGAGTATTGCCTTTTACTCTACCCACTAGAAATTCCTAGTGTTTCTGAACTGGGGATGATTTTGCCCCAAAGAGAATATTTGGCAATGTCTAGAGATATTTTTGATTGTCACAACTGAGGGAGATGTGACTGGCATCTAGTGGATAAAGGTCAGGATTTCTGCAGTACCCACAATGCACAGGACAGGGCCCAACAATGAAGAATTATCCTGCCGCAAAAGTTAATGGTGCTGCTCTTGACAAACCCTGTATCTAGATCAATTTAATTTTATATTTTTGCCTTGTAGGTATCAACACCAGTTTTTGCTTGACCAAACCTCATATTTCTTCCAATATATATTTTTAGGACTCCTAAAGGAAAATAGTAAATGGCAGGGGCAACTTTTATCCTGTTCTATTCAGGGTATTAACTTTCCACACCTATATGGTTTGACTCAGGTGAACTTAGGCATCAGACTTTGATTTTGTCAATAAATATTTCTAGAAAAGGAAAATGGCACATCTCTCCTTTAAGCTTGTGATATTGTATTCTGTGCAAGAAAAAAACATATATATGAAAATGCTACCCTTTGCCTCTGTTCAAAACTAGCTAAGACACCCATGCCATGGATACCTGTTGCACCCATGCCATGGATACCTGTTGTGTTTCAAAAATTGTGGAGAATATTCTTGAAATCCCTCCTGTCATTTTTCTCAATCTCTGAAACTGTGATCTGTCCATTCCCATGACCACATGTCACTCACTGTTTTCACAGACAACCTATTTTAAACTTTAAAGTAAATGAAGGTATATTATACTCACTTTAGTATCAGAAATAATTTAAAGAAAAAAAAAGAGCATGTTATTTCTGTTTCCATGAATCTAAGCCTTATCTCTCCCATATTCCTGTCAATCCTGACTTCTGAAATCTGAACTTAATTTACATTTTTTTCTGATTTTATATCTTCCATCTAGCTATAGGTCCAAAAGAGGTGATTACTTAGCTCCCCAAATAGGCATAGAGTTTACACCTGATATGATTGGCTTCATTTATTTCAGCGACATTGAAATGTAGAAATGGTGTTTATTGGCTCTGGGCTTTAAACATGATATACAATATTTTTGGCTGACAGCTAAGTAGTGACTGGCACTAAAAAAAAATTATAATTTTCCTCTTCACTTTTAAAAATTGAAGAGCCACAGGTACTTAAAAGTACTAAATAGAAATATAGCCCATTTCAATACTACATAATCACCCCTTAAATTTAAAAATTATTATGAATAATCCTGTCTGTACAGCCTTTAACATGTTAACACATTTTTGCGGATGAGTTCTTATGTAACTTAAATATCAATATGTTTTAGCTCAGTGGTTCCTTAATTTTAAAACTCATAGACATTGATATTTGGTGCCTAGGGTCTGTGATGCCCAAAGACTTACTACATGTTTGAAAGAGTCTCATGAAAAGAAAAGACTGTGGTTTTAAAATTACAATAATGACCTCTTTAGCAACCAGTGACATGAAAGAGGAGAAACTTTTCAAAATGATTCTCAATGAAAGGGGTGCTTTCCATGATTCTAGAATCATGGAAAAACTGTGAGGAAAATTAGTTCTGCACTTAAGCTTCTGGGAAATATTTTCATTAAGCTATTAACCACTATTATAGAAAAATGACTACTTTGGCCTACTTTAAAAAATGTATGTTTTTTTTTCTCTTTCATCTTCAGCAGCATTAACTAAACTCTAAACCTATGATATGTCCTTGGAAAAAAAGGTTCCATGGTTGTGATGGTTAATTTTGTGTGTCATTGTGACTTGGCTAAGGCTGCCCAGCTAGCTGGTAAAAAAATATTTCTGGGTGTGCCCCTAAGGATGTTTGTGGAAGAGAATAGCATTTGAATCAGTAAACTGAGTAAAGGAGATCCACCCTTACCAATGTGCGTGGGCATCATCCCCTTGTCCTAGTGACAGCTGAGTAGGACAAGGGCAAGGAAGAGCTATTTTGCTCTCTGTTTAAGCTGAGACATCCATCTTCTCCTGCCTTCGTACATCAGTGTTCCTGGTTCTTAGGCTTTGGGACTCAGATCAGGACTTACACCATCAAACCCCCATTCTCAGCTCTTTAGATTTGGATCTGTATTAAATTGATCCTCCAGTTCACAGGCCTTTGAACTTGGACTGAATTATACCACCATCTTTCCTGTTTGTCCAGCTTGCCAACAGCAAATCTTAGAACTTCCCAGCTTCTAAAACTGTATAAGCCAATTCTTATAATGAATCTCCTAATATATATTTGTATATATTCTAATGATTATATCTACTGATTAATATAGTGGTGCAACAAATTAATTAAATAATGTATGACATTTCCTTCATCTCCACCATGCCCTAGTTTAATCATTTGGATTAACATATTAAAAGCTTTAAGAAACTCAGTTTAATCTGTTCAACTCATTCTATTGTTTATGTTGTAAGAACACTTAACATAAGATTTACCCTCCTAACAAAATTTTAGGTGCACAATATTGTATTGTTAACTAAACACACTGTTATACAGCAGATCTCTAGAATTTAATTCATCTTGCATAACTTGACACTTTGTTACCATTGAACAGCAACTTCTCATTTTCCTCTCCCCTCATTCCCTGGCAGCTGCCATCTGTTTCTGAGTTTGACTATTTTAGGTACCCCATAAGTGGAATACTGCAGTATTTGTCCTTCTATAACTGGCTTATTCCAGTTACATTATGTCCTCCAGGTTCATCCATTTGTCACACATTCAGGATTTCCTTTTATAAGCTGAATATTATTCCATCATATGTATATTTTCTTTGTCCATTCATTCATTGATGGACACTTCGGTTGTTTATATATCTTGAGTATGAATAACACAGCAATGAACATAGGCATACAGATATAGCTTTGAGATCCTGATTTCAATTCTTATGGATATATACCCACAACTAAAATTCATGTGGAACTACAAAAGATTCCAAATAGCTAAAGCAATCTTGAGAAAGAATAACAAAGCTAGAAACATCACACTTCCTGATTTCAAAATATATTTCAAAGCTACTGTAATTAAAACAGTATATTACTAGCATAACAACAGATATAGTGACCAATGGAACAGAATAGAGTTCAAAGTTAAATTCATGTATATTTTGGTCAACTGATCTTTAACAGGTGTGCCAAAGATATACAATGGGAAAAGTATAGTGTTTTCAACAAATATATTAGGAAATTTGGATATCCACATGTAAAGCAATGAATTTGGACCCTTATCTTACACCGCACACAAAAATTAACTTAAAAAAAGGTTAAAGACTTAAATGTAAGACCTGAAACTGTAAAACTCCTAGTAGAAAACATAGCGAAAAACCTTCATGATATTGGTCTTGGCAATGATTTCTTGGATATGATACCAAAAGCATAAGCTGCAAAAGTAAAAATAGACAAGTTAGACTACATCAAACTAAAAAGCTTCTGCACAGCAATGGGAAAAATCAACAGAGTGAAAAAGCATCCTATGCAAAGGGAATAAGTATTTGCAAAACATGTATCTGACAGAGGGTTAATATCCAAAATATATTAGGAACTCACACAACTCAATAGCAAAAATAAATAAATGACCTGATTTTAAAATGAGTAAAAGACCTGAGTAGACATTTTCCTAAAGAAGACACACAAATGGCTAATGAGTACATGAAAACATTACTAATCATTAGGGAAATACAAATCAAAATCATAATGAGATATCACCTCACACCCTTTAGGATGGCTATTATCAGAAAAACAAAAGATAACAATTATTGGTGAGGATGTGGAGAAATTGGAACTGTTGTATACTGGTGTTAGGAAGGTAATATGGTGTGACCAATATGGGAAAGAGTATGGAGGTTCCTCAAAAAATTAAATATGCATTATTTCTTATATGTATGGGGCTGTAGGATACTTTTTGCATCTAACAACTGATAATAACATAATGAACTAAATGTTCTCTGGACTCCACTTTGGAACATGACTATGTGAAGGCAAAGTATCCTGTAATGTTTCTTATTCTAGTGTGAATTTAAAAGTCATATTTAAAAGCCAGTTTCTTTATTCATAGAGTAAAAGACTTTAATGGCTCCTAGTATCATAAAAATTCTTCCAGTAAACTTTCCTCTTGAATCTCTGGTTTTAATTATCTAACTGATGAATCCAAAAAGATTCAACATTTTGTTAAGACCACCATTATATTGCAATCTTAAGAGACAATTTGCATTTTAATAAAGAGCATTAAATAAATCAGGTTCTTAAATAAGAGTCTCAATATCAGACAAAACAAGCATAATGTGAAATCATAATGGTCATTGTTTTGAATTGTGGTCAATATTTTGGGCAGAGAATACTTTTTTGAACTATAAAAAGGATGAGAGAAACAAGTTGTCCTTAAACACAGGAGAATCAATATCAATTCCATATGCACAGCTACTGTGTGTGACATTCTCTTGAATAAGGTTTTAAAATAACTGCTGTAAAATTTAAGGATGAAAAATAGCACATTGTCGTTCATCATATTCATGCTCATCTCCTTCTTTATTTTCTAATGAAGATTTTTTCCACCCTTACTGTCTACAATCTTTAGCTATACAAGTGATATACCTGTTCCATTTTAAGTCAAAGGGAACCATTAATTCATTAATGTTGCAGCTTCAGCAAATGAGATCTGAAGGGAAACAACTGTCCTTTCACCCTAACTTGTTCCTGGCTTATGCAAATGAAGAGAGCAGTGAAAGCATTTTATGTTTTACTTGTCATATGATGCCTCCGGTTTTATGCCAACAAGGGACACTTAATGTGTATGAAACTAATTTTGATAATCTGATTTTAGCTTTTATCTTATTGAACAGATTTTCAATGCTCTTTTTTTGTGTGGAGATCATATGTAAATTGCACAAGTTTACACTCGCACATAAGAACCAGTTTGGGTTTAAGTTTGGATATCTGAATAACTTCAAGAAATAAATTAGAAATACATCTATTAAATTTACCCCTATGTTAACATTTGGTTTATGCATATGACTGTCCCAATATGCTATGCTGACATGTGAATATTTCTCAAACTAATATTATTATTTAAAAATATAAAACAAAAGCTTTTATATGAAATATGTTTATCAGCATGAAATTTTTATTTATTTAGCATTCATTTAATAAGTGTTTTCATTTTAATGATTGCATTTTCTCCATTAAAAGTTTCAATAATAATTCCCTGGATATAAAATAAATCCACCCTTGTTATTTTAAAGCAAATAAAATAAAATAAAATAAAATTCTTTGGGATGAATTATGTAACTGAACTTTTCTGTTGATTTATTTCCATAGGAGTGGAAAGATTATTACTATGCAGATAAGATAGCAGTAGAAGTCCAATGAGAAATAAAGTATATGGACATTGATTGCAGTAAACTGGTTGCCTTCATTCAAGGGGTTTCCAAATGTTATTACAATGTTCTTATTTTCAATAAATCACATCATAGATGGAACCTCTTTAAAATGAATAGACTGTTATAACTGTGGAAACTGTCTATTAGAATTCTTGGCAGAAAGTGAAAAAAACAGTCAGTTATTTATCTGCAGGTATTTCTATGCATATATTGTATAGAGAAACGGGACTATCCTTTTTGATAAGAAAAGTTTTAACAATAGGAAAGCAAAATAAATTATTTCCCATAACAATGGAAAACTATGCATGTACCCTTCTAGGTTGAAAGAATGTTATTTTTATAGGGAATTTTAAATATATTTGGATGAAAGTTTGATTTCCTTAAGTATGGTCCTTTAAATTTTTTAAATTGTTTTTATCATTTAAATTTTGCCTTGCCAATTGTGTAAGGCGATCAACATTACAACTCCATTTCTCAGCTAATCAATGGTCTTTAAAGCATTCAAGCCCACCATTTTAAAATCATTATATCCAGAATCATGGGTTATATAGTAATTCCTTCTGAGAAGCTTAAAGCCTCCAGATAATTCTCCCACTTTAAAGACATTCATTCCAAGCTATAATTTTACAACTCTTTTTAGTTAATGTATTTCACTGCCGAAAAATTCTCAATATTAACAACAGATTTGTTGTATAAAATTCTTCTCAACATATGAAGTTATGATTTTACAACTTATTTTAGTGCAATACATTTTAGTGTATAAAAAGCATCACTAATGTAATGTTTAGAATTCTCTTAAATCCAAGTAAAATATATGTATTCTGGATCTCTGCCTTATTAAAAATGAAAAGCATATTCTAAAATTTTTACCTACAAGCACAAAGCTTTCTTTAAAAAAATCACAACTTTCTCCTTCTCTAGATTCTGTTTTCTCTTAACTAAATAATACCAATGAAAAGTTCTGTCTCACAGCAGCATAGCATTGATAGAAGCTGGTCAATAATGAGTGAGAGCCATTTCAGTGGTCCACGCAAGATGACAATCACTGAGATTTGGATGTTAGAAAAGGAGAAAAAGAGAAGTGGGCAGACTTGAGATATATTTTGATACACGATGATGGATTAGAAATAAAGGGTAAAGAAGATGTTGTTAAAAAAAAATCTCCAAAAATATAAAATACAATTAAAAAGTATTTTCTTCTGAATGTTGCATGATAATCTCTTAGGAAAATGATTATCACACAATAGACTCTCAACAAATATAATTTTATAAATTAATCTATGAAATGTCTGTTAATCCCTGGACATATTAATTTCATGGCCTTATTTTGTTTCTATAGTTTCAAATTTGCTTTATTTTATTATTATTTTTAATGCATTTGTTTACTTTAATTTATTTTAATTTATTTTGATTTGTGTGTGGGTATGTATGATCTGGTGATGATTCCATTAAATGGGACATCTATAAATACCATGCTTTCACTCATTTTTAAAAATTAAATTAATTTTTCACTGTGGTTAAATATAAGTAACATAAAATTTACCACTTTAACCATTTCTAAATGTACAGTTCTGTGGCATTAATTATATACACATAGTTGTGTACCAGTTTCACTCATTTTATCAAATAGGATAAAATTTGATCTACTTGCCAGGATTTGTTAACTCATAATGAATCTCTCCTCACTCATATCTAATAATTCTTATAGAAAATGCTCTAAATCTGTAATTACTGCATAATTAAATTCATTGACAAACTATTTTAGACTTAGAAGTTCATTCTTTTTTCTTTGATTTGCTTTTCTCTTTGCCTTTCAGTTTGGGAAGTTTCTGTTAACAGAGTCAGTAGACTTTTCTTGGCTGTGTCAAGTCCACTAACGAGCCCATTAAAGGCATGCTTCATTTGTGTTGCAGTGTCTTTTATTTCTAGCATTTCCTTTTGGTTCTTCCTTAGAGTTTCCATCTCTCTGCTTATGTGACTCATCTAATCTTGAATGTTGTCTACTTTTTCCATTAGAGCCCTTAACATATTAATTAATAGTCACTTTAAATTACTTGTCTGGTACTTTCAACATCTGTGTCACATCTGAGTTTGATTCTGATGTTTGCTGGGTCTCTCCAGACTGTTTTATCTTGCCTTTTGGCATACTTTGCAATTTTTGCTGAAAGCTAGTTTGTATTGGGTAATGAGAATTGAGGTAAATAGTCCTTTAGAGAGAGGGTTTGTGTTAATATGGCCAAGAGTTGAACTGTGTTTGATGTTTGCTGTAGCTTGTAGCTGTACATGCCAGAGGCTTCAGTTTCTTCCAGTGTCCTTGTTTTTATCTCCTCAATTTTCTTTGGTCTTCCCTAACAACTCCTCAGGTAGAGTCTGTGTCTCTCAGTTTTTTGACCTCTAATGCACTGTTATTATGCTGGAGCCCTGTTGGTTTGGTGGTAAAGTGTGGAGGATGGAAAGCATTCTATAATCTTAGGTTGAATGTGTATCTTAGTGGGCCTGTGTCCCTGGACTGTGACATCCACAAGTGTTTCTTAGCATTTTTATTCCCCATTTAGGTGAGATAGGAAGGCTGGGGAGGAGGGAATAGGGGAGAGGCTGGAGCTGAGAAAATGCCCGTCTTTCAGGTGACATAAGGCTCTGGTGAAGCTTTCCTCTCTGGAGAGTAAGCCTTTGTTATGGAGAACAGTCTGGGCTGATTTCCCAGTCTTTTCTCTTCCTCCTGCCACAGCCCTAAGGGGATCTATCTTGGCTCTTCACTATGAAAACCAATGGGCTCTGGTTCCTGGAAGTAAAACCCAGTAAACTATGAAGGCCCCCAGGAATTTCTAACTCTCCTATTAGTCTACATTCAGCCTACAGCAATTCACCAAAATTACCATTTGAGTGTACCATTTAAGTGTTATGGCTCCAGAGGCTTCTTTTTTCAGGTAAAGAGATCTCAGAATTTCCCTATCTCTCTAGATTTCATGGAAGTTTGCTTTGTGACCTCAAATCTCTGGTGGGTCCAAGAAAAGTCATTGATTTTCAGTTTGGTGAGCTTTTTCTTGTAAAGATGGGAGTGAGAACTTCAAGCTCTTTACACAATGGAGCTCTTGGGCGGCCTCAAGGACAGTAGGATGCAGTAAAACTATCAAAAACCATCAAACACCAGAACCTGGACCATTCTCGAGCCATGCAATTCAGAGTAGAAAAGACAGTATCAGTTATGCACATGACCCTCTCTGTTACCAAACACAAATACATCACCAGCCCTTGTAAACTTTTGGGTGAAAACATTCAAAGTTATAATATGTGATACTCATAAAAAGTGAAATATCTTCAATGCAAATGAGATCAATTATCTGGCCCCTCAACATTCTTCATATGTTGTCAATTTGAACACCTCTTTAGCTAATTTCCACAGTGCCTCCATCTGTTCTCAGTCAAGGGAAACTCTTCAGTCTTCCAGACTTATAAAGAAAGATGACCTCAGACTGACTGCTAGCTAGTTTTTCAATAACCCACGTGAGAGAATATGTTGCAGTATATTCTCTCAGGTATTTATTTGCTCACTCATTTTACAAATTTAAGTTCTACCTTAAAATCTATGTAAGTCTCCTAAAGGCCACGATTTTTAGCCTTAGACAGTATTAGCTTTGTCCCTCTAATACTATTGATGCATAATGGTGTGCCTTGGGCTTTCTTTACAGGCTGCCTCCAAAATCAATCATGTAAATTCTGATTCTGCATTTACTATAGAACTGTGATCTCTCAGAACAGCCTATGTGTATACTCATGTACACAAACACACATGTTCCTAGTTTAACATTCACTAACTCTGTCCATTGTTTTCTACAGTGTTTTTTTCTCTCCTCTCAAAGAATGGTCATTAATGCTTTCTGAAACACCAATTGAAATAACACTTTGCTACAGATACTGGAGGATCCAGGTGGGCTTGAAAGGGCACCCAGAGATCACCCAATGAGATCAAGAAACACTGTTAATTGAGCCTGCCAGGCCACCTGTTACATTTGGATAATTCAGAAACAGCTTTTCCCATTAATTCATGCCAGGCATGAATATAATCCTAAATGAGACATGTTATAAAGCATTTGGATTAGAAATAATACCATTATAACCATATGTCTGTATTTTAAATTGTACTTTCAGACAGCATTGTTACATCATTATATATTTTTCACCGCAGTATATATTTGACCCATAGTGTTTTTTGTGTATCTCTAAGTGAAGGAAAAATGCTATGAGGGAACCATTTTCAAATAGTTACAAAACTATAAGTTTGAAGCGCCCTGAACTTAAGGCTTCTGATATCCCACTATTACATCTGTTTCAAGGCACAGAATTGCCTTCCTTCTGCTCAAAATTAAAAAAAAAAATGAGTAGGACAATTTTTCAGGTTTTGCTTTTATTCTTGTACATGCCCCAGGCCATTCTTGCCACACTCTTCTGGTCTTGAAGAGATTTTTTTTAAAAAACTGTCTTTTCTGTGATAGTGCAAATGTTCTTCAAACTTCAGTATATCCTGTATAACACTGTAACCTACCTGTGTGTGTGTCTTTTTTCAGTGCCTTCTGTGGCATGAGAACACACCAAAATGGGCTCTATAATGAGTTATTTCTGTATCCTTAGAGCCCTGATATCAAGCCTGAGACATAATAGGTATTTGCTAGGATTATTCAATAAGTAATTGAACAATTGAATGACCCATATGTATGTCATGCTTCAGCTTTCCTTAAGGAAAAGTATTTGGAAAGGGGAAAAGAGTGTTGAGGGATGGGCAGGGGGAGAGGGCTATGCTGAGAACTGCAGGAATGTGTACTATATAAGCAGGGCAAATAAGTCCAATGCCTTCCTTCCTTGAATGAAGGACTTTGCTTTTCTAGAAAGGAAATGATGTAGATATAGAAAGGAAGTGTACTCCCTGCATTTATTTCTGTAATTCATTCACCTAGGGCCTTAGCCACATCAATGGAGAGCCTTCCCTCCCCAGGACATGGTCTCCCACCTCCATTATGAGTAGTAATGTGGGAAAGACTGGAAGGCACAACTGAGAGAGCCCCTGCTGTGTCTGGTCAGGAGAACATGGAGATAATGTGTCCATTCACTGCTACCAAGGCTTCCCTCCACAGGGGTGAACTGTCAATATTTGCTTGAGAAGAGTTAGGAAACTCCCATAAGGCTTTTGACAAGAAGGCAAGAGTTACACATTTAAATATATTGATTACATCTCCTGAACTCTCAAGAATCATATTTCTATATCAATGCTGAATGTATGTTGTGATATGAATGTGGTATGGGAACTACTTTCTGAAAAGTATACTAGGTTTAAAAAATGAGACTGGCATAATTTTAAAAAATATATTTTTTAACAACAAAATATACTAAGTATTCCTTCGAGTAATGATTTCCAATTCAGGCCATGCATCAGAATTTCTTGTGGAGCTTTTAGCCCATTTCCTGTTTGCCTGGAGAATACTTGCCAGTGGAGCTTGTGGCTGCAGCGTTCACCCTGAGATAACTTGGGAATTACATCCCTAACCTTACCCTCAAAGTTTGCCATGAAATATCTTGCTTTTATTATTATTTTCATATTGCTCTTGTATAATAATCTTTGAAAATAAATGACATCATGCTACTTACAGCATTCCGTTTTTAGTAATTTGATCACTGAAAATGTAAAATCCTAGAAAATGTAGCATTCCTATGTGTGATGTTCAATGAACACTGGCAGAGAACTGCACTTTGTTTTTTCTAAATGAGAAAAGAGTTAATACAGGTAGATAACTAAGCTCAAACCCTGATTCTAATTCATGCAGTCTGGAAATATCTTAGGCATTTTCTTTTAAATTTCATTTTATTATTAATTTCAAGTATACAGTACATTGGTTAGACATTTATATAGTTTATAAAATGATCCCCCCAATTGTTCTTTCTCTCCTCTGCTCCACCTAGCCATTCATTATATTACTGCCAACTATATTTCCTATGCCATGTTCCCCATCCCTGTGACTATCAGCTACTAATTTGTACTTATTTCACACTTCACCCCTTTCTTCCAGCCCCCAGCCCCCCTCCCCTCTGTCTGACACCAGATTGTCCTCTATATTTGTGAATCAGTTTTTGATTAGTTTGTTCTTTTTGTTCCTTAGAGTCCGCTTATAGTGAAATCATATGATGATATTTATCTTTCTCTGTCTGACTTATTTCACTCAGCATAATAACCTCTAGGTCTATCCATGTCATTGTAAATGGTAGGATTTCATTTTTTTAATGGCTGAGTAATATTCCATTGTATATATGAACCATAACTTCTTTATCCAATTGTCTGTTGATGGGCATTTAGCTTGCTTCCATATCTTGGCTATTGTAAATCATGCTGCTTGTGAACATAGGGGGGCATAGCTCTTTACAAATTATTGTTTTGGTTTTCCTTGGATAAATACAATAGCTTAGGCATTTTTTAATGGTGTTCTTGATACAGGGTTGAAAACCATTGCCCCAGGTTACCAAGAAATTCATAGTCATGCTAAGGAAAACAATTTATAATCTTTCCAGCCCTTTATTTTAAGTACTACATAGATAGTTATTTTTCTGTAAGTGGCAAATACTCAATGAAAATCCAAAGGAGACGTGTTTAATACATGTGGAGCCTTCTTGAAACAAAGTTGGTGGCAAATAAGTTTCTGGCTATCTGATTTGGTGGATATTTGGAAAGATGTTGCTTTTATAAGGAAACTAACCAAATTCCCACCAATGAGAGGAGAGTTTGAGAAAGCAGCAAGGCCTTTACCTTCTTTAATGACATGGTTTACAATGTTGCTTCCTTTGAGAGAGATAGTTATATCTACTTAAATTTCAAGGTGAAAGGTTAGCTGTGAGTTCTTTCTTCTGAAGGAAGGGCTTGATAGAAGGGAGTCATAGATCATTCATGGATATTAGGCTCCTGAGAAAATAATAGAGGACTTCAAGGCAAGGAAGAGAGGCACCAAAATGATGGGCATTATGAGATGCTTAGCAGATCTCTTATTTGAAGAAGAAAGTGTTAAACTTGGAAATAAGGGGGAAAATTAAATATCACAGTGAGTTGAAGAAATATTATCAAGAATTAAGTCATTGGTCATAAATAAGCATTAATGGGATGTGAATTTTGATAGAAGACCAAAAAGTGAATTTTGAGAAAGTAGAGCTACTACACATACATGAATATTTATATTTATATGTTGTCAGGGAGTATTTGTACCTGTTCATATTGCTAATTTGGGAATTAAAGGGTTAAAGTGCCTCCTCCTTATGGATATTCTCTTTTCCTCACAAGATGCAAGATTCTTTATATCACCAAACCTCCCAAAGTTTGTGCTGCTCTACAAATCATACTTTTGTACTTAATGAAAATCAGAAAAGCAAGTAGAAGGGCATTCTTCATTGGGAGTAGCATGGATGAAATAGTTGATACTATTGAAAAGCTAGGACATATCAGACAGGACATGATTGTCAAATCTGTTACAGTGCACCATATGGTGAGTGAAATGATGTATCAGTCAGGATAGGATAGAACTAGATGATCTTACTTTTTAAAAGTTACTTTTATTTGAGTTTTTGTAAAACTTAAGAAACAAATCATGATAAATATTTATAGAAATATAGAACTATGTGTATAAATCCAAAAAAGATATATAGAGATGAAAAGAATAATAGATACAAATAGATAATAGATTATTATGTGATTATTTAATATTCTTATGTATAGTTTTATATCTTACAAATGTCCTTTCTAAATAAGAACCTACATAGGCCTTTATATTTGAGTAATTCCAGTTCTTACAGTTCTAATAAGTTAACTCAGGCCCCATTCAAATTTTAATAACAGAGCTAAATGAAAGCTAGTATTCGGAGCTATTTAAATAAATTCTATATTAATAAAGCATTCCTCAGAGATGGTATACCTAGATTTCCAGGAGGACTTTCTACCTTCTTAGCTTCTACAAGTCAGATTTTAGGCAGCAGCTGTTAACAAAAGAAATTTAAGACACTCGTTTTCATTTTTTCAGATTGTAAAGTTCTAGTGCTACTCACTGCAGTTACTGTATTTATCACACGACATTATTCAATATAACAGAGTGAGATTAATGATTAAATGCTGACTTTTGAGAGTTCCTCTTAAGTGAAACTTATTTTTTTATTAAATTTATTGGGGTGACATTGGTTGATAAAATTATATAGATTTCAAGTGTGGAATCCAATAATACGTCATCTGTACATTGCATTGTGTGTTCACCATCCAAAGTCAAACCTCCTTCCGTCATCATATATTTGTTCCCCTTTACCCTTATCCTAGTGAAACTTATTTTAATGAGATCTCTGAGCAGGGAGAAATAGAACTTCAGCTCCAAGCTCTTGGCTGTTTGTTTGGATCAACCTTTCACAAAAGCTTCAGCTCCGATTTGGCTTCCTTATTTAGTCATTATCAACTTACTTGCCTATAGTGCTGACGTTGTTGATGGATTCAAAGCTGTGAAATTGGAAATCCTGTATCTAATGCTCATGTCCTAGGAGCAATAAAGGGCATTACAGAGGGAGGCTGAAATTAGCAGTCATATATTTCAATTATAAATCATGATATATATGTATTTTTGTTTTGTCTTGTCTTTTACCTTGGAGAAGAGTTTCTTTACTGCCATGGAAAAATATATTTATTAAATATGTAGAAAGGTCATGACTTTATCCTTAAACACTTGACTTTCCTTTAAAAATTAATCCTATTCTTATCAGGAGCTTGTCTGTTTTAAACTGATCTGAGTTAATTTATTAGAACTGTAAGGAAAATTTGTTATATTTTGGGGGCACAGAAGGAAAATCAGTGTCCTAGAATTTATTGATAGCACCTTCAAAGGTGACTCAGCTGACCAGAAAGTGTGGATTTCCACTTTGTGATTGTAAGTGGAAATAAAAGGGCATTTCAAGACCCAGGAGGCAGTGGAAGTAGCAAATAAGCACGATGATTGCAATAGCTTACTAGATTAAGAGGAAAGGACTTGAAATTATAAATGTATGTATTGATTGCTACTAGAATGGTAAGGCAGCCTCAAGCATTACTTTACAAAACTGTCTTCACCAAAAAGTCAATGAAATGGCATCCCTATTGTTCTAGTAGCAATGATAGAAAAATATAAAAATAGATTAAAGACATATTCCAACAAACTAAACATCTCCAGACTAACTACAAAACAGAAATTAAATGTGCACAGTGTGGCAGGCAGATCTAAGGTCACAGTGTGCTGGGAACAAGATCCAGAAGTAGGAAGAGGTACTCTGGAATTTATATCCTGTGGGTCTACAGGACTAACATAACTCTTCATGAAGGATGTAATTGGAACTAGGCTTGCTGGGCAGACTGGTGTGTAAGACAGAGACTGATTGAAGAGAGCTCCTGTTGGCAGGCTCTAACCTTTAGGAGACTGTAGCTGGATAAATTAATATATTAGTATCCTATGGTTGCTGTAATAAATTATCACAAACTTAGTGGCTTAAAACAACACAAATGTATTATCTCACCGTTCTATAGGTCAGATATCTAACATGGGTCTCATTGGACTAAACCAAGGTGAGAGCAGGGCTGCATCTCTTTTGGAAGCTTCAGGGGAAAATGTGCTTCCTGGCCTCTTCCAGCTTCTAGAAACCACCTGCATTTCTTGGCTCATGGTCCAGCTTCTGCTTCCATTTTCAAAGCGGCAGCATAGCATCATCACATCTCCTTGACTGACTCTGCTACCTTTGTCATACTGCCTTCTCTCCTCTGTTACCTCTGACTCTCTTGTAGCCCTCTTTTTATTTATCAAAAGACCAATGGCTGTAATAAGACTAAAGATTCTTGATCATATTTCTTAAAATCATAGTGTCTTCAGTTTATCAAAAGTGACAAATTAAAAATTAAAAAAGGAAATGGACAAAGAATCAACACTCCAGTTATAAAATTATTCCAGATTAAATGAAAATAATGGGAAATATTGCTAAAGTATTGACATATCATTGTCCAAGAGATAAAGAGATAGCAGTTGTTCAAAAAGAACAATTACTAAGGAAACAGAAAGAGGCCCTAAAAGTACCCAATAGTACAAAACTAGTGGTTATATAAAATAAATTTTATTACTGGAGAAAGTTTTTCAATGTATATAAAACAAAGGATTACTATTCTGAATATGCAAATATTTCCTATTTAACAAGAAACAATCTAATTGAAAATAGTGAAAATATTTAAATAAATAGTCAAAGAAGCCAATATGCACTCAGAGATTTTCTCAGCTTCGTTAGTAATCAGGACAATGCCAATTAAACAACAGATATGTACTATTTTCTACTGATCAGACTGGTAAATTTTTAAATACCGTTAGCACTCATAAGGTTGATGAAATAGCTAGCTACACTGATTCGTATTGATGAAATCTAAATCCTTATCACCCAGAAATTCAACCTTTTTGTATTTCCCCTTGAGAAATATTCACAAACATGTGTAAAAAGACATGCACAAGGATACTGTTTATTCTCATTGCTGTTTATGATACAGAAAATTTGACACCAAAAAAAAAAAAAGATTACAAAAGAGGAGTAAATAAAGTATAGCAAAATATATGAAATACAAAATGTGTAGTGAAATTAAATAAAATGTACTAAATGTATGTGTTTCAGCATGTAGGGAAATTCCAAAAATATTAGTGAGTAAATGATATGATTAGCATAGCATGATATATTTATATATATTAAAACATAAAATAACACTAAATAATTTACATGGCTATATATCATATATGTAAAATTTAAAAAAATTAATGGAAAGATATAAACTTAATTTTAATAGTGTTTACCTCGGTATAGTTGAGGAGTGGACCAGAGTAGTGATTAAAGAGGCCTTTAGCTTTATGAGTGATGTTTCTAATTATTTTCATTAAAAAATACTTATATTTATATTTTCTATAGTGTGTAAAGCATGCACATGGGGTAAAGGGTGTTTATGAGTAAACTATAAATCATAAAACATGGATAAATCTTGGAGTTGGAGATATAGGTGCTTATTATTTTTATTTTTTTGTGTGTCCTTTCAAAATTTATAAATATTTTTTCAGAATATTTTTACCAGAAATAAATTGTTTAAAAAATCTTGACAGATTAACTTTAGATAACAGAGCCAATATGAAAATTAGTGAGCAGAGGAATTTATACAAAAAGCAGAATAAGAGGGCAAAGAGATTTTAAAATGACATATAAAGAAATAATTAGGAGACAAGGAACATAGCTCATGAAGCTCTAACATTATTCATTTCATAAGAAATGAATTAAGTAAATGGCAATGAAGCAATATTTGAAGCAATAATGTCATAGAATTTTCCAGAACTGAAAAGTACACAAGCCCACTGATTAAAAATGCACATTAAATGTCCAGTAGGACCAATACAAATAAATTCACACCTAGGCACATCAAGGTTAATGAGAACATCTTATTAGCTACCAGAAACTCAAGGCAGGCTACCTACCAGAAACAAAAGGAAAGACAATTAGAGCCAACTTGTCATCAGCAAGGATAGATGCCAGAAAAAAATAACAGATTTCATGAAAGTGCTAAGATTAAAATCTGTCAACCTCAAGTTCTATGCTGAGCTAAACCATTATTAAGAAGATAGAGATGTTTTCTGACATCAAAGGACTAAGACAGTTTTTTGTTTGTTTGTTTGTTTGTTTGTTTGTTTGTTTGCCTATATAGTCACTGAAGGGCGGGAGGCTTCTAAAGCAAAAGGAAAAGTCAAACTAAAGGTCCAGAATGGACTCAAGAAACAACACATTTTTTTTCTTTTCTCTCGAAAAAACATAAAGCTTCTGCTTAAGAGTCAGTCAAATTTCCAGTATTTTTCCTTTGCAAGCTTCATATTCCCCTAAAAGTTTATTCTTGATGAAACTTTGGAAAAGTTTAGAATAAGTCAAATATTTGACTGATACAGTTCATGGCAGTATACAGTAATTGGCAGTCTCTGACCCTAATACAGGCTGACATAGAAAACAATGTAAAAATGACATGTAACTTTTTTTTTCAATACCAAAAAAGAAGAGCTGGATATTTAGGTAAGTAGACAGATGCTCTGTTTGTGCACAGGTTACCAAGATTTTTTTTTTTCATTTGAAGTTTTGTTTGGCAAATATCTTCCCTGTTCTGAAGATGGTATAATTGTGGAGATTTCAAAGGGACTTGTGGGGAAAAGGTAGTGCACAGAACCAGCAACTGGCTACTTTGAGAGTTGTCGTTATTTTCATACAAATGCATATAGAAGGAGAATGGAATTACCCGTAATTCAAATTTGATCTGTTTCAGATTACTGAAGAAAATATATTATAGTACATGGTACACAATAACCACTCAACAACTGTGTGTTGGATTAATAATAATTATCTTGCTCTTCTTACCTAGTAAACTTATATTAGATATCAAGAATAATATTTTTATTAGATTGTTAATCTAATAGACAATGAATACAGATGAATATAATTATAATGAAATAGAGTAAAAGAGAGCCATGCATGGATCAGTGATCTTAAAATGTCATGAACGAAGGATTATGATGATACCAATTGTATACACAGGAACTTTCTGAGAAACTAATAATGGGTTTTATGTTCTTTTGAAAACTATAAAGTTCTATATAAATCTAAGATAATTTATTGTTATTTCGACAGCATTAAAATAGTGGTGGTGGTGGTGAGGAGGAAGGTAACTCTTCCATACTGTTTCAAACTAGATTATTTACAGACCAAATGAATTCTCAATTGGGCCTATGTGTCGTGAACTATGGAATATATATATATATATATATATATATATATATATATATATTCAATTTGGATGATTTCATAGGTTTGAAAAGAGAAGAATAAGATTTAACATAACTAAATACAGTATAATAGAGACCAGAAGTTTTCTGGCCCTTCAGAAACAAGAAGATTTAATTTCACAGAGAAAGAAAAGGAAAAGAGAATCAGGAGGGCTTTAAGCAGGTTATTCAGCCCTATATCATTTGGTTAAAGTAGAGATGGGATAGTCCTTGGGAATGTCCACCACGGACTTTGTGGTCACTGAGCCTTGACAGCCATTTTCAAGCTCTTCTGATGCAATTTCTGTTCTTTTTTTTTTTTTAATCAAAACTGAAAAGAATTACTTGCTAGATAACATAGAAGTATGCCTATTCCTCTACATTCTAGCAGTTAAACACCTTATATTTCCTAGTTAGGCGATCCCAACCATTGAAGTTCTCTTCATTACAGGCTTTGAAATGGAGCCATGAAAATGATATATGACCAGGCTTTGAAAAAAATGTAACTGAGATTATTATCTCTTATCTGTGGGCTATTCTCTTCATACACCTCTGAATATGATCATGACTTCAATCTCAGTATCTGAGGAACTTGCCCAAGGCCACATAGCTAGAACATGACCCACTCAGGGTATATTAACATCAAGACTCATTTTCAGGTTGAAATAAATAAATGCTTTATATTTTGAGCATGTTCATATAAAGTTCTAAATGGAAAAAATACTATATAACTTCAAAGCCTAACTCACTTCACTTTATTATATTGCCTCAAGATTATACTTGTTAGCTCGGTGTGAAGGATGTGGTTTGATTAACTTTCTTATTATTTTGTTGTGACCATAAATGCAATGCAAAAATAATGACAGATGCTATCTTTTCCCATTTTATATTTAATAATTAGAAAACATGTTGTCTAAAGAGAAAATCCACAATTACCTTGAACAACTTATAGTCATGTTAAAATATCTTTCAATATAGGATAAATGAAAATATGTGATGATTTAAATATTAACATTCGCCTAATTCACATATTCCCAGGAAAAAATCAAAGTACTGATTTGGGCTAGAAATAACACTACCAAACACAAGTTTCTTATTTAGAACTTGTTAGTCTGATAAACATATGTGTGTTTCCATGAATCTGTGAGGGCATTTAACTAATGTTTCAATATGATCCAACATATGGAAACGTGTGAAGGCAGTTCCAGTCTTTAGTGAGTACATATCAATGTCACTATCATATAGAACAATAGAATGGCTATTATGTGCCCTCTCAGACAGATGTGTTATTAATAAAAGATAAATTAGATTGGACCCATAAAAGTATAGTTGCTATCCAGAACTGTGAGATTTATGTTTTAGAAAGATTCTATAACCATATAATAGAAAAAATTCATTATCAAATGGATTCTTATCAAAAAAGTACTAAGTGTTGTGTGTGTATGCTCCTTAATTCCAAATTGGTTTCTAAAACAATAGTGACTAAATGACAAACTAACAGGATAAACAAAAAGAGTCTCATGGACATGGACAATAGACTAGTGGTTACCAGAAGATAGAGGGGAGGAGAGAGGAGGTAGATGGGGTAAAAGGGGTCAAATAAGTGGTGAAATAAAGAAATTAAACTATGGGAGATAAACACACAAAGCAGTATACATATGCCTTACTGTTAAATTGTACACCTGAAACTTACTGGATTTTGTTAACCAATTTCATCATAATAAAAATAAATAAATAAAATGCATTAGTTGAAAAAAAATAAATGACAAATCAAACAAAGCAAAAATACTTTCAATGCATACAAAACTAATTTTTCAAATATAAATGAACATTAGATGCTTTCTTAGAAAAATATCTGAAGGTGAAAAACTAAACAGTTTAGCCTCAGCCATGCTATTACTTATTTCACTGGTGAGTTTACCATAATATTTTTTTGGCCCTTAAAAGTAAGAGGGTCTTGAGAATTTACACACAGTTGTTAAGACTTTATTGTAGCTTTACAAAGGTGGCTTCCTTTATGCTAGCTTTCAGTTACAAAGAGGACATTAATAAGTATGAAATCATCTAAAGTTCCTGCTTTATTTACTAAATACTAGGCTGATTTAATACAAAGTCTGGCTAAGATCACAGCCTTGAACAAGAGATAGAGTATCACAGAATACCAGTAGGGAGACTCCAATCCTGAACCACTTAAGCCTGCCCTGACAGATGATATTGAGTACTGCATTGCACTGAATCACTTGCCCACAGATGGTTGTGATAAGAGCTTCTAATCTTATCCTCAAATTGCTTTATTGTACTTGTATAAATGAAGTCAAGAGAAAATATGTGAAAAAGGTTCTGTATCTTGTGTCTTTTATCCAAAAGATACACTTAAAATCATTTGTCTAAATAGTTACTCTTGAATGTTCTCTTCACTGCTGCAATGCTGATTTGAAGCCCCTAACTATTCCAAAATTATATTTAAAGACTGCACCTTAAGGTAAACATTAAATTATATTGAAACTTAATCCTAATGCCCTTTCACTAAGCCTAGAATGCATCATAATTAGATTAGTTCCTACTAGTTACTATTTACCAATTGACTCCATCAAGAGACCTGAGAACATTTGACACCAAGGAAAATAGCACTTTATTTCATTAGATTGCAGTTTTCTTTGATTTTCTAATAGATGCCTTTCTAATCCTATTTCTGCATTTCTAGATATTGTTCCCCATATTGCATTCTCTTGTATATTTCCCCTCCTGAACATGAAGTGTACAATGTACCAAGAGACATAGATATAACTGCAATGTAGAACTCTCTCAGTTGCATTTCAGTAGCTGTTTTGTGGCATGCAGAGCTTCGGGGAGAGGGTGAGGGAAGGGGAAGAATGAAGAATGGGTATTTCAGTGCCAAATGATCTCAGCATTTATGTCCCTTCTTCCTGTGAAGCCACTATCCTCTGTAATGCTTGTCTTAGAATTAAGAACCCCTAGTGGTCTTGGGGTTTAATGAAGCCTTTTTTTTTTCATTAGTTTATTCACCAAGTTATTATAGAACAAGTATAAGTCAAGTATATTGCTCTTGATTATAAAATCTGGCAGGTCGTTTAAGTATCCTCATAGTGCCTTTTCTCTTATATGTAGTCAAAAATTTCTCAATTATATTTATTTATTTTTTACCTTGATTTTCAGTTCACATCAGAATATTACAGGGTTAAGAATTTTATCACAACAAAGCTTTTTTGTTTTGTGTTTGATGTCTGATCTTATTTTATTTTTATTTCAAAACCAGTTTGAGACTAAGGGATTTTATTTTAATAATAAGGGATATTATTTAGCTTTTCATATCAAGACACTTGTAATTTCTTACCATCCCTGTACTCATGAATGAAAATTTAAGTGTATAATCATTCAACTCAAATATGTAGCTGGTCACTCTAAAACCTATTCTAGAAAGTAAAGTGCTGTTTATTGGAAGTTAAAGTCAGCAGTGTTGCACATAGTTTGTATTAGATACTCTCCGAAGTCATTTTCTTAATATATACATAATTGAGGTAGAATGAATAGTCCTGACCATTATAATTTCTTTAAGTTTACAGTAGGAGAATGGTGTTGGGTAAGAATTGCTGGCATTTTATTACATTCAGAAATTCTGGACACATCCATACCAAATTGAAACAAACCCTTTTTCCAAAAGTACTCGATGTTTAGAGGCACTGCATGAAAATACCTGTTCTAGTACTTTACACATTTTATGCCAAGTGAATGTTCTATTCAGAAAAGGGTTCGATGGTAAAACAAGTTTAGGGAATGCTGCATGATTAATCCCCCCTCAGAAATTTACAATGCAGTTTTCCATATCAGAAGAATCTTAAAGGACCTTGCTTATCTTTACCTGAATCCTTTTAGAAACAGAAAACTATTTGAAACATTTTCCATTAATATTTAGAGAACACTACTACCACTTAAATATTCTTATTGGCCTTTACATTTTTACCAACTGATGATGCATTTCAGTTGCATGCATACATAAATTCATTCTCTTTAGTTGCTTTAAATTAACACACACACACACACAAACATGGTGATATAAAGTGTAGCATAAGGGAAATAGTTAATGTTGTAATGAATATGTAGGTGGAAGAGGGATACTAGATTTAGTGGGATGGTCACTTCATGAGTTATATAGATCTCTAATCACTATGTTGTACAACTGAAACTAATATATTATTATGTGCCAATTATAATTGAAAAAACTCATTGAATTGTACAATGTAAATATGAGCAGCTAATTGTCTATTATATTTTGATAAAGCTGGAAAAAAGCAAATTAAAACAAAACAAAACAAAACAAAACAGAAAGGTAGTGGAAACTTGAAAAAAAGAATTTGGAAAGGAAATCAGGAAATACAGTTGACTTGCCCTAGTTCAGTTTGTAACAAAGAATGTACAATAATCAAATATATTTTTGCTATCTTTTCTCAACTCCAATAAATTTACAGATAAAGAATTCTTTCTTAACAGATCTGTTACATTTGTCCGCTTCTCAAAAACTTGTTTTTTCTTATGTAATGAGACTTCTATTTGATAAGATAAGGAGAAGGTAAGGCTGATGTTCTGAGGCACCTTGTAGACCACATGGGGACTTGCACTGAGTTTTATGGAAGAGTTACCTGTTAAAACCACGTGTGCTTTTTGGCACTTCATCATCCTGCCATCCCTGGTATTTCTCTGTAAAAGTGAGATAATATCAGCGATAGACCTATTGGTAGATCTATGTAAAAATATCACTTTGAAGATTGTATTTACAATTGTGTGTGTGTTAGCAAAACCATGTTGCAAGAGAAATTTACTTATGGCTAACCACCTGGCTTTGCCATCATAGGAACCAGGTAAGATGATTATATGTCAATTATTTTACTAGGTAAAAATGCTTCCTGATGGGTGAGATGCATCTGGATTGGAAGAAGCACAAATACTTGCACTGAAAGTCATAATTTTGGGCTTCCCTGGTGCAGGGACTCTTGATAAGGGGCACACCCCTTTGAGGGACTTTGGAAGCTATGCTGGTGGTGTTTTTTAAATAAAATTTATTGAGATGACATTGATTAATAAAATTATATAGGTTTTAAATGTACATTTCGATAATACATCATCTGTATACTGCATTGTGTGTTCACCAACTAAACAAATCTCCTTCTGTCACCATATATTTGACCCCCTTTACCTTTATCTACCTCCCATAAAACCAAAAACAATGGATGAACAAGACAGACAAAAACCCATAGACAGAGACAATAGTTTAGTGGTTACCAGAGGGAGAGGGGCTGGTGGTGGTATTTCAAGCAACACTGACATGTGTGAAAAGTGAGGCTTCTAATCCAGGGCAGTTACCCAAATGCCTGATGTAGAACTGTCTCCTTGAACCTGAACTGTCACCTGGGGAGAGGATAGCTCCCAGAGGGCTGTGTGAACTCTCATCTACATGAACTTCTGCAAGGACTCTCAAGGAGAAGACTTCTAACATCTGACCTGTACCTTCCGTGTAGGCTCATGGCAAGAGTGACTGTTATAGTCTTGAGAGTCTGAATGTTTACTTGAACCCAAGAAGAACCCCTGGAAGACATTTCAGTATTTCTCTATTCTCCAATATGCAGTTCCAGTCTCACCCTCTATGCTATCATTTATAAAATGGAAAGGCTAGAGAAGGGTTTCTGTTAGTGTGGACCTCAGATAACCCTCAGCAAAATCACCTGGACTACAGCTTCCCAGCTTCTACCCTAGAACATTTAAATCAGAATATTTGGGGATGGGGCCCTGCAATCTGCACAGCTAGGTAAGACATTCGTCACACTATTTTCTAATTCCAGCTCTCTTTGACCTTATAATTCTAATGATTTATCCCTTTATGCAATTAAAATGTTCATTTCTTCAGAAGACCATCAAAGGAATAGTAAGTAACTAGGAGTTTTAGAAATGCAACAGATGGAAAGGGGAGATATTTTTAGTTAATTCGGATTTTGAGGAATCCCTGAAACAGTTTGTTATAATTGTTCACCTTTTTCAAAGACCTCTTGGTCCTCTATGATCCTTAAGACATATAGCTTCTTAGTACCATATGATAATTCTTTTTGAAATATTGATTTGTCTGTTTTTCAACATGCTGTCACTTTTGTCACTGTTTCCTTGATTATAAGTTGGTGTGACTCTTGCTAGAAGGTCAGAGGTTGTATTAGGTCTTACTAAACTTATGAAAATCAATATTTTCACTCTCTAAGAGAATTAGCTTCATATGTACTTGAGATAAAAGAAAAATTCCCTTTGTTGTTGTGTTGAAGTTATCAAGCCTTCCATTAGTCTAGGTTAAGTTTCTAGGGTTTTGAGTTTAATTTTGATTGCTAATATCGATTTGTATTTCATAAAGACTTTGTTACCAAAAAATAAAAATAAACTTTAGTAAATTTTTCCACCTCTAGGGCACTGCTTTAGTTCAAAATGAGAAGTATTTCTCAGTGATTCAGTTTCATTTTAGGACTAGAAATTATCAGTGAAATAGAAAATTACTGTGACTTATAAAAGGTTAGTAGACAGTAATTCAGTCCTCCATCCCAAGTTATGCATTTATTTTAGGCTCTTGAATTTAAGAAAAGTGAATGAGAGTCAATCTTAAGTTTCTCTGTTTTGTCACAACATTATTGAAAGTTGTTTGAAATTATATACTCCTTGAGGATATTTGTCACCTTTGACATCTTTGTATTTCCAGTAGGGTTTTTTACATGGTATATACTTCCTTTATGCACATGTAATAAATGAGTGAATGAATAAATGTTGTTAAAAAAAAAAAAAACAGGAAAAATACTGTCATCAGACTCTAGGTAGAAGTAAAAAGCATCACTTAGCAATCCTCCATATTAGACCTCACCCCAATCTACTAGCTTTACTCCTCACCTCCATACTCCCACACACACTGTCAGAGGTTCTAAGACTTCTTATCTCTGTTCCTTAGCTTAGCCAGATTTCCCAAGAGTAGTGACCAAGGATCCAAAAACTTGTTTTCCTTTCTCTAACAATCGGACTTCCTACTCCCTCAGCACCCCAATTCAAACTTCATGTCCTGAAGAGAGTGATCTGAGAAATGAAGAAACATAGCTGTAAAAATTATATGAGCAAGTTTACTCTCACTGGGGGGTGTTTTTATTTTAAAAGATGATGGTGGAAACATTCAGTGATATAAGCTTTAGCTTTTCCCAACGGTAGAATTTCAGTCAGTGTGCTGTATGAGAAAGGCATTTTTGGACAGGATCCTAAAATCATGTCAGGAAGGTGGCCTCCTTTCCTATCTCCAAGTATCACTGACTTGATTTTTGATTTATAACATACTCTTTATAAGTACTCTTTTTCAAAAGAGGTATGAGAGTGGAGTGGAAAATGAATACTCTCTCACCCTTTGTACCAGTTATTCTCAACCTTGGCTGTACAATAGAATCACCTGGGGAGCTTTTAAAAATCCTGATGTTCAGGCCATACTCCAATTAAATTAGATTCTCTGGGGGTGGAATGCGGGCATCAATATATTTGAAGCTCCCAGAGCCACTACTTTAAACAAGTATGAGGAATTCATTAGATGTTAGGTGCCTACAGAGGACAAATAGTTACATTAGGAAGCCATGAGAGAAAAAAATGGGAATGGTGAAGTCTGTGGAAACTAGAGAGCAAAAAAAATGGCTCCTAATCTTCAACCAGGTATTGAAGGGAAGGGAGCAGGTTGACTAAGAGGAACCTGCTCCAGGGACAGATCCCCTGGGGTTAAAGCATTTTTATGCCCTTTACTGTGTGAGCTTGAGTGACTTCTTTTTTTTTTAATTTATTCAAATATACAGTACATTGGTTAGACATCTATATAGTTCATAAAACGATCACCCCAATTGCTCCCTCCTTCCCTTGGCCATCATATTAATGCTAACAGCATTCCCTCTGCCATGCGTGAGTGACTTCTTGATGCTTCAGTTTTCTTATTACTAAAATGAAGAGGATAATTATACCTATCTCTTAAGTTTGTTGTGAAGATTAAATGAAGTCATAAGCATAAAGCACTTAGCTTTATCTTGGGCACATAACAAACATATTTTACACATTTGTGCTAATTATTGCGATAATGAGCCAGGAAACACCTGAGTTCACTTGTCTTCTTTTCAAGAAGCAGTTGGTTTCCAATCTAAGGAAAGAGAAAGAAGAGCATGAAAGAGCTGGGGAGATGGGCATCAAAAATTTCTGACAATAATCTTAGCATTTTTCAATTATTATTATTTTTTATTTTCTATCATCTTGTCTCCACTCTCAGCCCCCAAGAATTTCTTCCTGTATTTATGTCCTGGCATTTATTGCTCTTTTAGATTTTTATAGCTGCAGTTTCATGGTACTCCCAACAGATTAGAAGTGACATGCTAACATGAGTAGATGAATTAGTAGCTATATTAGTTTAGTGTTTGCTATATAGTCGTATACTACCTCAGAACAAACTATTTTGTTTTTGCCTCTTGTACTTTGAGTTGGCAGTTGGGCCTGTGCTCTGCTAGAGGATTGTTTCACTGGGCTCGTTCATCCAGCTCTATCAGCTGTTGGTCATCAGCTCTTCATTGGAGGGTTGACTGGCTGCAGCTGGGGTGATAGCGATGACTAAGCCATGCGTCTCTCATTATCTAGCAAGTTAGCTGGGTAGTTTTACATGATAGTAGCAGTTCCCAGGAGTAGAGGAGTAGAAACTCTTTAGATCAAGGCTCAGAACTGACACCATACCACTTCTGCTGCATTCTTTTGGTCAAAGGTCATCTGGCCAGCCCAAGGGACAGAGGATGCACTCCACCTTTGATGCAAATTACTGCAAAGTATTGTGGCCATTTTTTTTGTAATCTTTCACAAATAGCCTGTTGAAATCGGGCTGTTGGGAGGAAATGAGGTCCAAGTGAGGGTGATGGCATTGGGTATATAAAAGGCATATTAGAGATAAGTTGTGGTGAATGATCGGGTGTGCATGGTGAGGGACATAAGAAATTAAATGGAAGCTAGGCTTCAGTTATTATGAGACTTGAACTTTGATTAAATGAAATAGGAAAGTTAGAAGGCAGCAAAGGAGCACAGACTCTTATCTATGTATTCTGTTGCAGCAGACACTGAACTGTATTCCATTTCTGAAATTGCTTTTTTTTTCTATAACCATTTTATCCCAAGGGCATGGCATATATTAAACTCATTAATTAAGAACCCGAAGATATTCTATTCCTTACTTGACTCCTTCATGAACTTTAGAATGCTAATAAAATGTATAAATAATATATGTAGTTTGTAGTTCAAAAGCATGCTCCTCTAATTTCAACTCCAAAGCAGGTTATTCAGTTTCAAAACCAAAATATCTAATGCTGGACTGATACTAAAGTCCATGTAACAGGCTAAGAGAATTTGAGAGAAATTAAAATAAAAAAGATACAGTGGCATTTAGCCATTTTCTTTATTTGTTTATTGAATCTATATTGAATTCTCCAAAAGTTTACAGACTTTTTTGTTTTAGATTTGCTCTTCTGAATGTAATTTTAAATTGTTTTGCTCTTATATGACCATTTATATAGGTCACAAGACTATGAAATAAAATCAGACAAAGGTAGACACAGTTTTTTACCTCTACTGATGTAGTATTCACAGTGATTTTGCTATAACAAGATGGTCTCTCCTTTTCCTTTGTGGTGTTTTGCCCCAGAAAATCTTTATTTTCACTTTGATGTACATTACTTTAAGTACTTTTAAAACAGCATATTTTCCTGAAGTAAAACTTTTAATGTTAGTTTAAAAATATCCAATTTTCACTTATACCAGTGCTTTTTTATTGATATATTATCATTGTTCTTATTGTTGCTTAAAATGTGTTTTTAAACAATTAAACGACTTTTTCCCTTTTTTTTTTTCACCCCTCACTCCATCTTGGGTACAAGTCACCAGGCCCAGTTGTATGTATGTCTCTGCATGGAGAACTATTTCTACAGAACAGGGTAACCTGTCTCAGGCAGAATGATTGATTTTTATTCCCTTATAGTGTTTCCTTGATCAATTACTTAGCTACTTTCCCATTACTGCTGCATAATAAACCATCTAAAAACTCAGTGGCTTCAAACAACAATCCCTAATTCTCACTCAAGAATCTGTGGATCTGCTGGGGGTTGGCTACTCTAGACTGGGCTCAGCTGCATTAGACTCCAAGATATACATTGTATCTAGGTCAGTGCCATGTGTCTCTTATGCTCTTTTGACCTATTATAGGTTTTTGAGCATGGTATGTTTTAGATAGATGTCTCTGACAGCAGTTTTCCTACCTGCCAGTTTGAATGCAGAAAACTAGATATCTCAATATGTAAGACGTGAAGGCAGGAAACAAGAAAATATGCTTTATTGACAGACTACAGGCAATCCCATTTTCCTTTACTACTGAATTCTCCATTCTGTTTGTGAATTTGAGCCCTCTTCATCAATTCATGGAATTCACATTTGACTCATTTTGTCTTAATCTAAATCTGAAATAAGTTTATATTATGGAAATAAAACATTCTCCATCTCAGTGTAGTCTGAAATAGGTTAAATGAGATAGTTTCCCCTGAGTAAGTGGAACAGGTCTGCAATATAGCTATCTACATGCATTATGTCACATATTCCTTTAGCATTTATATGAGTTTTATACATCACATAGATATACCTCTATAAATGCAAACAGAGCAAAGATGCTGGCACAATGCACACTTTAAAACTTATTGTTTTGGATTTTGCTTGTACTGATTAAAAAGGAAATCTATAAATATTTTTTTTTTGTTTAAGATAGGGATGTGAGCTAGAATTCTAAACTATTAACAGCAAAAGTGATTTTAGAGAACATATAATACAACTTCCACATTGTCAGATTAAGGAGTACAACTCAGACGTGTCAAGTGGCTTCTCAGAGGTTGCATTGTGAGTTAGTGGAAGAGCTGGAGATGAAATTCGGTTCTCCTGACTACCCAATAGGCTTTTCCCATCTTACTCTATACCTTCCAGGCTCCTGCTGGGACAAAACACCAACAGAGTTTGCAGAGGGAAAAATGAGATACAGTTGTGTGCTGAACTCTAGTATTGTGGAGATTTTTTTAAAATCTGCTTTAATTCCTGCACTAGTCTTGCAGGCCCTTAAAAGCTAAGAGCATGTCCTTCTGAGACCTTCCTAGGAATCCTATAGTTTACACTGGTGTCTCTTATCTTCGAATTCTTGTAACGCTTATACATTTTGTCATGGGAATAAAGTTATGAAAAATAAGAAATATATTTTTTCTCCTTTATACACTCTCACAGAGATTGGGAATGTTCTTGTCGTTTATTGTTGTGGACTAACAAAGCTAAGTTTATTAGACCTACTGCAGTAAAGGGAGAACACTATCTGAATGGAGTCTTGGTAGAGTGTCAAAAGGAGATATTTTACGGGTTTCAAGCCCAAGCTGGATAATTTTATGATGGATCTTGCAAAGTGGGGGGATGGTTGGGATTCAGCTGAGTTTATGTCATAATAGTTTTTTATCAGTGAGCACACAGCCCAAGGATCTTTATATGTTTATTAATTAGCAAGGTGCTGGTCTTACTGAATAAAACATTCAGTTGGTTCACAGTGTTTTTGTTCAAGAGCAGGTATTTCTTGGAACAAGTAATTAAGTTTTATTTATCTGATTCTAGCATTTTTAGTGCAAAACCAGGAAAGTGTACATCCTCTCATAATTGCTTAGCACAGGAAAATATGTTGGTATCATTTTTCAATATTTACTTATTACCGATCATCATTACATCATCCTAAAAATGAAAATGGGCCAAACCCAAGTTACATGCAAGGGGCATTTCTGAATAACACTCCGAGAGTAGAAACTATGTAATTTAGTCTGAAGATATTTTTAGCCATATACTTCACAAGGTCTTATGTGGAGCTGGCACTGGCGAGAGCTGCCATTTGAATTTTAAGGAGCAAAAGAGTTTACTCAGTTATTCTTTCATGTGTTATTGCAACTCATATCTTAAGTACCAGTCTCAAAATAGAGTAGAAGGAATGTGGGAGAATTCTATCTAGATCCAGTCCCAACTTTTCCTCCTTCCTGAATAATATTTGGCAAAACTTTCATTTTTATAAATACAGTCCAAAAGAAAGAAGGTACTGGGCTCCCACTTTCACTATTGCTCTTCCCAGGGGAAACTGATTTCAAAGGCAACATAACATGCCAGATGTTCCAAATGGGTAAACGATACCAATGGGCCTCTGCTCAAGAATATCTTCTGCACACATCTGCCAATTGTAACAGCACTCTTGAGTCCTGCATGTGTATACCGTTGAATGCCAAATTATAGCTCCATTCTCCCTTTGCTTTTTTCTATTCAATTACTGCAGAAACTTCACTTGCACCTTTGGTTTTGTTTATCCACCCAAGGCTACTATTTGGCTCTGATTCAACCAGAAGCACAGATATATCTCCAGAGCTGAAATCTTGTGACAATGCTTACTTATATAGCAGTTAATATTTTTGGATTATCTCCAAAGTGAGAATGAAATATTTTAAAATTTCTCTTGTGTAATCTTAAAATTCAGTTTAAAAAATATTGCCCTAGAATTCTACTAACATAAGCATGCCTCTCTTTTAATATGGAGGTATTCATTTATTCAGTAAATATTTACTGAGCACTTATTATGTGTCAGCCACTGTGCTTGGCATTGGGGATTCAGTGGTAAGCAACAATAAATAAAGCCTCTGCCCTTATGAATTTACTGTATGATAGATAAGGCTTTCTTTGAATGCACCAAAATTACAAAGAACCAGGCAGCTAGGAACATGGTCATATTTGTATACAGCATAGAAAGCCACAGTACTGAGATGAGTAGAAGCTGTGAGTCATGTGAAATTTATAGTGAAATACTTTAACTACTGAAACTGTCTAAAATCTACACATGAGAACTTGAGTTGTTTAGCATTATCATCACCTTGTCATCATTCACCTCATATGTGGAAGATGTGGTTAAAAGAAGGAATATAATTTGGAGCATGTGATATCTCAGTATAGAACACATTTCAAGGGATGATGAAAAAGAGAGTGCCAGAAAGTGGAAAAGAAGAATAAGGAGAGAATTGGGAGAACAATAAAGATAGCTTGGCCTCTGTCATTTTTCTAGTGGTAAATGCCTGGAGCTTATCTAAGTGAAGCTCTGGCAGATGATTAGAAGTTGCTGATGTCTGGCGAGTTATATAGGAGTAAAACCGGGCACCATCTGAGTTAAGTATAAATAATTCAAGCAGCAGAATGCTTGAATATGTTAATCAATGACATCAGGTCTGGTCATTCATGCTACTTGTGTTAAGTGTTCAGAGCAAACCATTCTGCCTATACTCAGATCCTAATCGAGAGATCCCCTGAGAGTAATTTATGCCACCAAGGAGAGTCCGTCCAGTCTGCTCAAAGTATGGTCCTTAAATCCGCAGCATGAACATCCTCTGCAAACTTGCTAAGAGTGCATAATCTTAGGCCCTACCCATACTGAATCACAATCTGGATTATAACAAGGCTCCTAGGCGATTTGGAAGAACATTGAAGTTTGAGAAACACATGTCTAGTAAACAAACTCTCTTAGTTCTCCATATTTTTCAAGCCTTTGGTTCTGCTATCAAATAGTACCATACTTCTTAACTCAATTTATAGAGCTAAGTTCACTATGTTTTCCTGATTCAAAGTAAGTGTTTAAGATTATTTATTTATCCTTTTGTTCATCCAATCTACTACTTATAGTAACTGAGCATCTTCTGTGTCAGTTGCTGCTTTAGGTGCTGTGGATGGAGGACTGACCCCAACAGGCCATGTCCGTGACTTCCTGAAGCTTTTGGTTTAGTATATTTTCCATGGCAATCATATTCAGATGCTTTGCTTTCAGACCATTGGTCTCGAATTTTGGTATAAAAGTTATGCAGCATGACAAAACAATATTCTATGATAGTGAGGTTGAAAGAGCAGAATATTTTGAGTTAGACAGATCTCTGTTACAGACCTGGATGATCTATGGCTTACTAGATATGTGGTCTTGGGAAAATTACTTAATCTCTTTGATTTGGTTTCCTAAACTGTGGTATTATGGGTTGGTTCATAGGATGAAATAAAATTACATATATTAAATGTCTAGTAGAGTACCTGGCCTAAGAGACTGTCAATAAATTGGAGGAGGAGTAACTGGCTGTCACTATTAGAGCTTATATGAGAAACAGCATGAAGTTCTTTGAGGCTAGTTCATTAAATCCGATGAAGCCTCTATTACATATAATGAAATTACACGCCTTATAGAAATGTGCAGAAAAAGTCTTAACTTGAGTGGGTTGCTGCTTTCCCAAGGGCAGGAATTCTCACTCTCTCCCTGCCTTCCTCCCCTGAATGTAAGATTCCTGTGCACTTGTAGAAGGGTGATTTGACAGAGTGCTGCTTTTGGACTGATGCTATGCTGGCCATGATTCCCACATTTTCTGTTAAATCCACAAGTATGGCTAAAGCATGATTCTTAAAGTGATGGCAGTACTGCTCTGGCTGATTCTCCCATACCTGTTGACTCTGCAGAGGGCTTGCAAACACAGCCTTATTAAATGTTCAGCCTTCACACTCTACTTCAGATATCAGGTAGTCTGAAAGAGTCTAGGAGGCTAGCTCCCTACAGGTGTCATAGTGACCATTTATCTGTTGGCTCCTCCATGGTCTGTAGGGTCCGATGACCTGATCACACAAAATCACTAACCCGACATGATTTATACACCTATTATGGCTTCTTCTGCCTTTAATTAATTCCTCCTTTGTACTTTCCTGTGAAATAGCCAGGGGACTATGTTTTGTGCTACAACAATCCATTGACATTAGCCAAAATAAACAGTTGTTAAAAATCAGACAGCTACATTACTAAAATGTCAAGATCTTGGTGTAATGATCAGTGCTCTGGCATTACACACCCTTGGGGCATTCACTGTAGGCTGGAGAACACTGGACTATTAGAAACAAATGGCCTGGACACAGTTACTTTTACTTTGGGCTGGGAGAGGGGAGAGGAAGTTGTAATGTTGCTATCTGATGGTTAGCTAAAGGTAACTCACTGCCTGCAGTTGCTTGGAAGAGGCCTGCTTGCTACTGAAATGAATGGAAGAGAAAGAGTTGTGCTTGGCAAAAGGTGGGAGGGATTCATGCCTCTATAACAAATTTGTGGCGCAGACATCTTGATAAAGAGGTTTCTGTAAATATGGAGTTTCATGGTTATTACATGGTAAGAAAGGTGTCTTGGATCTATACAAGCAAATATTCCAAAGAGTTTTAAGTGTAACCCCAACACTATTTCCTTCCTTCTTAGGACACCCCTGTAAATTAGCCAAAGGCCATGCTGGGTCCTTCTGCTTAAATAGATGGTGGCAGGAGGCAGAGAGAGTCTGAATACCCAGGCAGAGGGGGGCTGAGAGGAAACCAGGGTGAGGACTGTCTGGCTTCTTCCTCTGTGTGGCCCTCTCCTGTCTCATCACAAGGCTCAGCAGGCCATGGTTTTCTCAGCCAGTAGCCTGAGCCTCCAGCAGTCACATGAGAACCAGGCCCAGAGTCACTCTGGGGAGCTCGCCTAAGCATCTGGCCTAGAGGAAGACATATGGAGCTAGTTCTAAGGCTGTACTCTGTGCCAGGTACTGTGTCAGGCAACAGTTACTGACACATGTTGACTTAATATTTGGGAAAAGCCAAAGGTGGAGGAATTCTTATTACCCTCATTTAATACATGAGGAAACTGCTGCTCAAAGGGAACAGATGAATGTCTGGGGTCCCATGGCCAGAAAGTGGTAAATGGGGATAGCCAACCCAGGTCATCTGACCCCATTGTTGAAGTCTTTGACCAGCTCTCTGTGACAGGCCAGAAGGCTGCCAAGGGTGGCCCTCAACCATATGATGAACATTGGTGAAAACATGAAACATTAACATTCACAGAGGTAGTGTTTTCTACATTGCTTTAGGTGACACATTCTTTTAACACAGCAAGTAACAATGTGTATAAGAATTGACTGTTCTTTTGAGTCTATCACTTGGGATAAGATTTATATAGAATATATTACAGCTGTCAAAACATATTTGACCATTGATAATTCTATAGTGCTCTATCAAATACATGATTTTTAGATAGATTAGGTATTTCATCTGGGAAAGATTTATATTTATGTTTGTAATAATGTACATTAATAAATTCATTAATAACAAATAACAATTAAAATCTGCTTGAATTGTATGTCTTAGGCCAGATAATGGCTTATATATAATATTACTAGTTACCAGTGTTTAAAGAGAAGACAGAATAATATATGCCATAGGAAGAATCAGAACACTAGATAATAATTCCAGCTTCAAGTCCTTTTTGAAATGAGGCAGAGAATAAAGAATAAATGAAATCAATCTGGCTATAATTCCTTGTTTATATATTTCTTTGTGGTTTCCTTCACTACTCCTCCATCTTCCTGTAAAAACCTTGCTTTGTTAAGTTCATGTCAACTGCTATGCCACGCCCTCATCCCCCACCCTTGTTTCAGTCACCTTTTGACCTTTCTATGTCCTTTATCATGAATAAAGCCTTTGGTGCTTCAGTCATGATCTTCAGCTCCACCACCACCCCAACTACTATCATTATTCTTAGACTTCAATAGGTCAAGGGGACCCCTAGCCGAGATCCTGGCTTCACAAAGACTTGGCTTCCTTAGAGCTAATGAGGCAGTCTTCTCTCCCTGCTACCCAGGCTAGCTGCTCCTACCAGGACTACTCCCCACACTGTATCATTAGAAACTGCTCCTCTCTGACATCAGTGACTCAAACACCCCTCATTGATTATACCTTCTATCCCTCCAGGGATACTGGGCATAACATCCCTCCTGCAGAGAGTGGTATACACAGCTTACAGGGAACTGTAGCATAGTTTTTGCAGAGTGGGAGCAAATCAGCTTCCTACACTTATAGGAGCTTCAACAGTTCCTTATATCAGTCATGATGTTTGTTAGGTTTTGCTCTGATGGGCTCTGCTTGATTGTACTATTGGCCTGGGCATCTAAAGATACCAGTGCTCATTCTCATCCACTTTATTCCATCTTCCAGCACCTCAGGGAGTTGCCTTGTGACTTCTAAATTTAGTGTTGCCATTGGTGTCACTTGCCTTGATCAAGCCCGTGTGTATAAATATTTGATGAAGACATAGGGTCACCCTAATTTCTGGACCCTCATTTTGAGGAAGCTCTAACTTTCTACTTGACTTTAACATGATAGAAACATAAATATGAATATCAATAGAAAACTTTACTTTGTCTAGAGTACACTGCTCCAGGTTCTCTGCTTTTCTAGCCTTGCACTTTCTTTGAGCTCATTTATATCACTTTGTTAGTTGCAGGTCACTGATAGACATGTTCAATGACTTGCTCAGTAGAGGTTTAATTGTCTCCCCTCTCACATTGTAACATAACCAGTTTTGTCTCAGTTTATGTATTTCTGATCAATATTCCAGTGTCTGTTCTTTGAATGTTTTTTTTTGAACCAGTTATAAGACCTGCCCATTCACTCATGAGTTAAATTAGAATCTTTTAATGTGTGTTATTTCATATCTGTATGAATATCATGACTTTATCCTGTTTTAAAAATGTCTTTTAACTGTTTTGGAAGTTGCAACAGGATGTAGATTCATCTGACACAATTAGGTAAACTTCTGTGACAGAGACATGTATTTCATACACAGTTGAAGCCCGAATGTGCTTTACTTGGCTCTCCTTAGGTAAATCTGAAGTACCAAGAGAATGCTGTTGATTCTTTGTTTTTCTAGTTTCAATTTTCCTGTCTATTAATTTTGTGTTTCTGTTTTGTTTTGGTTCATTTGCAGCCAATAAGTTATTACCCATTGTTGGCAGCAGTAGTTGGGAAACTTGATTTTAAGGTCTGACAATTTGAAGATCCCTCTAAATGGATTAATGGTTTATAGAAATCTAATCTCTGTTGAGTGAGAGACAACATAGAATCTGGCTTGTTAGTCATTTTGTTTTTCTGTTTTTGAGCTCAAATCAATGAAGAATGTCATGCTGTCTGAGAGGAAAACATCTCTTTCATCTGAACAGGCGGTTTTTCTGTTTCTAAGTTGACTCTTACCCCACAGCTGAAATTGTAGAAGTAAAGCTATAAGCTCTATTTTTCGGTGCCTGTATGTCTGTGTCTGTAATTCAGAAATACCTTCACCTCCGATTTTGTGAGTAAATAACGTTTCCTACCTCAAGATGGTATTAACACATTAGCTTATAAAGAAAGTCTTTTAAATTAGAGGAGTTCTGTTCTGATTGGCATACTGAAATACTTGCTTATATAAATTGAATTTTCCCAGTTCCCTGAAAATAAGGAAATTAAATTACTGATCCTTTAAATGTACTAGATTAAAAAATATATATTCTCCAACAAACCAACTCGGAACAATTATAAGAATTCAAATTTATATAATTTAGGTAAGTGGTTGGCAAAAGGACTAGTTTAATTTTTACTGTTTAATAAAAGCAGCATATCTTCTCGGATTTGTCACTGTTAAGTATCAAGTATCATACAAGCATACTTTTTTTTCTTCTCAGATATGTTTTTTCTAAATCCATACAGGTTAACTGATCTCATAAACTAGTCTTCTACTTATTTTTTAACATTATGAAAAATATAAATTTATGGTTGACCAAATTGAACTATTATTCTGACAATCTTATTTCTATAGTAATTGAGTTTAGGGGTATGTCAGCTTGAAAATTTCTAAGATGTTTAGGTAACCTTTGGAAAGATATTATATTGAGTTATTTGATGGACATTCATGTGACATCTAGATCATTTCCATGTAAGATAGAATACTGAAGTATTAATTGTTAAGCATAATTTTAAGTTTATATACTTTGCTTCTTACTTTTGTGTGTGTGTGTGTGTGTGTGTCCGCGCGCGTGCGCGTGTGCTACAGAGAAGCTATATCTTTGGGCCTGTCATTAAATATGTTCACTTCTACCATTTTGAAAAATTGTGACACTGAATTGTGCAAAGCTAGACTGTGTATATTCTGAGCTCTGCTAGTCCACCAAAATGACTATACATAGTTATCTTCTATCTCTTTTTCTCTGTGAAATAGAAGCAACTTTGAATAAAAGTTATAATTAATATATGTGAATGAGACTATGCGGACTCTCAAGATAATGAGCCATGTTTTTGTTGATTAAGAGAAAAAAGATGCTTCTGTCTTGAGGTGAAATGACTCTTGTTCCAAAATAAGAAAGAATATGGTGAAGGACAACACTGAGCATATTGATAGATCTATAGAAAATTTGTGGAAAGAGAATTTGAAAAGAACACATTTGTGTTAAAATTTTGACAAACCTGGCTCAGTTCTAATGGCTTTATTCACAAGATTTTGAAAAAGAGCTGTAGCTGCATTAGAATCAAATATTTCAATGATGCAAACCTCGGACTTGGCTTCAACTCTATAAAAGTGACGGAGTTTCCGTGGAGTGTTAGTCTGTTCTTAATAAGAGGTAGTAAAGTTTGCTTTTCATCTTGAAGGCTGATTTGCTCAAATACTAGAGATTTCATATTTTACCAGAATGACATTCTACACTGTGTTTCTGACTTTATTAGGCCCTTGGTCATTCTCCTTAAAATAAAATAAACAAATATTTCTCCTTTAGGAAAGTGTTACAGATTTTTGTTTGTTTTATTTATTTTATTAAATTTATTGGGGTGACATTGGTTAATAAAATTAAGGTTTCAAGTGTGCAATTCAATAATATGTCATATGTATACTGCATTTTGTGTTCAACAAAGTCAAATTTCCTACCATCATGACATATTTGACCCCTTTTACCCTTATCTACCTCCCTCCCTCCTTCCCTCAAGTAACTACTGTTGTCTGTATCCATGAGACTTTGTTTGTTTGTCTTGTTTGTTTGTCACTTTCATTTTTATATCCCACATATGAGTGAAATCATATGCTTTTCAGCGTTTTCTGTCTGACTTATTTTGCTTAGCATGATAATCTCAAGATCCATCCATGTTGTTGCAAATGGTAGCATTTCATTTTATGGCTGAATAATATTCTATTTTGCATATGTACCACAGTTTCTTTGTCACTTTGATTAATAGATAGCCAAGTCACAGCCATTTATGTTCTCAGGCACCCATGATCCCATTGGAAGTGTTCAAATAGCCTGGTAAATTTGGATTTTCATCTTCCTCAAATCAAATCCTTGCTGAAAATTGAATAAAAAAGCCATGAAACTTTTATAATCTGCTTTGCACCTCAGTCTCTCTTTAATATTTCCTAGAAGCCCTCTGGACACAGTCACAAAGATTTATTCTTTTGCTAATGGAAAAAGATGTTATGAAAATAGCTAGGTTTATTTGTTGTTACTACTGATAAACTTATTGTCAAGTCAAAAGACGTGTTGATTAGTACTTTTAAGGACTATTCTGAATTCACATGTCATGTTATCATTCATGTGTAAGTGGGAAAGATTGTTACAGTTTTTAATAATTTAGTACAATGGTTATAATCAAATTCAGGTATAATAGTCAATTAGTTAAGAATGTTTATGAGATCTGTTCTATATAACTAGTGTTTTTTTTCAAATTTGTTATTTATAGAGAATTTATTTTGCTCAGAACTTTGGGAGTCAGGATAAACTATATTTTTAGATGATAAGTGCATTGATAGTTGAACTTGAAAAGCCATGATAGGTATTTTAAGCATATTTTTTAATATGCAAATCTTTTTATTGAAATTTATCTAGTCAATTTCCATTTTCTCTGGTCAATCAGTTGTTCTTGTAATATAATCAGTTTTTTTTTTAATTTTCATATTTTTCACAAAACCTAGAAGTCATGAATAGTTTAGAGTTTGAATTCTGTTTCCAATTTTTAAAGTGTTTGTATATGGGATTTTTAAGAGATGACACTGATCATTTTTGACACAAAATCATGTAATAATGGCAACATTTCCAAACATGCCATTTTCAAAATGTTCTCTCTATTGTAAACTTTATTTTTTAAAAAGTTACATTCTCATTCTTAAAGTGAAACCTCTACTTTGAATAGACAGTGTGCCATATATTTATTGATTTAATACTTTTTAGGAAGTTGATTACTGACAATGTGGCAAGTTTTGAATACCCATCTTTTTTCATTAAAAGAAAAAAATTAACATGTAAGTTTCCACATAAGTTAACAAATCTTTGAAGTACTTTACCATGAAATAACTAATAAACTTCCATGTGGCCTAAGGGATTTTCATGATCACTATATTTCTGAGTATTGTAAAGATTTTACTATTTAGAATAATGAAATCTGTAAATTCTCTTACCGGGACAATATTTTAAAATATACTAAAGATACACAAATGGTTGAGGGTTACACGGTCAACCTATTCTCTCTTTCAGACTTCTACTTTTCTCTCTGGATAGGTGGTGTGATGTAGAGGTCTTATATGTGTCTGACATGTACTGATGACCAAGGTCAATCTATATATAAAATATTAATAAAGCTTTATTTTTTAAATAAAAATAAAGAAAATATTTCTAATATTTACTTCTTATGCTCTAATAAATTGACTTCTCTGCCTCATTTTCAGAAGTCAATAGAATAATTACTTTTGTATACATATTCTTTGCTTTATAGTGGTGATAAATTACTAAGTAAAAGTTTCCAATGCAATAGAAATGTGCAACATATATGTTATTTTTTTAAATATTTCAGCAACCTAAACACTCCAGACCATAGCCCCAAACTGAAATAAAAAGTAACTTCCAAACACTCAGTCATAATGCTTCCTATAAAAGGTGCCACTTGTTTTCTATCATATTGCCCAGCTTTGTCTTTCTTAACATAACTCTTATTTTGGTCAAGATCCACCCTCTTCTGATTGGCCAAATACTCTCAGGTTAAGGTGATTTTTTTCCCAACTTGGCCAACATGGTCTAAGCCGACCATGGCAGAATTACTCCCCATTTCTATGATTCATTTAGGTACATATTACAGTCTGACCAATGAGTTGAGAGGCACAGGCTTTTGAGAGGGAACCTTTTGTGTAAAAATTTCCCAAGTTTTGAAAAATATAAACACAGAAAAGAGAAAGGTCTCTTTTACTCTTTTGTATGTTATCTGAAAGACATGATGCTTGAAGATGCGGTAGCCATTCTTCATCTGGAAGGCAAACTAACAGATGAATAAGGCCGAAGATGACAGACTGGACTTATAGTTATGTGCGTGTTAATAACTTACCCTTGTTTTTTTTTTAATTAGTTGGATTGGAATTTTCTTTTCCTTATAATTTATAACCTGTTAACAGATATCTACTTATCTACCTATACATGGATCATATACTTTTATATGTTAGAGTTTCACTTACTGACTGTTATCTATAAATATATATGTATATCTATACATATCTATAAAGTATAACAAGTTTGCTTATCTGCTTTTCCCACTCATAGCGCTTTCAAACCAGGAAACTTTAAGATTAACTTCAGGTAAGAGGCTACTAGAGGCAAGCAAGTGACAGCAGGAAATGTGAAAACTGACAGGCTACTTTTGAAGGAAGGATAGGCTGAAAAAGCAAAGAGCTGGCAGACATAGAATTATACCAAAATGAACAAAATGAATGCCCATTCTGATAACTTTGAGACATCAAGAGAAAAGTTAAATTACCTTTTCTACATAAAGACTGAGAAGTATACATTTTTACAAAGACTTCCATCAAAAAATCTTAAAATGCATTAAATTTGTAATGTTGTTTGAAGTAAAAAGTTATGTAGAATGTTGATTAACAAGATATTGTCTATTTCTCAACACCTAACACAGAAAAAGGCATGGAAGAGACAGTTAAAAGTTTGTCAAATGAATAAATAAATGGATTTGGAGGAAAGATGATATATAATTATAACCCAGTTCTATTTTGCACAGTTCTGTAACTCATCTGACATCTAAATGATCACCTCTAAATATCTTTGTATTCTTAATTTTCCATAAAGTCTATCTCCCAATTTATCTTTTTTGGAGATGCTCAAGAAACTATTGCAAAGGGGTTTTGGAGGTTTTACACTACAAGTTATGCATAGAAATGGACCTACAAAATTTTGAATATTTTTATCAAGTGTCATTCATGTAGTAAGATGGGATTCCAGGGTCAAAATAGAAGGCTAACAGTGAAAAAAAAATGTTAACTCAATTGATATCAGCAATGTCTGGGGTGGGAACGAATCAGTCTTCCTAATGGGCATGGGATAAGGGGATGGAGTGTCTATAGGACAATTTAGAAACAAGAAAGCTGATTAGAATTCGGTCTACTTTTTATTATCACCATGCAGCAGGAATTCTAAACAATGTCTGTGATAAAACATTTCTTCCTCCAAAGATATCTTGTCGATCTAATTTCTAAACAATTAATGTGGCTACTGTTGAGTTTAATATTTATGTAAGCTTCAAATTAACATGTGTTTATTACTTACCCTTGAATAAACATTTAATTCTACATGGCAGTTAACTTGCAGCTATCCCAACTGCACATACAATGTACTGATTTCTAGGGTAAAGTCATAATAGTTTGGAATCATCTGAACTGACTTTATAAAAAGTTACTATCTCCAACCCAGTGGTACTTGATATTTCTTTATTTAAACAGGAGATTGATATAAACAATTATTGCACAGTGATTGTAAAGATGAATAAATAGAACTTGAATTACTTCAATTTTGACTTTGTATGTGAACCTGTAGAGTTTCTGTGTGTAAAATTTAAAACAGTGAAGTAAAGTGGGAGCTATAGAGAGTGATATTTTTGGTTGGAAAGGGTACATCTTTGATAATATCTTCAAAGTTGAAATTTCTTTTTTAATTTGTATTGTTTTGAAACTAACAAATCCAGGAAATAATGATTATTACTGATCATTACATGATTTTTACTGAAACTACTTTTATCATATAGAAGAAGGGGATGTTAAAATATCCACTTTGGGGATCAAATGCCCTAGTTACTTCACTGGGCCACCTCTTCCAAGCAACATGCATTATGGCAAGGATTATTCATAATTATCATGGAAGTCATAATAATTAAATGCCAAAAAGTCAATGTTACAATTTTCCAGCATCCATGGATCAGTTTGGGAACCACCAAAGGAATCACAGTGAGCCTCACAATATATAGACAATCTTCTCATTAGTCATGCCCCTGCAATTAAGTTAAAACTGTAAGTCTCTCTGCTTGTTCATTTTCTATCTTGAAATGATTGTGTTCAGAACCAAAATGAAGAAGAATTTACTCCATGGAAGATAAAATGGGTGTGAAATGGATAGGTTAATGACAAGACATCAAATATGTCTTCCTTGAAGGAATTAATTCTCCAGATGATGTTAGTGATGTTAACTTCTTGGAGGCATTTTTTTCATTCTGTTTATAAATTGTATCTTGTCATTGTTACTTCTCGGCAACATTCATCACAGGGCTCTGTGTTTCTCCTTCCATGGGACAGTTCTCTGGGACTTAGTAATTCAACAGTTCTCCTGTTCTTCTAGTTTTTCTTCTCTGTCTCCTTGCCAGCTCACATTTCTCTTACTATTCTTTTCATATGAGAGTTTGTCATGACTATAGCCTAGATTCCTCCTTCATCTCATTTTATATTCTTGTTATAGATAATCTCACACATGTTCTTCACTTCAACTACCACCTCTGAGTGAACAGCTTCAATATCTCTATCTCCAGTTTTCTATGAGCTCCATGTAGCCACTAACAGCTGGAAATCTGCTTGAAAGTCTCAGAAATACCTCAAACTCTACCTTTCTGTTTTAGTTTTCTGTTGCTGCATAAAAACAGTAGCTAAAGCAATGACGATCTATAATATTTTAGAATTCTATGCATTACCTGGGTGGTTTTTCTGCTCTGTTTGGTGTGGACACTAGAGTAACACAGCTGCTTTTGACTGGAGACTGGGCTGGGTTGGAAGGTCTAAGATGGCCCCACTTTCCACATGATGCCTCTTCCTCTAGTGCTCCTCTACATGGCCTCTCACTTCAACAGTATAGCCTACACTTTCTTATGGCATGGCAGCTGGGTTTCAAAATAGTGAAGGTGGAAGAGCACTTTATAAATAACCACCGTCCATCACTGAATTTGTTGGAAAACAAAAGAAAAGCTTAAGGACCTGGTTTAAGAAAGAATCAGAGACAGAGCAGCTCTGGGGATTCAGGTACCAGAAGGCCCCCAAGTCTCCTCAGGAAACGGCCACCAGGATGAATGAAATCTACAATTTTTTATTTTTCTGTTATACTCTGTTTATATAAGTTCATTTTGAAGAGAGAATCTAATTGGCAGACCTTGGGCTACAGAGTCTCTCTTCTTGAAGTGCGTGTGTGTATGTGGATGGGTGGGGTGAATTTGAGGTGAACTCGATTGATTTCACATCAAGACTCTATCTAATGAGTGAGATGTAATTCTCCAAAACAGACTTGGGGAGCTGTCATCAGAGAAGAGGGGAGCAAATGCTGAGCAAGGATCTAATTCCTGCTTTGTATCAAATCATATGATTTAGCTTTCTTTAATATATTCAGAGACAGCACTGGGCCTAACTTAGAAAGCAAAGAAGCTTAATGCCAGTAAGCAAACCAATAGTGACATAATTAGGGTGGTTGGAGGTGGGGCAGAGGAGCAATGTAAAAGATGTTGGGGACCTACTATCAATTTTCATCATGACCAGAATGACTTTAAAAAATACATTTCCAGTAGATAGGAAATTGACATTTAAATATTTTTATAACTGATAAATTATTTTTGTTTATATCAGACTATTTTACAGTTTTAAAATGCTGGCTGGGCTACCTGAATCTCTATGAAAAGTTCTGGAAAGTCAAACCTTTTGAGTGATGTGAGAGAAACAGAAAAGGATCCAATATTTTCCAGCCAAAGGCTAATTTTCCCTAATGTTGGAACAAAAACAAGATGTCATTATTTTACTGTCACCTTGATCCTATTTAATGTTGCAATAGAGCAGTGACTGGGTAATACATTTTAGTCAAGGGGCTCCCTTGAGATACTGATGACACCCATAGTATTCTCTCCTCAAAACATATATTTGCACAAATACACACAATTGCACACACAATTTTAGAGGATTCATGTGTCCCGAAGCCTTTCTTTGGATGCAAGATTTAGAAACATTTTATTAAAAATAAGTATATTAAAACCACAATAAAAGGGAATAGGAAAAGGGATAACTGTTTTTCATGGGAATATTCCCTATTCACTTTTGGTCATATTTCTTTGTTATCTCCTAGCCAATACTTTGTTCCATCCCTATGTTACATGGCAACAGATTTCACTAAAATGAAACCAGAACAGAGATCTCAGATGTCACTCCTCCATTCATTTCCCTTCTGTAGTATGTGTTTAAAAGGAAAGTCTCCAGTACATTTTTGAGACTTGTTCCTAATTTGATTCTGCACTTCACTAATAGTGATTATTAATTATTGAGAGCTTATTTTTAAATTGGAAATATTTAAGGACCTTAACACAGTTTTTAAAAATGTTTGGTGGCATGGAACCTAATACTTTGCTTATTTCAGAATTCTAATTTGAGTGATTCATAGTTTATATAGTTATTTACTGAGCACTTAGTATATGTCAGAAACTGTGCTAGGTACAGAGAATATGCAGATGAATAAGATATACTAGATTTCTGCCCTCAGGTAATGTATATGATTAATTTACTGGCTTTTAAATTCACCATATACCTTTGTTAATTTAACTTTTTTAAACCTCTAGTTAATTGGCTTAAAATTTCAATTATTTCTTCTGAAGTGGATCTTTTGAATAAGCATTATTGAACTGAAACATATCGCCAAACACCATATATGATTTTAAATATACTAGTAGTCACATTCAAAGTAAAAAAGAAAGTTGAAATTAATTTTAATAGTATATTGTCTAATTAAGTGTTTCTAAAATATTTTAATTTCAACATGTATTCATTATAAAAATTGTTGCGTTATTTTACAGTATTTTTTGTATTAAGTCTTCAAAATCCAGCCACATGTCAACTGCTCATAGCCACATATGGCAAGTGACTATCCTATAGGATAGATCAGACCAAAACTTTTGACTCCACCTACTTGCTCTTCCTCTGAGGACTTAAACCTCTCTCAGCATTTCTTCTGCAGGGCTACTTGACTCCTTCTCACGTTCTGTTTTAAAATTCAATACCTATTCTGTCCTCCTTCTCTCTCTCTCCCCAAACTGCTTAGCTTAATAAAGTCCTTATTTGTAGCAGAAAACAGAAAAAGAAAAAAAAAAGGCTCTTGCCATGCATGAACTATCTGCCTAGGAAGGCAATTAAGGGTCATACATTCAACAACGACAACAAAAAAGATTTGCTATAAATGATAGAGCTGAAAGTCCTAATGGACCTGGGTCAGTGAAACTTTGGATGTAGTAGGTAGGATGTGACAGTTAGGAAAGATTGATTTTTCAAATACTATGTAACTATGTTATCGATCACTTATTTGTCATCTGTGACACTCAGAATTAGGGCCAAGGATCTTCTATGAAATTGAACTCACTTGGAATAATAACACCAGCTGACAAATGCACACACAGTACAATGGTCTACTTGCCTTATTTGCTTAAACTTTTAATTCTTAGGCAAACTGCCAGATTCTCAAGGTAATATCTGTGTACTGGTTGAGACTCTCGTATGCAAAACTCTATTGTGACAATTCCCCTCAGTGCTTCTGTGACCCAACGAAGTGGAAATAAGGTCGAAAGAGTTCAAGATTTTGAAAAGTAGTGTTGACTACTTAAAAAGTAGCTATTCTAAAATGATTTCTGTTTTATAGAATTTAGAGCTTAAAGAACTAAATAAAATTCTGGAAACTATTTACCTGGCTTAAAATTCTACATATTCTGAATAGGAAATACTAATTGGGTTAGAGAGAGACATTGAGTCACATTTTCTTTAGTAAAAAAAAAAAAAAAGTCAAGCAAATTATATTCAGGTTCTTTTTTAAATTGACACATGAAGTAATCGTGTATGGTAAAGTTTCTTCATGCAACTAGGAAAGGAACAAAGAAAATGCATTTTTTTATTTGAAAGCTGCCTGAATGGATATCTGCTATTCTTCTGAGCAAAGAATTATATCTGCACAGCAAAAATATTCTAAGCAAGAAAAAAAAACAGAATAGATTATGACTATTATTTAAGTTGATAGAATTTTTAGGTAACAAAGGTAATATTTTTTCAAGCATAGTGTACATAATGATATCATTTTCAAAGTTCTCAGAATTCCAAAACAACAGTTGGAGTATGCATGCAAAGATGGATGCATACACTCAAAAGTTCTCTACTGAGTTTATCACTACTCACAAACATCTAAAAACTAAGACTTTATGGTATGGTTCATTTTTTTAAATTAATGGTGAAAAATATAGGTGTGTTTACAAAAGCACATATTATATAACTCTTCTAAATGTGAATATTTGTACAAGGGAGAAAATAGGAAAAACAGTGTCAATATAAATCTAATTCTCCCATCAGATGGAAAAAAAATATGGTGTGAAACAAAGTTTTTCAATCCAAATAGGGTTGAAGAAAAAACAATGAATAAGCATAAATATACACAGAAAGTGTTATATAGCATATTTTAATCATATAAAAATAACATGCATCTACTTTTGTTTCTCTTTCATAGTCAAAGCACTACTTGCTACTGAAAGTGTGGAGAGGGAGGTTCTGGGAAAGTTCTTGAAGTAGAGGCAGGGGGAAGAGCCTAGTATTATATTTGTAGAATTTGTATTGTTCCAACATCCTATCTCTGCACTTAGTCTCTCCACTAGATTGTGGGCAATGAGTGATATGCCTTGAATGGATAGGTATTCAGGGAGCCCACCAATGAATGAGGCTCATTGAAGTTTGCAGAGACCTCACATTCAAACAGTTTCAGTAGGAACAGGGAACAGGATCTCTACAAAAGTATCACTGTGGATACTAGAGCAGGTGAGAAAGCACACCTTTGTGAGTGAGGCCACAGTGATCTAGGTATCATCATTGCTTTGGGATGGAGGCAAGTCAGAAATAATTTTTTCTTAGATAGTTCCTCTAGGAGTTTATGAGATAGGCAAGAAGAATAAAGGGGTCTTCAAATTTTCTGGTTTATTTTTCCACTCTAGTGTAGCTATCAGTGTTAGTGGTAAAATGTGTTATGGTATGCTAATTCAGGGTCACTGGAGACCCATCAGAGCCCAGATTTGGAAGGAACAGAATGAATAGGCACAACCGGAGGATCCAAGAGGGGTTCTTCAGTGAAGACTAACAAAGGGTATAGTTGTGCAGCAGGAAAATGCACTCCAGAGCGCCTGACAGGTGTGCTTGCCACAGGAGGCAATGCTGAGAACTCCATTGAGAGTGGCAATGTCCTAATCAGGTATTAAGCAGAAAGTCCCTTGACATGATAAGAGTCCCATGGCTTTTGTCACTTATACCTGAACCATTTATAAAGGCTTCTTTTCTAATTTCTCTATCATCTGTCTCTCCCTTCCTAACTCTGTCCTCTGAGTTTGTTCATTTATTGGATAACCATTTATTGATCACCTATATATCAAGCACTGTCCTATATTCTCATAATACAACAATGAGTAAGAACAAGTCCCTGTTTTCATAGAGCTTCCAGTCTAACCAATCCCAATAAGGTGGGAAAACTGCCATAGGGTATATAGGAATATGTAACAGTGACTCCCCAGTGTCTGATTGTCACTCTTTCAGTGATGCCAAGATTGATTAATGGATTCAGGTGGTAACACCCTGATCCCTGCATTGTAAAATTCCCCATCGGCCTAAAGATTCCTGGGATCTTAAGGTTCTGGATATTGGTCTCTTAGGAAGGCTTATTCAGAGTTTTCTTCCATTCATTCATAGAATACACTTTTATTCAGCTTATTCTAAATAGTAATTACTATGTGGGTACTAGAGAAGAAGAAAAAATAAACCAACATGCATGTGGAAGAGATAAATATCTTCAGTGCAATATGAAAAATGTTCAGGGCTAGATGCAGAGTCCTCTGGGGACACAGAGAAAGCAAGGTCTCTAATGATGGCACTCTCTAGCAGTCAGTGGGAAGTACATTTAGGTCAGGAGCTATTGGTTATCATGCATTAGCAAGCAGCCGACATCCAGCTACAAAGTGAACTAGACATCTTGAATTCCTGCATTTCAAAGCCAGCTACCAAAGAAACTTTTACTAGAGGCTTAATACATCAGGCTTTCTGAGTTCATTCTGCTAGGGCCACTATTTTTGTTTTGTTTTGCTTTGCTTTGCTTTGCTTTGCTTTGTTTTGTTTTGTTTTGTTTTTATTTATTGAGGTCACATTGGTTAATGAAAAATATAGGTTTCAAGTGTACAATTCAATAATATATCATCTGTATATTATGTTGTGTTCACCACCCAAAATCAGATCTTGTGTCACCCTTGACCCCTATTTACCCCCTCCCCCTTTCTCTCTGATAACTACTAAACTATTGTCTATGAGTTTTGTTTTTCTGTCTTGTTTGTTGCTTGCAGTTTTATATTCCACATATGAGTGAAATCATGTGATACTCAACTTTTTCTGTCTGGCTTATTTTTTTCTTAACTAAAACTCACATGTCTGCACTGGACAGCACTGCTTTAGCCTCTTGAAAAATGGGCCAGGATGCTCTATGACTCTGCACTAGTGTGTTTGTTTCTTTAGAGTTCCTAGAGTTGTTTGCATCAGGAATTTAAGGAACAATATTCTAAGTAGTCTACTTCACCCCCTAGACTCCCACAAATATAGTATTTTTTATTGAAGAATTTTCTCTTTCTACTTTCCTGCTCCCAACATTAAGGTTTGACTGAAGGAAATCAGCTTTCAAATAAGAACTGTGTTGCCTGCTGTTGCTTCAGCTGTACTGCAAACCACAGATTATGCAAATTACAAATAAAATCTAATCCTTCAACCGAGAGAGGAGCAAGAGACCCTATTTTCCCACTCAGTCTTATATTCTAGAGTCAGCCATTTACTTAATTTCCCAAAGAATATGTTAAAGGAATAAAGTGTTACCAAAAATGCAATAAGAGAATACTGTAAATGTTATCTAAAATATAGTAAGAGCCAAAAGGATTCATAACTGACCCTGAAATTATTCTTAGGATTTTAATATTAGATTAAAAATTGCTGATTATCCTTTAAGTTTCTGCCCCCACCCCCCACCCTAACAACCAGCAATTGATTTCCTTGCGTACTGGGCATAAAATTATCACAGACTGGGTGGCTTATAAACAACAGAAATTTATTTCTCACAGTTCTGGAGGCTAGAAGTCCTAAATCAGGGTGCCAATAAGGTTGGGGAAGCCTTCCTTCCATATCGCAGACCTCTTGCTGTGTCTTCACGTAGTGAAAGGGACAAGGAAGTTCTTTGGGCATCTTTTATGAGGGCACTAATCTCATTCATGAAGGTTCCATCGTCATGACCTAATTACCTTTTAAATGCCCCATCTCCTAAAACATCACTTTGATCATTAGGATTTCAACATATGAATTCGAGAGGGCAACAGACTTTCCAACCACAGCACTGGGTCAGTATCCTATAGCACATGATATTTTAAAACATTTTAATTTGGTTAAAGATAACAGTTTTCATGTTATCCCAGATGGATTACTTTCTTGTGGCCGCTGTAAAACTTGGTGGCTTAAAACAATATACATTTGTACTTTTCACCTCTATAGATCAGTAATCCAAAATGTTTCACTAGACAAAAATCAAGGTGCCTGGGCTGTCCTTCCTCTGGAAGTCCCAGGGAAGAATCAGTTACCTTGCTTTTTTAAGCTTGTAGAGCTGCATCCCTTGCATTCTTCAGCCCCTTCTTCCATCTTCAAAATCCACATCATAACATCCTTCTTCAGTATTCCCATTACCTCTGCCTTTATAGTCAAATCTCTCTCTGCCTCCCTCTTAAAAGGAGATCTGAGATAATCTCCCCACCTCACAGTCCTTAACTTTATCACATTTGCAAAGCACCTTTTGCCATGTAAAGTGACATTCACAAGTTCCAGTGATTAGGACCTGGATATCTTGGGGAGCTATTATTCAGTTTACCATACTAGGTAATTAAGACATTATTTTAATCTGAAATATCTATCTTCTCATATAATCTAGCCCCTTCGATATACCAGGGATTTTTCAAAGTTTTTTTTCTCAAGTAAATTAGCTGCCAAACTTATAAATTATTATAGATGAAATCATTGTAGATCTGTAATATCCAACCTGCTGAGCTACAATAAACAGAATCTCCTTTAGCTTTTTATCACTGTTTGACATACAAAATGATCAACTGATGAATGTTTCAGTGAGTTTTCTAAAACCCTATTGAATATTTAAAGTGTCATTCATTATGCTGTTGAGTGTTCCTTATGTAAAAATTCATGATTTTTAAAAAATCTTTCTGCATAAATTTAGAACTTGGATTTGTCTATACTGATGAATTGATATGCAACTAAAGCTATATAACTAACCCTGATTTTTAAAATATTCATTTTGGCTTCCAGGAAGTATAGGGTAAATTTAGTATATAATTAAATTAATGATTCTTAGCTAATATTTCTTGTATAATTATATGTTCTTTAACTGACCCCCAATAACCATTTCTTCTATTCCTTACTATGATGCTTTTGATAATTGATCTTCATTTTAACAAGCGTATCACATGGGCCTTTTATTACAATCTACCTCAAAATCCTTTTTGAAAGCAGCATACATAAATAAAGCAAACAAATAAACAAACTTGGAAGATATATGGATCCTGTGAATTATGGCCAATCTGCATCTTTTTTGAGTGCCTAAGGCATAAATTCAGCTATGAATGCATTTTGTTACTACAAAAGCACTTTAAAGTTGTGTTTCTGTGTATTATAGGGCTTATTAGAATAGGTAAATAACTTTAGATGTCAAGGATATGCTAATTAATGCCACTATAGACTATAGCTTTCTGATTTCATTCATTATGTTCCAATTTTAATACTTTACTACTGGTATCAATGGCACTAATAAATTTAAAATGGAAATGTATGCGAGCTGTTTTTGTTAACACTTCCTAAATTAAAGAGACATAAACACAATTTTGAAATCATAGGTATATTTTCTGAAAGGTTTCCAATGGATAAGGGCTTCATTTTGGAACTATTTTATATCAAGTTCTGATATAAATGATACGTATATGGGCTAAATAATTTCTGTATATCAGAAGGCAAGCATATTGACTATTGTGGAAACTTTGAAACCCTGTCCTAGTAGAAAAAAATAAGAAAAATAAATAAATACAAGGGTCACAAAATCAGTGGTCCACTTTCTCATTTATTCTGTTAATCTATTTTCTGATGGTCATTCATCATATCAGGATATCTCATTACATTTCCAGAGTTACATCTCCAATAAACCTAATAGTGACTAACTTCAAAAATGGTATATATTAAGACTTAATTCAAATACAGAAAAATAAATATGCTTGAATAGGATTGAAGATTGGCTTTGAAAAAAAACTTTGATATTATAAAAAGCAATTTGGCTCGGAGAAATAAGCATAAAATTGTAACCCAGAAACTCTGAGTTCAAAGTCCATATTCACTGATTCATGTATCTTTTTTAGATATCTATGTTTTAAAACATTTATTTAACAATGTAAGTGATTACTCAGACCTAATTCTTTCTGTGATTTTAAAGTTATCTAAAAAATCTAATGTAATTATTTCAAATCTTTTCAATTAATTATCTTTTTTTAATTTTAAAAATATGAAATACTTTCAACAGATAAAATGGTACATAATGATATGATGTAATATCTTTAAAATATTCTTACCCACAATGCAGAGTAAGAAAAAATATATTCACATTCATGATATGCATAAATATGCAAATAGCTGAAGCAAACTATCCACAAAAGTCTGATTAGATATAATGCAACTTACACTGATATTTTCTATTTTGTTTTACTTTATGCTATTCTTTTAAAAAATATTAGTCACCATCTTTGTTTTTTTTTTTCTTAATTTTATTTTATTATTAGATTCAAGTGTACAATACATGGGTTAGACATTTATATAGTTTATAAAATCATCCCTGATTGCTCTTTCTCTCCTCTGGCTCTCCACCTAGCCATTATATTACTGCTAAATGCATTCGCTATGCTGTGCTCCCCATCCCTGTGACCATCTATCAACTACTAATTTTTATTTTTTTAACCCTTCACCCTACTCTCCCTGTCCTTCACCCTCCTCCACCCTGGCTATCAACAGGTTGTCCTCTATATCTGTAAGTCTGTTTTTGATTAGTTCTTTTTGTTCCTTAGAGTCCACATATAAGCGAAATTATATGGTACTTATCTTTCTCTGCCTGACCTATTTCACTCAGCATAATACCCTCTAGGTTCAACCATTTCATTGCAAATGGTAGGATTTCATTTTTTTTTAATGGCCAAGTACTATTCTGTTATATATGGACCATAACTTATTGATCCAATTATCTGTTGATGGGCATTTAGGTTGCTTCCATATTTTAGCTATTGTAAATTGTGCTGCCATGAACACAGGGGTACATAGATCTTTATGAATTATTGTTTTGGTTTTCTTTGGATAAATACCCAGAAGTGCAATTGCTGGGTTAAAAGGTATATATCCATTTTTAATTTTTTGAGAAATCTCCAGACTTTTCCATAGCAGCTGTACCAATTTGCAATCCCACCAACAGTGTATGAGAGTTCCCTTTTCTCCACATCCTTGTCAACACTTATTGTTTGATTTATTGATAATAGCCATTCCGACAGATGTGAGGTGGTATCTCATTGTGGTTTTAATTTGCATTTCTCTGACAATTAGTGACCTTGGGTATCTTTTCATATGTCTATTGGCCATCTGTATTTCCCCTTTGGAGAAATATCTATTCAGGTCTTCTGTACATTTTTTAATTGGATTGTTTTTTTTTTTTTGTTATTGAGTCATGAGAGTTATTTATATATTTTGGATATTAACCTCTTATCAGATGTATCATAAGTGAATATCTTCTCCCATTCAGTTGGTCGTCCTTTTGTTTTATTGATTGTTTCCTTTGCTGTGAAAAAACTTTGTTTTCTTCTAAAAAATTCATGGTTTCGGGTCTTACTTTTAAACCTGTAATCCATTTTGAGTCTATTCTTGTATACAGTATAAGAAGGTGGTCCAGTTTATTTTTTTTTTTTGCATGTATCTGTCTAATTTTCCAAGCACCCTTTATTGAAGAGACTGTCTTTACCCCATTGTATATTCCTACCCTCTTTGTCATATATTACATGAGTGTATAGGCATGTGTTTATTTTGGGGGCTCTCTATTCTGTTCCATTGATCAATGTATCTGTTTTTATGCCAGTACCATGCTGTTTTGATTACTGTAGCCTCGTAGTATATATAGTTTGATATCAGGTAGTGTGATACCTCCAGCTTTGTTCTTCTTTCTCAAGATTGTCATAATCACAAGCTTTTAAAATGATTTCTGACCCACGATTTGAGAATTGTCCCACAGTTTGGAAAACAAGAATATACTATGAAAATTTATGTATCCATCATATATTCAGTTTTATAATGGTTTAATATTTGCTATATTGGCTTTAAATAAAAATAAAATAAAACATTAGATAAATTCTACATCTTCTGTGCACTCTTTCTTTTGGCTTTTCCTGCTTTTTCCCCAAAGGGAACTTGTTTTAAATTTGATGTTTATTTTCATACATATTTCACAGTTTTCAGTTCCTATAGATGTATCCATAAAAAGGTATAGCATAATTTTAAATATGTTAATGTTTACATAAATGTGTTATGCTCACTCTTCTTGTGCATCTTGTCTTTTGTTGTTGTTGTTGTTCATTATTATGTCTTGATGTTTATCAGGTTTGATACCTGTAGCTCAAGTTTATCTATTTAAACTGCTCTATAGTAGCCCATAGAATGAATATAATTCATTTTTTTATTGATCTACATTGGCTCATCATTTAGATCTTATAGTAGCTAGGACAAATAATACTGTAATGAACATTCATGTACATGCATTTTTATGCTCAAGAATAAGTGTTTCACTAAAAATGGAAGCATGAAACAATAAAATTTGCACATCCTTGACTTTCTTATATATTTACAAATTGTTTATCATAGTTGTTTTGATTTATATATACAATAGCACTGTTTAAGAGTTTCTGTTTCTCTGTATCATTGCCAATTCTAAGTATGATAAGAAAATAATGTGAATGAAATCTTGTTTTATTTTAATTTGTATTCTATCAGTTAGTAGTGAGGTTGAAGTTTTTATGTTTTTTGGTCATTTGAATTCCCTCTTCTATAATTTTCTCTTTCCTAATGGGATATATATTTTATATATGTATGCGGTAAGAATTTTTCCTCATTTTTCTATTTTTAACTTTTATATTTTATTTTTTCAATTATAGTTGACATACAATATTATATTAGTTTTAGGTGTACAACACAGTGATTAGACATTTATATAACTTTTTAAGTGATAACCCTGATAAATCCAGTACCCATCTGGCACCATACATAGTTATTACAATATTACTGACTATATTCTCCATACTATTCTGTATATCCTCATGGCTATTTTGTAACTACCAATTTGTACCTCTTAATGCCATCCCCACTTCACCTAACCTCCCACCTCCCAAACCAACAACCATCAGAATGCTTTCTGCATCTTTGAGCTGGTTTCTGTTATTTGTTTATCCTGTTCTAAAGATTCCACATATGACATTTGTCTTTCTCTGTCTGCCTTACTCTGCTCAGCACAGTACCTTCTAAGTCCATCCATGTTGTTGCAGGTAGCAATATTTCATTCTTTTTTTATGGCTGAGTAATGTTCCATTGTGTGTGTGTGTGTGTGTGTGTGTGTGTGTGTGACATACATAATATATATATAATATAATATATATATTATGTATGTCACCTCTTCTTTATCCATTCACCCATTGAAGAGCACCCAGGATGACTCCATATCTTGACTACTGCAAATAATGCTGCAATGAACATATGGATTCATATGTCCCTTCAAAGTAGTGTTTTGGGTTTCTTCAGATAGATACCCAGAAGTAGGATAACTGAGTCCTGCTTTGTCTCTTGTTATAACCTTTGTTTTCAAGTCCGTTTTGTCTGGTATAAGTTTTTTGTTACCCCAGCTATTCTCTTTGTTTCCATTTTCATGAAACATCTTTTTTCATTCCTTTACTTTTAGTCTGTGTGTGTCTTACAATCTGAAGTGAGTCTCTTGTAGGCAGCATATGTAAGGGTCTTATTTTTCTTATCCATGCAACCACCCTATCTTTTAATCTATTTACATTTAAAATAACTGTTGCTAGATATGTACTTATTGCCATTTTATTATTCACATTTTTATCTTCTTTTCCTTTTTCTTCTTCTTAAAGAAGTCCCTCCAAAATTTCCTGTAATACTGGCTTAAATGATGATGAACTCCTTTAGCATTTTCACGTCTGGGAATTTCTTTATCTGTCTTTTAATTCTACATGATAGCTTTGCTGGGTAGAGCAGTCTTGGTTGGAGGTCCTTGCTTTTCATCACTTCATGGCCATGTCACCTTAGCATGTCAATTCCTCTGTCTTCTCAACAGTTAGGTAATGCAAGACAACTTCTCCTCTCTCTCTCTTTCTCTCTCTCTCTCTCTCTCTCTCTCTCTCTCTCTCTCTCTCTCTATATATATATATATATATATATATATATATAAAATATTATATATACACATATATACATATACATATATACATATATATGTATATATATAATATATAATATAAAAGAAAAATGATATGTTGAAGCAGGATCACATTTATATTTAATATGTTCCTATGTAACTTACTAACTCATTTACCATACAGTGACATATTTTGTACTATTCACAAGGTAATGGTGAGGTTTGTTTTTAAAAATATCAATTCATTGTACTACATGGTTGGTATGGACTTCTAATTGAACATAAGTATAAAGAATATGAATATCTTTTTTTAATTCTATCAATAGCTCTTTGAGTACATGAATTCATTTGTAAATGACTTTAAGTATAAGTTCAAATTCTTGAATCTAAGGCATGGTCCAAGGCTTATATTCCTCCCCATCTTTCCCCAAATACCATGGAAATGGCTCTGACTTCACCTTAGTTTACTTCTTTCTCTTAAGCTATAAAATGATTTGTAAGATCCCATCCATATCTAGTAGTCCATGGTTTTTACAGACATTATCTTGGTAGTTATTTGTAATGTTACATACATAGGATCAATTTCTTTGGTGAAAACAGCCTTACTTTACCTTGATGTGCCATTTGACATTTGTGGAAATACACCAACTTTTCTACTCTGTTGTTTCTTGACAGTAAAGTTTCAGAGGCAACACATTTCCACATTATCCCAAACTCTAAAATATAGGGATGTCAGTATTTTTAATTCTTCAAGAAGTTAAGATTGTATGTGTTTTGGTGCCAGAAATAATTTTGTGATAAAACAAACATCTGTTTTACTATAAAATATTGGCATCCTACAAACATGAATTCATTAGAGACGTATTCCACTACATTGCATCTGAGCTACAACTTTTGTGAGCTAAAAGAACAGTGCTAGATAATGTCTGAGAAGTTTTTAGAAAATGTAAAGTATAAGAAAATTGTCAGTGCTTCAAAGGCAAAGATAATATCATATATTTTTGGAGCTCCAATGGTTCGTTGGAGCTCACCTCATTGTCCTTAATTTTCAAACCTATATCTTCTGAATAACAAAGGATTTTATTCTATTGTTTCTCAACTAGATAAATGTGTGGCCCATAGGTTTTTTACCTTTGCTTTACATTTCTTTAGAGCTATGGCATAAACTAAAGCATTTTTTGGGGGGGAAAGTGACTTCAAAAGTATTTTTGTTAATGTTTCAAATGTGCAGTTATAGTCTGAAGATCATCAGGACATAGGTAACTGCCTGTGACATCCATATTTTATAGTGACAAATACTTACACTTGTTTACAATTGTTTACATGTTTCAAGTGCTGCCTGCAGGTTTTTTTCTTATATGAGAAATGTAAGTAAATCAACATTAAAATGTCTATAGGATATTGGAATTTTGTTTATGACTAGAAAAGCTTGGCAATTTTTATTGTTGGTACTTTTATTTTCGAGTCATATGCAATATAACATTTGATTATGAAAGAATTTTAGAATAATTAAGATATATTAATTGATAATCATAAAATAACCATGAATGATACAAGATAACCATTTGAAAACAAGCCGTAAGACAGGAACCCACAAACTTTTTCTAAAGGAACCAGACAGTACACATTTTAGTCTTGTGGCATATATAGTCTCAGTCACAGGTGTTCAACTCTGCCTTCATAGCACAAAAGCAGCCATAGACAATGCATAAAAGAACAGACATGGCTGTGTTCCAATAAAACTTTATTTTCAAATATGAGCATGAGCCATAGATTGCCTGTCCCTGCCTTAAAAATCCATTAACATAATCCATTTTAAAGAATTAGAAAATTCTAGTCAAAACGTATTATTCTTCTTCATATAATTTGTTAGAGAACTATTTTTTTTCATGAAAACAGATAAATTAATCTGAAAAAAAAAAACACCTAAAAGTTTAATTTGATTATTTGAATGGAAACATGATTTTTCTTATATTTGATTATAAGTGTACTTACCTGCTTGTACCAGTAGACTAGCTGTTATTTAAGTTATTTAACAGTAATTTTTTTAGATTATTTTCCTTAGAATATAGTTGGATCTTGGACAAATATCTCCTTATCATTGAAATTTAGGTTTTATGTCTATAAAATAAAGGGTTAATCATGATTTCTCTAATTTATCTTCAAACTATACAATTCTATATTTCTATGAGTGTCATATCAGTTGTCAGTAAGAACAATGTCTTTGTTTATAGAGTTTCTTTACAATTACTTTATTGTGAATGTCATTTCTCTAAGAGATCTTATTCTTTTTGAAAGCTACTTCTAGTTTCTATATAAAAAATGTCTTTTAAAATCAATACCAGTGAAAGTTAATCAGTGATAGAATGATTACAGAATGCCTTGCTTATCATTGGAAGGCTAAGATAATTATCTCTGTGATTATCCTGAGATCTGATTTAAAAGGACAGAGGGACAGCTTTTTCTGGTTTTACCACTTGTAATTTTTGAAATGTCCTTATAACAACCCCTTTGCAGGATGACAACATGCCTTTATTGCCATATTCTAAAGAGATTAGTCAATGTTATACCTAAGTGACCAGGATATTACCAGCCCTACTCCCACCTTAAATGTATCATAGATTCAGCATAGTCATAAAGAGAATAATTTAAAAATCCTCTTACATCCCATCTCTTTATATATTATGTGTAAGGAAAAAATCATTTTAAAGTATAGAGAAGAATGAATTGGGTCATGCAGCTGCTTCCCAAGTGTTAAGTTTCTGTTTCCATTGCCTCCATTGTTTTTCCTCACTGCAAAGCAGAAATTACTTGTATTGAGACAAACTATTTCCCCGCAACCAAGTCTTCAATGACTACTATTTTATTAGCTAATTATAAGAGGTAATTGAAAGGGTAACAATGCCAGTGATAGGCAAAGGTCACTAGGTTTTTTCTTCATACACTCTTCTGGGGTTTTGCTTTCTCAGTACACAAATACCTCTGGGAATTGGCTCTTCCTTCTGCTTCCTCCTTTTGAATGGTTACAGTGGAAGCAACCACCTTTTTTTACAAGGTGACTCCACCTTGTCTGTAGAGATGAAGCCAGAGGTTGGCTCCAAAGCCAGGCTGAGCTAATCCAAGTACATTCTCAGGGTTTTAGAGTTGGAACTGGGAAATAAGTACCTAGTGAAACTCTGAGTTGTTAAAAGGAAATGATGCAGACTTAGAAGCTGGTGGCAGTAGATATTTTTTGATATGTAGTTCTAGAAATTAAAAAAATCATTCTACAGAGAAAGAGAGAAAAGAATGAAACAAATATATAGAGAGAAGCAGAGTTGAGATATGAAGAGCTATTACTTTTTTTTTTTTTTATAGTGTTTGGACCAGGTTCCAGCTTACCCCATACCCCAGCTGAACCCCTGCCCTTGGGGTGTGCAAGATAGTCATGTTTGCATTTAATATACTTTCCTTTGCTAAAACTAATTCAGATAAGTTTCCATAAAATCAAAAGAGCTATTTGTGTAGTTCATTTCATACTCCGTACATTCCATAAAATATAGAATATAAATATAACACCTATAAAATCTTCTTTTATTATGCTAAATTATTGAACAGAATTAATTCTCCAAGAGATGGTCCCCAGAGAAAGAAACCACAAAAATTTTATGTGTGTATAAGTGTGTGAATATGTGTGTGTGTGTGTGTGTGTGTGTACATATATATATTTTTCCCCCTAAAATATATGTTTCGAATGCTACTGTGAACCAGGCAACATTGTTAGGTAGGCAACAATGAAAAAATACCAAAGTGAGTGTCTAGTCTATTGGGGGAGAAAGTTATTAACCAAATTATCAAAAAATTAGTAAATGATTAAAGAATGTGGAAAATGCTGTGAAAGAGAAGTAAGGGACAAGCAGCCAGGCAGAGGAAGCAACATATGTGAAGGCCTTGTGACTTATTGAAAGAATTCCAGTGTTGCTTTTCAGAAGGATTTCTTTCACAAAGCCATTTATTAATTGCATCCTAAAAACGTCATTTCTGTTTTCTGATTACCATATTTAGTTTTCATGTAGGAAGAACATTTTTCTTTGTTTCAAAATTATTTTGCAAATAATTTAAATCTGATTTCCTTAACATTATTCAGGAAGGACATTTGACGTACAATGTTATCTGTACCAGCAAACTGTTCAGCAAACTCTTTGTAGTCAGGGGAAGAAAAAGAAATTCATCTTAGGCATAATCATGGTTTCATTGTAGATTACTGAATGGATTAGTCCTACTTCCAGTAATGTGATTGTGGTAGTGTCCCAGTACATTATTCCAGGCTATCCTCAGCTCCATCTCACCCAAATAAGGCCGAACAAAGGCATGTGAGCCCAGAGCTATGGTAATGTCCATCTTCATCCAGAATTAATAAGAAAAGACACTATCTTAACAAAATACACTTAGGGGAGCAGCTTGATGTGTTCTCTTGGGCTAGCATCCCTGTTCTTAAACCATAACCATGCTACTGTAACATTTCAGTAATATTCTAACAATGGTGTCAAGGATATAAGAGGGAAAAATTATACTTTGTTACTTCTACCAATTTCTGAGTGATGCATGAACTATTTTACTGTGTACACAAAGAACTATACATTTAGTTGCCATGGTACTGCTTATTTGTTGTCTTTACAGGGAACAAAATGGTATTTTACTGTGAGGTAAAACTGATAAAGCTCTCTTTTTTAACTTCGAACCAGAATACTTCACTTGGCAAAGATTTTTTTGTTGCTTTTGTTGTTGTTAACAAAAGATACTTGTTCACTGATTTAACTGCTATTCTCAATCATTGATAGCTTTGATGAAAGATAAAAACTTACTGAATCTAATTATAATAATTCACACCCAATAGATGGACAACAAATCAGATGGCCATCAGGAAAATAGTGTTTTTCTAACACATGTTTTCCAGAGTCACATCTAAGTATTGATGACTGTGTGGCACTGCCACCCCCTGGCTTGATTGAAGAGGGACTATTAAAGATCTAATGTGTAATCTGCCCATGTTAATAAATTTTTAGTACTCTTAAGCATATGGTTCGAAGAGTCCAGTGATTGTTAGGTGATTGAGTTTAAGAATTCCCTGGTCACTATGCACCTTAGTGATAGAACGAATGAATGATTCTAGGATAAATGTGAAAATTCACGTGTATGCTTAATAGGTGTGACACTCTGGCTAACAGCTAATTAATTTTCTTTTCATACCATTGTATTACCAGTTTTTTGAAGTAGACCATATTATTATTGTTATTATCATTATCATTCTTGTTTACCAAGTACCTAAAAAGGAAGAGCTTAATGCATGCTTGCTGCATTATTCTCAGAGTTTAGTTTGAGAAAACTATGTTTATTATGTTTTAACATTATGGAATAGATACCAAGAAAAGAAGGAAATAAGGCTGAGAATCACTGGATTACTGGATGTCCAAGATTAATTTTCTTATAGGAAAATGCTCTGGATTGAGCTTAACCTGGCAATAATAACTCTGATTTTGCTTTATCCAAAGAAACATATTAGAAAATAGTCCAGAACTGAGAAAGCTTTTTTAATTTTTTATTCAATAATTGATACCCTCAAGAATTTCTAAAAGCTACATTTTTAGAAGTTCTTAGGAACAGAGACAAGCTATTTCCTGGAACTTGCGTATTTCTGAGTAAAACAAGTCAAACATCTTACATCCTAACTATCTTAAATCAGATAACTCTGACAGAAATGAGGCAAAATTTTAATCACTAATTTTACTTTTGCAATAAAATTCCTGAAAAGTTAATTTTACAATGGCAATACAAAAAATTCTGCAGCATCTTCACTGAAGATACAAAGGGTACTAAGTGTAGTGAAATGGAGAATTATGCATCTTTTATCTTTAGTAATATTTTAAGTTAACATAACGCACAAGCTAAACCCCACTAAAATTATTGTAGGTTATACCAAAAGTTTTGTGAAATATGAATGTGATGATATAGAAGGGGTTACAAATCTTATATTCTGTGAGATTTTATAATGACTTCTTTATTGATATAGAAACAAGTATTGAAATCTCAAAGTTACTCTAGATAGTAATGCTGTAAGTAGAATAACACCATATTTGTAAAACTGGACTCAAAAAGTACAGCACAAAGGCATTATTTTAGTTTAGAAAGTAAATAGTATGATGCATAGTTTAATGATTGACCTTCTAATAAAATGTATTTAGTTCCCATTCTTCCATTATAACCTCTATGTTATCCTATATAATTTTTTTTAAATAAAATGTTCTGTTTTGGTTTCTCTAACACAACTAATTTTCATTTTTTTAAAAAAGATCGAACCCCTCTCTGTGATAGACTATGGACTTCGTCCAAGCTTGGTGGCCATCCCATCTTCCTTTCTCAGTGACCTGGGATGTTAAACTGGAATCCATTCAGTTCTGCATTTTCAACACTCATTATATTGGGAGAGACTTTCATCTTCTTTCTTTAAAAGATCTTAATATTCCTAAATTATTGTGTAGTAAGTCTTCATTAATTCAGGTTAATTGTGAAGAAGGTAATTTGAATTTATTGGTAAGGAGGTGTTTTTTTTTTAGTTGTCTCATTATTATATAATGCAACCCAAATATTTTTATTTGAAGCTAAAAGTATATTAAATTTATTAATAGGAAAAAGCATACCATAAATAACCTTTCTATTTTCATGACCCAAAGCATTAATTTTCTGACTTGATCCTGTGCAACAGTTTAAACAGAATAATATCATATGGGAAACTTATGAAATTTTTGCATTTTACCAAGAAATCTTAAGAATCATAAATACACTTGTATAACTACTGGCCTCTTATTTGAATTGAACAAGTTAATTGTTTATAGAAAATAATTTCACCAGATATTATTTAAATGGATACCAGGTTTAAATATTTAATTTTTCTATGTCTTTGTCATATTATTTAACTTATATTTTGACCTTAAAAATGTTAAAACTACATTTTTGTTTTAAAGAGTTGAATCATAAGCTGGCCAACAGTTAAAAATATGTTCCTATATAAATTATGAGAATGTGTATAGTAACAAAAATAACACAACTAAACAGAAATATTGGATTGTGACCTTTAACTAAACAAGCACTTGTAATTGTCTTGGGACTAATGTATGTAACTATTATATTTGTTTCCACTACAATTTTATACTTATTTGAAAAGACATGCCATATGTCACAGGTATTCAGTTAAAATAGTTCAGTGTAATTATAGCTAATTAAATCAACACACAATCACAGCACTCTATTCAACTGTATTTAGTACAAAACTCAAGCATACAAATATCAGTAAAACTGAGTGTGAAGGGTCAGATAGCACTACCCTTGATATTTCCAAAAAACTCTAATCATTGTCACCTGAACTTCTAGGTGTTAATATGACAGAAAAGTCAAGCCCTGCCTCACCTTACTTTGACTAATTATATATTTATATGAATTTTAAACTCTTTCCATTCAATTTCAAAATGGTGCCTCAAGCTTATGAAGCCCCTCAAAAGCTTAAGAACTTGATGAAGACATACAATTTAAGGCAGATACAGTTTTGGTTATACTTTTTGATAAACTAATTTATTTCATTGTATTCAGTGTCCCTGAAAGTAGGTATTCAATGATGTCTGTGTGTTAGCTTTGTCATTTTTGCAGACAGGAGCTGCCTCATGGTATCTTCAACAAATATGAGCTTTACATGTAGAAAGGATTCCTAGGTATATATGCACCAGAAATGTACAAAACACATACAAGAATATTCATAGTAGTCCCAAACTGAAAATTACCTAAGGGCCCATCAGCAGTACATGGAATAAATAAACTGTGGTATAGTCACCTAATGGAATAACTTACATTAATTAAAATAAACTTTAATCATACATAATAATATGAATCAATCTCATAAACAGAACATTATTTGAAAGATGCAGACCAAAATGGTTATGTTTGCTGAGGAGAGAAATGACAGCAAGGGACCATGAAGAGTAATTCTGGGACATTGATATAATGTTCTATTTCTTGATGTCGTTTCTGGTTACATGATATGTCCAGTTTGTGAAGATTCATCTAGATATATACTTACAATTTGTGTACTTTTCTGTGTATATATTATACTTCAATAAGAACATTCTTGAAAAATTTTCAAGTTAAATATGGTAAAAATTGAGCCCAAGTGTTTATTTGTGCCTACATTAGTTTCCTAGGGTTACTGCAACAAATTACCACAAACTGGGTGTCCTGAAACAACAGAAATTTTTTCTCACACAATGCAGAAAGCAAGAAATCAAGGTGTTAGCAGGGTTGTTTTCTTCTAGAAGATATAAGGAGGAATCCATTTCATTTTTCTCTCCTAGCTTCTGGTGGCTGCTGGCAATCCTTGTCATTCTTTGGCTTGTAGACACATCACTGCGATATCTATTTCCTTCTTCACGTGATTTTTTTCCTCTGTATTTTTCTCTGTCTCTGATAAGGACACTGGCCGTTAGATTTAGGGCCCACCTGGGTAATTGAGATTTTTTAAACTTAATTACGTCTGCAAAGACCTTTTTTCCAAATAAGGTCATATTCACAGGTTCTTGGCAAACATTTTTTGGGGGGCGGGGGTTACCATTCAATCTACTTCCTAAGACTCCACAGAAACCATAATAACATAAATATTAAAATATTACAAAGTCAAATATGAGAAGAGTAGAAAACACAAGAGGCATTTTCAAGATTTTAGAAGATGGAAAATATTTCTTGATTTAGCAGAATGCAGGAAATTAAAATTGGGTGCTAATAAGAAGCAATATCAAGCAGGCTCAGTATCGGGAGATACCAGGTACTTCTGAATGCAGGGGTAGTGGGTAGGGCTGAAAATAGTAATTTTGGTTGTATCTGTATAAGGAAATTAAAGCTTCAGCCCCCCCCCCCACCACCACCCTGGGCATCCAAGTGACTAATCATCTCATACCTGGGCAGAAAGAAAAGTAACATTAAATATAAAAGAGAGAATCAAAGTGACTCTCGACTTATGGACATGAGAAATTACTGAGAAAGGAGGTAAGGCACTGTACTGAAACAAGGACATTAAGAAATAGTCCATATAGTGCCAATTCCTTCCTACGCCCCTCTATGCTCATCTACCAGGACACTGGCAATTGGGCTGCTTCCTTAGTCAGGAGATTGAAGGATTGTTCTCTGGGTAAAATTCTGCAGCCTAAGAGAAAAGACCTGCCTTTGGCAGGATTGACTCCAAATGAAAGGACCAATACTTCCCTGATCACATACAGGAAGGTCTAATTTTCAATCATCCCACTGTACACACAGAACTTCCATTCAGGTTTTCAGTACCTACCTCTACATAGCAATGGTCAGCCAAGAGTTTACAAGGTATTTGAAGGAAACTCACGGTGTAAAAGAGATTTTTTAAAAAGAATTCTACAGATAAAAAGAATTATGAAGATACAGAGACTTCAGGGATGAAAACTTCAAAAAATTATAATGAATATTCTCAAATACATTAAAGAAGCAATTTATAGCATCCAGGATGCTATAAAAATAGACATTCAGGGAACTCATAAGAATTCTCGAGAGATTAAAATATTATAGCACAGATGTCCCAGAATGTAGAACAAATTATCAAAGAGATGAGAAGACATTTTTTCAAAAGAGGATCAATACAAGCAATCTAATTGTAATTTTAAAGAGTTGGAAAAATGGAGAAAAAATAGAGAAGAGGAAATTATCAAATAAATAATATAAGAAAGTTTTTCTTAATTGACGAACTTGATTCTCTATATTTAAAGAGTTCAACACATAACTGGCAAAATTAATTCAAGATGGTCCACATCAAGTCATACCACCCAGAAATTTTAGGATATCAAGGGTAAAGATTCTAAAATTTTTCCAAAAGTGGGTAAAGGAAAGTCATGTACAACGTCACAGGAATCAAAATAGCTTTGGACTTCTCAAGAGCAACATTTGAAGCAAAAAGTGAACAAAATAATGTCTTCCAAATGTTGAGGAAAAATTACTAATTGCTTTCTACCTACAATTATATATCCACTTGACCAATCAATCAATTAAGCCCTGAAAACAGATATATAGAATTTTTCAGAACTATGTGTGCACACTCCCCTCTGTGTGTGTGTGTGTGTGTAAATATGTGTGTATGTATATACATACATATATATATATACATATATATGTGTGTATGTATACACACACACACACACACACACACATATATATATATATATATATGTATGTATATATATATTTTTTCTATGGAATTATTCACAAGAAGGTCCTGAAGGATATATTTCACCAAAACGAATGAGTAAACTAACAAAGAGTTAGTAATAAGAAAGCAGGAGACAGATTGATGAGGAGAGGTGGGAGGGAGAGGGAGAGAGAGAGAGACAGAGAAGACCTCTTAAGGAAATATGTATGGCTTATAAGTAAAAGAAAACAAAAAGAAAATATAGAAGAAAATACTTTTCAGTGAAAGAAAGAAATAGGAAATTCAGATGATATACATATAAATAGAATATTCCCAGAAAAGCAAACCACTCAGGGTCTCCAAACACCTGCTATTTGTTTTTGCCTTTTCTATTTCTTCAGTTGACATGCCCTTTCTTCATCCTCATCACTGGTGCATTTGTCTTTAAAAGACCCAACTCAAGATGTAATCTTCCCCAAAATGTAGAATATCTATATGTCTTTGGTTAAGAAAAGCTTTCTTAACATAGACAGAAAGTACATCCATAAAAATAGAAACTAAAATCTGACTACATTATAATTTCAAACTCTTGTAAAACAAAAAAATCAAACAAGTTTAGGAGGTAAGTGTCAGACTAGGTAATTGTATTTCCAATGTATATCATGATAAGAAATTGATCTATAAAATTTATAAATAATTCCAAGTCAATAAGATATAAAATAAGTTCATAGAAAAAAATGGTCAAAGTTATAGCATATAATTTCCAGATGAGAAAATCCAAATATGAGAGCATGGTCAACTTCACTTTTATCAGTAAAAAGAAAACAAATTAAAACAAAGAATTACCATTTTACCCATCAGATTAATTTTAAAATAATATTTTAAAATCCGTTTATCAAGTGTAAGGAAAAATGTGAAAAAATTATGCTCAGATGCTGCTAGTGGAAGTGTAAAATGGTGTAACCATGTCGGGGACCTATTTGGCAATAGTTTATGAGATTGAAAAACTAACTGTATGCCTTATTACTAGGATAAATATATAATTTATTGTTCAGTCCAGAACACCTGAGAATATAAACGAGCACTATTAAAATTTGTGCCAGAATCAATGTGTAAACTGGGATTATCCCAGGCTAATCTGGTTATAATTGACCCTATCTATGACCCATTTTGTGTATAGACCCTAGATACCATGTTGTCCATGTGTGCTATGTGTGTGTAAAGCTACTCTTTGCTGCATAGTTTATAAAAGCAAAAAATAGGAACAAATCTATCAAAAGGGAAATTGATAACTAATACAGAATACTGATGAGTGAGAGAAAGAGATGAACCAGATTTCTCTATACATCAGTATCAATAGCTATCCAGAACATAAACTTCAGATGATTATATGATTTATATATATATATATATATATATTTATTTATATTTATAATGTTGATTGATATAAGTGCAATTATAAAAATGAAATGAAGCACATATCCCAAAATTACAACAGTGGTTGCCTCTGGCAATTGGGAAACGGAGTCCTGGTTATGGTTTAAGAAGAATTGAGCTTAGTAATGTCTTATTTCTTTAAAAATAATTTGAAACAAATATGACAGATATTAAAGTTGATAGATATGGATTTGGAGGAGGTATATGTATATTTTGTTAAATATCATTCTTTGTATTTTTAGTGACTTATATTTCTCAAAATAAAAACAAAATGATACATCTTCCATGCAGCTTTCTTGATCTCTTTAATCCAAACATTATCTCTGTCCTCTTTGTTCCTGTAACACTCTATAGCTCTTTTATAAGAGTTATGCTATTCTGCTTATTGTGTTTATCTCTTCCATTACATTGAAAAATTCCTAATTGAAAGAATGGTGTCTTGTTGCTTTTTGTATCCCTCCACAACACCTGGCCAGATATCTGATACACAGTACATGCCCAGTAAGACTCTATTAAACAAAATACAGAAACAATAGGATAGTTTACATAGAACACTTGCTTCTTTTTAGAGGACCTTAGAATATTTTTATTTTTTCAGCTTTTTATGCTTTTCTTTGCATAATGAACCTATGTTTTTTGCCAACTTCTGTTGACATATTTTCAGAATGAATATCTAATAAAGATGAAAATATAGTTGTTTATGTCTATATGCTTTTTAGCATGTTTAAGATGCTCTAGACTCTAATTGCCAAAGCAAATCTAGGCTAGCATGGTGATTAAAAGTACTTGCTTCCATTTTCCCTCTCTCATAAATATTCTTTGTCCTAATGCTGAGTCCTAGACTGTTGAAAGAAAGGTACCATTCTCAGTGACACTTTTATGTTGTTTTGGCTCTGTTTGCTACTTTAGTAATGTTAACTAGCTTATCTGCCTGTCAACATCAATTAACAGTTTTTGAACATTTCCAAAGCAGAATTTCAGTTACCTGCTGCTCATTTTGAGTCTAGTTGATAAACAAAGTTTGAATACAATATGACATTTGCTTTCCATTTTTTTAATTTCAAGTTTCATAGTTTCAATTTCCCACTCATAAATAAAACATATGTTTTCATTTTTTTCAAAGCTATCAGAGTTTGTTCAGTTGAACAATGCTCAATTTACAAATGAATACATTTGGAAATATATATCGTGGATATATAAGTACATATGTGAATTCATTTGGCTTCATTGTGAATTTATTAAATGTGCTATGCTGGGTTATCGTTTATCAAAAGAACTGTTAGTGAGAACATCAAGTGTACTTACTCGTCCATACAAAAAATACTAAATTTAGGTGTTAATATTGGCTTTTACTTTTTATTAAATTTATTGGGGTGACATTGATTAATAAAACCATATAGGTTTCAAGTGTACAATTTAATAATACGTTGTATGTATATTGCATTGTGTATTCACCATTCAAAGTTAAATTTCCTTCTGTCACCATATATTTGACCTCCTCTACCCCTATCAACCTTCCTCCTACCTCCTCCCCTCTGGTAACCGCTGAACTGCCGTTCATGTCCATGAGTTCTTGTTCGTCATGTCCATTTGTTGCTTTCATTTTTTTGTCCCACATATGAGAGAAATCAAATGGTTCTCAACTTTTTCTGTCTGACACAGTTCGCTTAGCATGATAATCTCAAGACCCATTCATGCTGTCACATCTCTTCTTATGACTGAGTGATATTCCATTGTGTATATGTACCACAGCTTGTTTAGCCAATCATCTATCATAGGACACTTCGGTTGCTTCCATGTCCTGGCCACTGTGAATAATGCTACTATGAACATTGGTGTGCAAATATCTTTATAGATATGAGTTTTCAAGTCTTTGGGGTAAATACCCAGTAGAGGGATTGCTGGATCATATGGTATCAACTCTTAGTTTTTGAGGAATTTCCATACTGTTTTCCATAGTGAGTGTACCAATTTGCAGTCCCACCAGCAGTGTATGAGGGTTCCTTTTTCTCCGCATTCTCTCCAACATTTTTTATTACTTGTCCTGTTGGTTATAGTGAAATGGTATCTCATTGTGGTTTTGATTTGCATTTCTCTAACAGCTAGCGATGTTGAGCATCTTTTCAAATATTTGTTGGCCATTTGTATGTCCTTTAGGGAGAAGTATCTGTTCAGGTCCTCTGCCCATTTTTTGATTGGATTGTTTGTTTTTGTTGTTGTTGTTGTTGTTGTTGTTGTTGTTATTGAGTTGCATGAGTTCTTTGTATATTTGGATATTAGGCCCTTATTGGAGGCATTGTTTGCAAATATTTTCTCTCATTCACATGGTTCTCTCTTTGTCCTGATGGTTTCTTTTACTGTGTAGAAAGAAGCTTTTTAGTTTAATGTAGTTCCATTTATTTATTTTAGCTTTTACTTCCCTTGCTTTTGAGGTCAAAGGTCCATGGGTTGATACCTATGTTTTCTTCTATGCAATTTACTGTTTCAGGTTTTATATTCAGGTTTTTGATCTATTTTGAGTTAATTTTGCTGTATGATGATAGCAGTCTAGTCTTTTACATGTGGATTTCCAATTTTCCCAGCATCATTTATCAAAGGGGTTTTCTTTTTCCCATTGTATATTTTTGGCTCCTTTCTCAAAACTTATTTGCCCATATAAAAGTGGGTTTATTTCTGGGCTCTCAGTATTGTTTCATTGGTTTGTGTATGTCTGTTTTTTTTCTGCCAGCTCCATGCTGTTTTGGTTACTGTTGCTTTGTAGTATAATTTGAAGTCAGGCAGAGTGATTCCTCTGGCCTTGTTCTTTTTTCTCAGTACGGCTTTGGCTATTCTGGGTCTTTCGTGCTCCCATACAAATCTGGTATTTTGTTCTTCTTCTTTGAAAAGTGCCATTGAGATTTTTATGGAGATTGCATTAAATCTGTATATTGCTTTAGATAATTAGGTCGTTTTAACTATGTTGATTCTTCCAATCCATTAACATGGAATATCTTTATATTTGTTTTTTTTTTAATTTCTTTTAATAATGTTTTATAGTTTTCAGTGTCTAGGTCTTTCACATGCTTCGTTAGGTTTACTATTAGGTATTTTATTCTTTTTATTGCAATTGCAAAATGAATTGTTTTTTTTTTTTTCATTTCTTTTTCTGAAAATTCATTGTTAGTGTATAGGAACTCTGTGGATTTTTGTACATTGATTTTGTATCCAGAAACTTTAGTGTATTTGTTTATTGTTTCTAATAGTTTTTTTAGTAGAGTCTTTAGGGTTGTTTTTTTTTTTAATAGACAATCATGTCATCTACAAAAAGGGACATTTAGATTTTTTTATTCCCAATTTGGATGCCTTTTATTTCTTTTGCTTGATTGCACTTGCTAGGACCTCCACTGTTATACTGAATAATAGTGGTGATAGCAGACAGCCTTGTCTTGTTCCTGATCTTAGAGAGAGGGTTTTTAGTTTTTCATCATTAAGTATGATGTTATCTGAGGGTTTGTCATATATGGTCTTTATTATGTTGAGGTATTTTCCTTCTATACCCATTTTATTAAGTGTTTTAATATAAATGGATGCCATATCTTGTCAAATGTTTTCTCTGCATCTATTGATATGATCACATGATTTTGATCCTTTATTTTGTTTATGTGGTTTTAATTAATCAATTTGCATATGTAAAACTGTCCTCATGCCCCTGGAATGAAGCCCACTTGATCATGATGTATAATCTTTTTAATGTAGTGGTGTATTCGATTTGCTAATATTTTGTTTAGGATGTTTGCATCTGTATTCATCATAGATATTTGTCTGTAATTTTCTGATTGTGTTATACTTACCAGGTTTTGGCATCGGGGTAATATTGGCCTCATAAAGTTAGTTAGAAAGTACTGCCTCTTCTTCAATTTTTTGGAAGAGTTTGAGAAGGACAGGTATTAAATCATCTTTGAATGTTTAGTAGAATTCTCTAGTGAAGCCATTGGGTCCCTGACTTTTATTTTCAGGTAGGTTTTTGATGATTGTTTAAATTTCCTTACTACTTGGATAGGTCTATTTAGATATTCCAGTTTTTCATGATTTAGTCTAGGAAGGTTGTATATTTCTAAGAACTTGTCTATTTCTTCTAAGTTACTGAATTGGCTTTTAAAATGACTTTTTTTCCTTGCTACTTATAGTAATAAGATGTCGTATTCTTGAAAGTGAAATATACTTTTTTAAGAACATTTTTTCTTAATTTTTTTAGATTCTTTTTGTTATTGTTGTTTCCACTTTTCTCTGCTGTTTCAGCCAGGATCACCATTACCCTGCGGCAATTGGCCTCTTGGTCATTATCCAGCTTTTCCTTGAAACAATACTTTGCATGGATTGTGTTTCCTTAGTCAGTTGATTCCTCTGATTGTTAGACTCTATGTACTGTGTAATGTGTCTTGCAATCAGATCTGACTAGTTATCCTGGCACTTTGAAAGTGTTGTTTTCAGGTACTCTTTTACACATACACAGAAAAGATGTGCTGATGATTGCACTGACTTTTCAGTGTTCTTTTCATCATAATTACATTAAAAAGTCCCTGAGTTGAAATCTACAATCCCACTTGTCTTTGATGCTTCTGTAGTTAAGAAGGGCAAGAACAGCCTTGGGGAATGCTTGCTGACTTGGCAGCATGAAGCAAGTCACATGCACCTCCCTGTGAGCAGAAAAACAAACTAATTTTATTCATTTTACCTCCACCATAGTACATGGACTTGCTGTTCAGTTACCTATTGCTGTTGTCAAAGCTGACTCCTAAAGACAATTCATCTGGCTAAAATTCAAATACCTTATACCCAAAGTTTGAGATATGCATCTGGGATAGCCAGAGTTTTAAAGCAGGTGCTATATTATCGCATTTTGCAGGCTCTTTTGAGCACACTATTAGGCATTTAGGTATCAGGAGGGTTTTAGAAATATTGCTCCAACCCGGCATCTTTTCAGCCATCTCTAGATCTCTAGTCCAGCTGTTCAGTGAAAAGAAATGAAGCTGAAGAGGCATCACTGTGGTTACAGCTGGTGCTATGGAGTTTGGTGTTATGCTACCAGATAACGCACACATTATTTTTACTCACATGGAAGGCTGCCTTGCTGTGTATTTCTAAGACTGTCAGAAAGATTGATTCCTGAAATATTTTGAAAAAATGCTAAATACCAGCTACTTTGGGTTTTTACCCAGGAGCATTGCAGCTGCCTGGCATTACTATGTGGCAGCTGAGCTGAGCAGTAATCGCTGCTATTTCTTGGATTTGTTTATGTCTTTGCCAGCATCTGAGAGGAGGGAGGTTCAAGCTCAGAATGGGGTCCTGGCTTCCCAGTGATCTCATCCAGCCCATGGCTTTAAATACTCTTTGAGTTGCTAATGACTCTCAAATTTATATCTCTGGCCCTGATGTCATCCCTGCATCCCAGACTCATATGTCCAGCTGCCTTCTAAATAGCTCAGATTTGATGTCTAAGAGGCATCTCAAACTTAAAATGAACAAAACCGAACTCTTGATGTGTCCACCCATATTCTCCACAACAACTCCCTCCACCATCTTATCTTGCAGTTGCTCCAGCCAAAGCCCGATAGTCATCCTTGAACCTCCCTTTCCTTACTTCTGTCCCATTTCTCAAGGATCCACCTTGAAAGTAGATTTAGTACACATTTCTACACTTCTGCTGCCTTAATCCAAGCTGATAACAAATCTCATCTGGACTATTTTGCTTCCTAACATGTCAGCCTACTTCCCAACAGCAAAAGTGAATCCTAAAACACTAATGAGATAATATTATTCTCTGCTCAGAGAATTACCACTGACTTTCAGTCTCAAGGTCCAAATCAAACGTGAAAGCCATAAGTAATCTGGCTTTCTGATAGATCTCTAACTTCATATCTTTCTGCTCTTTCTTTAGCTTATTTCATCAACCTATACATACAACGGCCTCTTCACTGCTCCTTAAATATTCCAGGCACAGTCCCACCTAACCATTTTTGAACTTGCTCTTCTTTTTATCTAGAATGCTCTTTTAGGTATTTGCACAGCCTGTTTCCTTACCTTCTTTACGTTTCTACTCCGATGTCTCCTTATCAGTAAAATCTTCCCTCACCAGCCTTTATAAAATATAGCACTGCTCTCAATAGAATCTTATCTTGCTACATTTTCTTAATGGCTTCTATGTCTTTTCCCAATGCATTCAGACTTTGTTTTGTTTACTGCCAATTCTCCAGCACTAAGAACAGTGCCAATGCACAAAGGTCTTCAATGAGCATTTGTGGAAAGCATCCTCACTAACTCTTTCTATCTCTATCTCCATCAACCATAAAATGGTACTCAGAATACCAGGTGGTTCTCCTCCTCCTCCTCCCCCTCCTCCTCCTCCTCCTCCCCCTCCTTCTCTTTCTCCTCCTCTTCCTCCTTCTCCTCCTCTTCCTCCTCCTCTTTCACCACCTCCACCTTATACGTCCTCTTCTTCTAATGCTTCTTCTGCTTCTTCTTCCAATGATGATGATGATGATGATGATGATGATGATGATGATGATTTTCAAGAGACTAGCTCTGAGATAGCAGTAAAAAATCTCATTAGAATCCAAGACCTCACAGAGCCCATTTCTCCATCTCTGATTTGACTAGTCCATGAAACACATGCTCCTGGAAACTGGAGCTGTGAAATGCAGGTCCTGCAATATCTTGAATTCTTTGGATTGTCTAGTACTTGGTGCCATTGTAATAGTGCCTGGATAACAAAGATTTTTCTAATGATCCAAAATAACTGCAGTGTTTGCAGCTCATCTTCTGTGTCTGCCACAAACAACTCACCTTTCCTGTTCCTCCTGTCCTCATGTTTTAAAGAAGTAGAACATATTACTCTTTTTTTGTTTGAAAAATCTGTGCTAACATCTCCAACATTCTATTTTATGATTAAATTCAATTTTAGAAGTGAGAGGAATAGTTTTGCTCTACATTGTCAGTGATTTTTCTAGTTCTTTGAGAATCAGGAACCATGAAATTCAATACCAGTGTTTGCGATAACACCAAGCAAAATCTTGCCTGTGGTACATAATCAATATCTGTTTGTTTTGGTTTTAGTTCTTTTCAAATAGCTTTAACATTATGATCACCTGTTATTTTAATTAGAAATACAAACTTGATTCGTAATTGTTTTTCAAGAGGACAAGACATTACACTTCTCTGACGTATTGGACTAGATAGCAACTAAGGCACAGCTTCTCAACTGATGTGCAGTGGCACATGGTTGTATCCCAAATGGATTTCAGATGTGCAAAAATAATGACTCCTCTAAGCTCTCAGGGGAAGCTGGAACCTCTAGACCAGTCAATTCTGACCACAAGAATGTTTACCCCAGAGTGCCCTATAAGTAAAATTTCTAATATGTGTCATGGCATGAGAAAGGTCCAGCACTGCCTAATAGGACTTTCTGCAGTAATAGAAATGTTCAAGATCTGCCTATTTAATAAGGTAATTGCAAGACATGTGGTTACTGAGCTCTGGGAATGTAGTTACCATATTGGATAGTACAACTCGAGTTTAAATTCGAAACTGTATAATCTATTAGGAACCAAAGACGAAAAATAAGCACAATTTAGCAATTTATCAGGCTCAACAAATATTAACTTGAAGTGTTAACAACTCATAGTGGGACCAGCAGGCACAAAGTAACAGAGCACTAACTTGAGAATATGGGCATCAAAATAGACCTAATCTTTTAATGTAGCAAATGTAGTTGGATTTTTGCAGGCTGACTCTAACTGTGTTCTCTCTCTCTCTCTCTCTCGTCTTCTTTTTTGTTTGATGTTGTGGCAAATGACAGTGCTGTTGCTTGAAAGTGGCTTCAAAGTCACACCTGCAGGCCTTACCTTATTGAGTTCAGGTGAATTGTGTCATCTATGTTGTTCTTCTAATAGGGCCTGGAGCAGTCTAATAATTTGCCTTTATGTCCTACAGATCATGCAGTGTTTACCACCCATCTCTCCATCTTAAATGATCTGACAATCATTGATGAGGCCAGTGTTCTGTGTTTAGCAGTTTTTTATGCTAGGCTAATTAGTATGTAATTAGCTATTGCTTGCAGCCATTGTCTTTGAAGCATTGTTTAACCCAAGCAAGAACATTCTGAAGCATGTAGATTTGTGAATCGCATTTCACAACCTAATTCTAATTTACAATGAGGAAAAAAAAGTTAGGTAACCTATTGTTTATTCATAAATTAGTCCTAGGAGATGATTAGTATCTGATCTTCACTTCATGATGCCTATGTTTATTAATTCTATTAATACAATATTTTTGGAGATGCCTATTTGCACATAATTTTCAAGATGACTCTTATCCAATGCATCCCACTGTCTCCTTAACCTCTCTATTTACATTGCTTTATCAAGGCCAGCTCAGTTTCTCATTCATGCTGCTTCTCCTTTTTTGAATGACCCACCCCTCTTTTCTTCTCAGGTGCATTTTAGCCTTGCTTCTGGAGGCATTCAAATCCCTAATACTGGTATTAATGCATACTCACATACATACAGCATATTTACTGTGCAAGGCATAATATCAGGTACCCTGAAATGGGAGTTCATTTAAACTACACAATAAGCCTTTAAAAGATCAATTTCTTTAAGAAATATATTTCCTATCTACTTTATAGAGGAGGAAACTGAGTTTCGAACATATGAATCAATTTACAGAAAATAATTTTGGATGAAGCAGAGCCAAAATTTGAACCTAGGACTTCCTGACTGTAAAGCCTTTGAGTTTTCCATCACAGGTACAGAAAGCAAAGAGTCTGTCTATTAAAGGAGTCTAAGAAAGGGAAATATTAACTATTAAACTTGTACTCACTTGGAACATGCTTTAGGGCTTCCTCACCTGGCCTCTCAATTTCCAAGTCTTGTTTTCATTGTGCTATCTTACATCCTATCTTGTGATATGTTCCCATACCAACAGAAACCCAAGTATTTGCCAAGTGTATGAGAGAGATCATGGTGGACAGGGAAAATATTTGTCCTTCCTTAGTAACCTGGTTCAGTTACAATATTATCTACAGCACATATGACAAGTCCCTCTTCTATGAATCTCTCTCTGATTAATATCCTATCTCTTACATCCCTTAGAACTGTGAAATCACCCATAGCCAGGATTATATAGTTCACCTTATTATTCAACAATGTCTTTCATTTGTTCTTGAATTATTATTCATATCTCTTCAACCAGAGTATAAATTACTTGTGTGTGCGTATCTTATTTTATAGTTAGTTGGCCTTGCCCTATGGTACCAGCCTAAATGCTAGGCTGATTACTGGTAGTTCTTACATATTTTTTATGGTTTGATTATCTTCACCTTTACATTATAAGTGGACAAATAGAGAAAACAAAAAACTAAAAGTATTCCCCAGAGATGGGTAACATATCTGAACATACTAACTCCTGGTCATAAATCACTTAAAGAAGGATAATATATTTGTCATCTAACTGTCAAAATTAGATGATAAAAAATAGTACTTAATATTTTTCAGAGGGTATTAATAATGATTTTCTGGATGCATGTAGTATATTTTCTAGATGAGTAAGTTTCCTAAAGTAACTGAAAATTATCTCATTAACTATCAAAAATGTATTTCAATGAATAGGTTTTAAGGCAAATCTTTAGGAAAAAGGAGCATACAATTATTGACTTTTAAAAGAGAATTCATAAAGTACAATTAAATCTTTCCTTGACTAGTCAGTCTACAAAAAAAATTTTAACTATTCAGTATGTCCTACCTGTTATGGAAAACACTAAAAGGGACATGACGGTTGAAATTTTCAAATGGATGCCTATTATGAAGGTTAGGGACATGAAGTTTAAAACATTAAAAAGAACACTGTAATCCCTATCCTCAGTAAGTTTATAAGTTCAAGGGGAAGTGAAATGTGTAGAAGGAAAAGTTACAACCTAGCCTCTTTAAGTCTGGACAGTAGTAAGGAGGATGTGTCTGGGGGCCTCACTAGAAGTAGGGAACATGTAGCCTAAGAATTGACATCTGTGATAGTTATGGAAGGTGAGTTAGGATTTAAGGAGTGACGTGGCATTCCAGAGTGAACAAAGGAGGCACTTTCCTAAAAAACCCAAGAGCATGGTAAACTGGAGAAATGGTAGAATGTTCAGTGTGCTTGATGCAGAGCAGCCTGAGGCTAGTTACAGTCTTTAAAGGCGCATAAAAAATTCACACTGGATCATTTTACTTTCCTGCTTACAAATCTCCATCGATCCAATAGTAAGTACTGAACAAAGGTCTTAGCTTGCTAAAGTGTAAGAAATGTAAGCAAGGCCAGCCCAGATGAGCAAAGACACATTATTTGACCTGTAGTTGACCACAGATGCATGAGTGAGCTTAGAAAAGATCATTCAAGCCTGGGCCAGATCAGCTGAACCTCCCAGCTGTCTCGTAGAGTCACAAATAATAATAAATAGCCACTATTTTAAACTACTAAGATTTAGGGTAATTTGTAACTCAGTAATATTTAACTGATATATTGCATTAGTGTTTTCAATTCTTTTTTCCTAAAGTAGAATGCCTTTGCTATATTTATTATAAACAAAGAAATGTGTACATGTAATGGAAACAAATTTTGCTGAGCAAATAGAGCTGTGGTATTGCTTTCAGCGGGCATAGATGCAATTCAGTTTCATTTCATTTCTTGTTATAAACTTGGCTCAAAATTTATAATTTATACTTCACTATATAGACATGTAGATGTATGCACATATTCATACTATATGTAACACTCAAAAAATTTACCAAACCCTAAAGTTTTCAAATCCATGACATTAAAAAAATCTTTTTATTTTGGACAATTTCAAGCATAATAGACACAAAAATAGAGATAATAGCATAATGAATTTCAGGTACCCATTACTCAGCTTGAGTAATTATCAACATTTTGTATATATTGCTGGTTGTAACAGGCTTTGTTTTGGTATGTTTTTCTTTTGAGGATATCTGTGGTGTTCGATGTAACTAAGAACAAATTTGCAGTTTGTTCCTGCATTGCTGAAAAGAAAATTCTTAAAATGACTAACCTTCATTTGTTGCCAAGTAATTCTTGGCTATGCACTGATAGCAAAAGTAATAGAACAGCATTCGCAGCATAATTAGATTTGAATAGTAAGTTTTATTTAAAGAGTGCCTGATCTTTTTGCTCATAGCCACACTTTCCTTTCTTGGGTTTCTTTTTCTTTTTTTTGTAGTAATCACATTTTTAATGAGTTGTGATAGATTTTCATTTTATGAAACAATAGAAAACCACCACAAGAACTCTTTAGTAAAGCTTTTAAACATTGTTAAAGCTGCTTAAAACACTTTTAAGTGAGAAGTTATTATTAGTTAAATAGTCATTTTTATAAAATGACTTCTGCAGAAAAGACAATCCCCAACAGTGTTACTTGGATGAATGACAGCAATTATTCTAAACAGGAAGAATTGATGATGATGTAAGCAAGTAAGTTATAGCTGCTCCATTTGTTGAATAAATGAATTAATAGAAATTTAAGATTCTTTTTTCCCACTGTACCCAGAAGAGACAAAAAAAATACTTTTCTTTCAGTTTTCTTTCTAGATAAGTTTCTTGGGAAGGAAGGAAGTATGAAATAAAAGGGGAGATACATGGAGGTAAGGAGGAAGGGAGAGAAGAAAGAAGAGAAGGGAAGGGAAGGGAAGAGAGAAGAGGAGAGGAGAGGAGAGGAGAGGAGAGGAGAGGAGAGGAGAGGAGAGGAGAAGGGAAGGGAAGGGAAGGGAAGGGAAGGGAAGGGAAGGGAAGGGAAGGGAAGGGAAGGGAAGGGAAGGGAAGGGAAGGGAAGGGAAGGGAAAGGAAAGAATGGAAGGAAGAAAGGAAGGAAGAAGAGAAGGAAAGGAAGATGGGAGACAAAGAGAGAAAGAGAGAGGCTAATTATTTAGAGGCATGTTTCTTAAGGCAGTAATACCATTAAATATCACAGTCAGCCTGTAATTTAACACACAATGTTTATATTGCTACTATATTGGATTTTGGGGGTTCTGACTGTACAGAAATTCTTTTAGATTCATAGAATATCAAAGAACCTGTATTATATTTCAGTGTAGTCTTATGATTGACAGAGGTCAGGAAAGTTAAAGCAAGTACAAAAGTTGAATATATCAATATTCAACACATCTATTGTCCATAAGAAGTTTAATTCATCTAGAAGAATGCAATGTAGTATCATTACAAGCAAAAATGATATTTTTACAGGATTTGGGTTGTTATGTCACTCTAAAGGATATCTGGAATGTTTAATGTAATTACTACAAAAATTAAAAGAATTTAATCTATAATTATAAACCTTGAATTTCAATGAAGATCATGCTTATTACGGTTCATTTTTTCTTTGCTAACAATTTTAATGAGATTTTTAGAATGCTTGCTTTTTTGGGGTCCACTGTTTAAGGAGAGCCTTAAATTGTATATCATCAAGTCCTGTAATCATTAAAGTTTTCTGCTTCTGAGAGCCAATGACGGACATAATCCTCCCTTCGCATCTTAAAAAAGCAGTGTCAGACTTATTCAGATTCTACATTAAAAGGTTCACTATTGTCAAATACAATTTAATCCTAATTAAGTCTATTAAAATCAGAGACCTTTCCATCTTTCTGTTTCCAAACTCTATCAGAATAACATTTCCTCCCACTTTGCTCCATATCATCAGAAGGTCCAGGAAAAACAAGATGTCTAGTAGAAACTACATTAGATATCACAAATGTTGAAAAGCAGTCTACAAAAATGGAAAGCATGTGACCATTAAAATCAGACGAGGTGGGTTCTAATCTTGGTTTCTTTCCTCACTGTTTGGGAGAAGTTTTTAGATTTTTCATTATAACAAACTGATGGTGAAATGAAATAATGTAACTAACTGCATACCCCAAAATATGATGTGTTAATTTTTCCTATACATATGCTTATTTCCATCTTATTTATGTTCTATGTCTTAAAAGCCTTAAATTTATGCTGAGAGTTCCAGCTAACAACATGTCGACTTAGTTTGTGGACGAAATTAAGCAGAATGTGCTATTGTAACTTTTAATGATAAATTGAGCTATTAAATGGGCTACTTTGTTTTTAATTCATGGCTAGCTCCTTTGAATAGTGACTGCTACTTACCCCTGAAAAATATTTTTAGGCTACCTTCTTTGAGTAAATCCATGTTCAGTAATTACAGACAACTTCCATATTAACCGAAGTACAATAGTATTAAAAAGCTTTTGCTGTGAAATAATGTTGTTATATTTCAACAGCTAAATGTTTTATAGTACATCAGAGTTAGTCGTGCAGTTCTGGAATGTCTCTGCTATCCTGCATTAGATGGTTTATTCTGTTTTTAGAGAACTTCTTAATTTTTAGCTGTTGGCGTGGGGGTCATCCTTCCTATGGGGGTTCGAAAAGAGGAAAAGGTTACTCATTCCTTGTATGGATGCTCAGTTAATTCTTATTTGGCCCCCCATCTCTTCCCTGTACACTGTCATTACCTGACCTTTCTGAGTACTAAGCCTACACAGTTATCATACGCCCTCATGGCTTTTTCCATGGCTGCAGTCCACTCTATAATAGCCCAGATAGAAACATCCTCCACCGTTTCATCAATCTCCATGCTTTCACTAGCTTACCATCTACAAAAAAAATTGAAGTCTTTTGTCCAAATCAAGCTTGAAATATAGGTATTAAAACCACTTTTTATTATATGGTTATCATAGAGCAAGGTTTCTCAACCTCAGCACTATTGCTATCCAAGACCAGATAATTCTTGTGTGGGGGGGGGGGGGGCGCCTTTCCAGTGCATTGTAGGAAGTAAACAGCATCCCTTGTCAAGTAGCACTCCCTACACATCAGTTGTAGCAACCCCAGGTGAGAACTGCTGTCAGAGATCCATATGGGTGAGTAATTGTGCAAGATTCTGTGCCATGCATAAAAAGTCAAGAGGCATAAATATCTTTCAAATAAAAGTACAATGTGAACAAATCAATCCAATATAACCTGGAAGGACATTAAATTATATTACACTATACTATAGAAATTCAATGTCTTACTGTGATATTCCAAGCCAAGTAGAGAATTTTTAAATTTCTGACTTTCAATAATAACATAGCACCTTTTGTCTATTCCACAATTTTCCTTTAATAACCATTTCCAAATATCCTGAGATTTTTCATTTTCACTTCCTCAAGACATTTTATCTACTAATAGAAAAAGAAAAAAATGATGTGTGTTGATAATTGTGCTTACTTGCTGATTGCTGGGAAAGAGATATTTTCCCTCGCAAGACATGTAATTTCTTGGAATTGACTGTTGTCCCTAGAAGCTAATTGGTGGCCATTATTTTATTTTTTTTCCTGTCAACAGAAGTGAAAACAGTATTTGGCATGCTCACCTACTTGATTATGGCTATTATATCAATCAGCATCCTTTTCCTAGGGTTCATCATTATTTATCTAGATAATTATGTATTATTTTATTTTTCTCACTGTTTTTTTTTTACTTTGAGTACACACAAATTTATTTAAATGGTTAAAATCAGTATGCAGCCAGTAAGAGCTCATCCCCACAACATTTAGGCAATATCCACTGCAGCAATAGTTTTTAAAATACTAAACCATCTTTATTTATCCTGTCTACTCATGCTCACTTTTGCTTGCCCTCCATATTTTTCTCAGCTCATTTGATCAGAATTAAGGTGTAGTGGGTGACTAAGTGAGTTCTAGGATCAGCCATGAGTCTCTGTGCAGCAAGCAGGGCTACAGACAATGGGAGCTGGGGCTTAAGAGACAACTATAGAAGGCAGCAAATGAATAGAGAACCTGAGTGCTAATATTAGCTCCATGTTAATTAACTTTTCCTAGGATATTCTTGAGTGATTCTATTTTTAAAACAATTGTTCAATGAATATAATCTTTTCATTGTTTATGTTACCTGGGAGGTTGATCGAGATATTGGTGATTAAATATAAATTCCATCACTCCTATGTTAGAGCACTACTTCATAATAAATATTTTTTTAAAATAAGAAAAAAATAAATAAAACATGGTGATATTTAATTTGCTAATTGAATATGTTCAACATATCATTGAACCAAGGGAGTACTGAAAAATTATTCTTAATCTCTTGGCTAAGCCTGGCCCAGATTCTATCAGTCAAAAATAAGTTTCAGGGTATTATACATTTTTTTTTACTATGAGTAATGTTAGACCAAAATACAGTAGAGGTTAGCCAAAGTTTATATCAGATAAATGAATATGGCATTAGCCTGAAATATGAAACTTTTTTAGACCATTTTCTCAGTCCTTTGGGGGATCAGAAAGAGATGAGTCTCCAGTCAGTGCCTCAGTTTTTTAAAATATAAATCAACGATTAACAGTAAAATTCTCTAACTTCTGTGAATAAAGGGAGGTGACTGAATCGACTTATAAAAATTTGTCCCTTGATTCCTACTGCCCCATGAAAGTTCCCCTATTCACATATTTGCTCAAGCCCGTAACTGGGAATCTCCTTTAACTCCTGGGTTTTTATTTTTCTTTCACATTGAATCTATCAGTAAATTTCATTAGCTCTACCTACCAAATAGGTGCTTAAAGGAAAAAATGCTACCATTTCTACCACCAACATCAATGTATCATCCTCTCTTAGTGGACTGCTTCAGTACCCTCCTTCCTGGCCTTCCTGTCTCCACTCTGCTTTACTGCCTTCATGCTGCTCCGTCCTCCCAGACTTAAACACCGAGGTGCTGGAGTGATACTTCTGACATGTAAATTCTACCAAGGGCTCTCTCCAAACCTCTCCATGGCATTCTCATTGTGTTTAGAATAAAACCCAAGTTTTTTCCATGTTCTACAAGGCCCTGCCTGAACTGGTCCATGGCTGTCTCTGAATTCATTGCCACTCTTTCCTTATGTCAGGATAGCTATAATGACCTGTGCTAACCCATGCCAAGTGCATTCCCATCTCAGGGCCTTTGCACTTGCTCTTCCCTCTGCCCACCGTAATCACCCTATAGTTATTCACAGGGCTGGTTTCCTCCCTTCACACAGATCTGTTTCAAATAATCTTCAGAGATAACTTTTCTGATAATCTTCTATAAATATCATCTACATCAGTCTCTTTCTTTTTTAGCTGCTTTATTTTTCTTTTACGGTATTTATAATCACCTGATGTTACATTATGTATGTATTCATTTACATGTATATTTTCCATCATCATCTCTGGAATGTAGGCTCTATGAAAGCAGGAATATTTTGTCTGTTTGGTTCACTGTTATACCCTCTAATAACTAGAAAAATGCCTAGCAAAGAGGAGATGCTTTAAAAACTACTTGTTGAATGAATGAATGAACACATTTGTTTTATTTGCATTATAGGCAACACTTATTAATCAGTATGAATAAAACATAAGTATTAAAGCTAGTGAAATAAATTTTGATTTTCTTGAATACATTTATTTTAACAGATATAGTAACAATCATGTCCTTAGGAGTATTTGTTCTGTCACTTCAACATGATTCTTAGATCAAGATTATCTTGTATACTGTGCTAGTTTGTTCATAAACTGCTCTTCTCCCTGTACTTCTCTGCTCAGTTACTGTGCCTTTCCTCTCCCTCTTTGAGGCCTCTGAGACTTCATGATTCTGCTCTGAGTCACCATAATATTTTGCAACAGAAAGGAGAAATATTGCCAATCCCAGTGCATTAGAGATAAGTGAAAAATAAAGCACTCTTTCCCCCCAAATGGCTTCACCTAGTATATGTTGATATTTTCTTCTGTCTATTCAATTTTTCTCCCAAGGACCATGAGATTTTGTTTACTTGCTATAGCTCTCACAAGCTCATTCTCCAATATTAGAAACTAATGTTAAAACATTCCAGGCCAGAGAAAGCAGAACTAAATTTCCATTCTGAGTCATTGAAGCTGTATGGATAATCCATATCCCCTTGACTTGCTAGGTAAACAGACAGTTGTTTATCAACTCTTTTAAGTTAAAAAAATATACGCAGACAACAAAGCAAACAAAAAACCCATTGTAAAATGAAACGTGTTGGTGGGATTGCCACAAAGCATGCTTTATCATCAGCTATATAAATCTATGAATACTGTTTTGTGACCACATTTAGTTGGTAGATTTCAAGGGAGTGATAAATAAATTACCTCTGAGTATATAGGACTCATCATAATGCATCATATATATGCTTTCATATCATACATCTTTCTATGTCTTATTTATCTTTTTTATTTATAATATAGTACTATTTGTAAGTACTTCATAAGTGTTCTTAAAATTGAATTATGGAGTCATAATTTTTTATCTGGATTATAAGCTCTGTGGGCCTTAAAAGCTGCGTTTTATTTATCTTTAAGTCCTTTACAATCCTAGTACATTGCTTGCATATCTAAAAGTCTTCAAAATGCTTTTTTGTTTGTGCTCTTGAAGATAGATTGGTCCTCCTGCTGTGGAAATTGATGTTGGAAATATTAATGACTCTTAAATTCAAGAGCTAAATGCCTTTGAACCCTTGGTTAAACATTGAGTTCATTATTTTACAAACAATAACATTTTTTATCAGCTACATAGACTATTCAGTGATATTGTCCCAAACTTTGATGGTATCATTAGAACAGATTTATTTTTTATCTACTATAACCAGACTCTTAATCTCTTACCCATTTTAATCTTCACACCAAGCCATAAGTGAAAACTATTTATGTCACATTTATATATAAGGAGACTGAGACTTAGAGTTTAAGTAACTTCTCCAACTTGCCAAACCAATAAGGCTGAGTCAAGAGTTATTAGACCCAGATCTCCCTGAAAGCTAAGTGTATGATCTTTCTTACTCTACTTTAATGCTTCTAGGAAACAAATCAGTGAAGGTACTACTTAAAATACATTTTGAAAATTATCTGTGATTTTGAAAGAGTAAATTTTGTAGTAGGATGATTATTGGTATCTAAGAAGTATTGAATATTCTTGGTAACATTTGAGAGATTAGTATTTGAGGGACTAAAATTAAATTTTAGAGGGGTGATGAGTCCACAGAGAAAGGCACACTCATCCTAAATATCTCATGTTTCTCTCTAAAAACATCACAAGATTTCAGGAATGCTGGCCTCATTACCCTAGTCTGCTGTCATTTTTTTTGGAAGATGGAATCCTGTTTTTCACTATTTCATAACTCAAGTGTACATGGAATGGGTAAAAAAGAAGAGAATGTGTACCTTCATGATTAGTTGGGAAACATTAACATAGATAAAGAACCAGTCCCTCATACAACTTCACATATATCGACTTCTAGATGTTTCTCTAACTGCCACCTGGAAAGTAAAATCAATGTCCTTAAAATTCTCCTTCTACTCTGCAGAACAATTTTGTCAATTGAGAAATATTAATTTTATAAGAGAGGTCTGTTTTTATTTTAAATAAGTTTAACTTTATCAGCTTTAATGTTGTCAATATTTAATGCATAATTGGTAAGAGAAACATCTCTATTATAATTGTTGTGGGTTATTTTTAGTAGACAAAACATAATAAGGACTTAAAATCAATCTATGCTTCATGTCACTACTATTGGACTTTCTTTAGTTTTTCAGTGATTTCAGATTAGTCACTGATTGTGTAGGGTTGTCTTGCTGGGCATGTATTGTGTGTGCGTGTGTGTGTGTGTGTGTGGGAGGGAGAGAGAGAGAGAGAGAGAGAGAGAGAGAGAGAGAGAGAGAGACCCCCCCAAGGCTAAGGCAAATTGTTTGTTTTTTTCTTTGGACAATAAAATGTCAGTTGGTCTAGTCATGGTCTGATGCTAATTACTTTGTTTTTATTTTAAGGAATTTGTTTGAATTTCCTTCCAGTTCCACCTTTGTCTGTGCAGAAAATAAATAGGGCTTGGTGTTCGTGTATGTGTGCATTTTGTTTAGGTATTGCTATTTCTGTATTTGTTTGCTAGTTCTGTCTTCTCTAAATTCAATTCAACTAATATTTATTAAACATCATAAAGTTTCAGAAGCATTCAAATGATGGATAAATCAGCCCATGCCCTTTTTTTTTTTGTGGCAGCAAAATCTCTTGCCCTCAAATGACTATGTAGCTGAGCTTCATATTAGCTTTAATGGTCACCCCTCTTCACAGTAATTTTTCCAGTGTGTCTAAGCTATAGTTCAGCTATTGTGCTATTCTGGTAGTTTCCATTCACTTTTTTTAAAATTAAATTTATTGGGGTGACATTGGTTAATAAAATTACATAGGTTTCATGTGTACAGTTCAATAATACATCATCTGTATATTGCATTGTGTGTTCACCACCCAAAGTCAGATCTTCTGTCACCATATATCTGACCCCCTTTACCCTTGTCTACCTCCCTCCTCCCCTTTTTCCAACTGGTAACCACTAAACTATTGTTCATGTCTATGAGTTTTTTTTTTTCAGTTTTGTATCCTACATATGAGTGAAATTGTATGATATGTGCCTTTCTCTGTCTGACTTATTTCACTTAGCATAATACCCTCTAGGTCCAGCCATGTTGTTGCAAATGGTAAGATTTCATTCTTTTTTTATTACTAAATACTATACACACACATGTATACATATATATGTGTGTGTATATATATATATATATATATATATATATATATATATATACACACACATACCTATATAGCACATCTTTATCTATTCATCTCTCAATAAATGAATGGATTTTTTTGTTGTTGTTAAAATCTTAGGTGAATTGCTGATGTGTAATATAAATAAAAGTAGAGTTACTTTTGTCAGAGAGGGGTGGACAGTACAACAAAGCATGAGTCAAGCCCCATGAACCACCTCTTAGCTCAATCTTTGCTTCATCTGCCTAGAGGAGCCCTGTGGAAATCATAGGGCTTTAGGGAACACATTATAAAAACTCAAAATATTTAATAAGCATATAATTTTCTCTGGCTCCAACATTCTACAATTCCTCTACTAACTTGGAGTTGTTGCATGAGAATAATATGAGAGGTCTTAAAGATGTAACATTATGCTATAGTCATGGATGGTGGCTTGGGGTGGAGAACTACACAACCATTTTATAATTCTGAATGAATGTACTACATATAGATTATATTATTTTTTTCGACAGACATTTTACTATAAATTAGTGTCAGATGTGTTTGAACAGGAACATTTCTCTCAGCCACTTTCTATAACAAACTGTTGAGTTTTCTACTTGTAACTGTATGATCACAAGATTTTATAAACTGAATTAATTTACTGAATAAGTCTGTTATTTTGATACCGTAGTTGCTTTTGAAGTTCACTGAAATTATTTGATAACTAAAGCATAAGAAATGGGGCTTTTTGACTTACCAACAGCAAACTATTTTGCCAATGTTTAGTGAATAATCTACTTCTTTAGCTGATAGGAGAATAAAAATCTGTTAATATCACTGTAGACATGAAATAAGAGTATTTAAGCTTATTCAGAGTGATGTCAAATCTTTGAGAAGAGTTTCAAAACAATTGATATCCTATTACTCTAACTTTCATTTCTACTTCATTCCCCTCCATGTGTTAAATATTAATGAAGATGAATGAATAATGAATTTAATTAGTTATGAACAAAAGCGATTGATCTTATGTGTGGTTGGTCTCCTAAACCAGAACTCTTAAAACTCATTCCTGTTTTTCTGAGTTGGAGTGCATCATCTGTTTGCACTGACTTTGTTTTCTGTTAAAGAGAGAGGGGAGTGAGCTTCTGAGGCAGATCTAATTCTTGAATCCTCTGGTAATGAGGGCATGTGGTGAACTCCTGGCACTGCTGACTACATTAGCCTTCCAGTTATCAACCAAATTGGCATGTCCTCCTGGCAAGGAAAGAAGAAAGCCCTCAAAGCAGAAACATTTGTTCAGCAACCCTTAATTGATCATTTCTGTACTTGCTAGAGAGTGGAAGTTGCAGTGACAGATTTCAAGAGACCTGGGCAATTCAATCAGAAAGAGTGAAGAGGGAGCCTTAATGAAGGAGAAATGGCTATTTATGTAAAGTCCAGATAGTCTACTTTATCTAGGAATGAAGTATGCAGTGGGAAACCTATCTTCAAGATGCTCAATAGCAAACTCTTAGATCTGTAGTCTGATAATTGATAAATTAATGATAGCACAGAGTAGAAATGTATGGAAACTTAAAAATCAAAGAGAGTATATTATACTAATTAGAAATAAATACAATTAAATGTAATAGATAATAGTAATAAGGTTTTGACTAAATGGAAAGTATCATTTAAAAATATAATCTTGGCAAATATTTATATGCATGTTTGAGTGTACAGCTTGTACAGGTACTAATTTAATCCCATATTACTACCTCATTTATAGAGTATGTGTGTAAGAAATAATATAATTACTAAGTTATGGGTTTTGAGGCAGTGCGATCCAGGGTATGGAAACTAGGAATGGGATTAAGAAGAGTGAGACATTATACTGAAATATCATTGAAATGCATGGATCCTATGTCATGTGTAGCTTTAATTAACATAGAGTAAATCTAAGGTACCCTTTAAAAAGAAAAACAAGTTGCAAACTGAAAAGATTTGGCAAAACACAGTCATATGTTCTCAAGAACTGACCAGTCTTGATTCTGTACTTAGTCTCATGTAATTGTCAATTTGGAATGTTCTGTTCGACTCATGTACAATCTAATAGCTCTTCATCTCACCTGTAGGTACTATCTGCAATATGTAAGTCATTACTTAGTAGAATGCTTTGATGCACTACTCTGAGAATGAAAAAAATATTTGGGAAAATAAACTGTGTTCTATGTTTCAGTTCATACAGCATAACTATAGTCTGTATTTTTATTATTGTTTTTCAGCCCCTCTGACTGATAAGCCACCCAAACTTTTGTATCCTATGGAAAGTAAACTGACAATTCAGGAGACCCAGCTGGGTAAGTAATCTCTTAATTTTAATTAATACACTTTTTGCAATATGATCTGACAGTTAATAAGCCTAGATTGTAACCTGATGTAACATTCTGAGCTAAGCCTGTATGTATTTATAGGGAGCAAAATTAGAAAGTACCACAAACTTGTCCCATTCTATCCCCCATGGGACATGCATTAAAGCTAAGCTGGACATAGGGATGCAAAAACTCATGTGTCATTTAGATAATGGCCGAGAAATGAGATGGGCTGAAGGATTTTTTGGTGGTATTATATTGTAATTTTATAAAGTTTGAATTGGTTTTTAAAACAGGCAATATGGAACTATTTGACTTACAATGTCCATTAATATGCTAAAATACAATTTTTCAAAATTAGGGGAAAGCATAGAGATTCATAAAGATAAGCATTACCATTACAGTTAAAATCATTTTTATCTAATCAAATATAATGGACATTATGCAAGTGAAGTTACAGATAATATATCAATAAAATGTGAGCAAGTAGCTTTTGGTTAAAAGATTAATAGGTTTGGGACATAAGAACATGGACAGAATATAATTTGGAACAAATCAGAATCTAACATTCTTATCATAGAGTTAAGTCAGAATTTCTGAGTGTAGCATCTATACTCAGTTATACCAAATTATGAAAAATTTCCCATTAATTATAAATATAGCAATTTAATTACATTCTTTTACTTTTTATTTTTATTTGAAATACAGTATACATGTATATATCATAAACTTTAGCAGAAAAATGTTTTTAGTATTATGTTTAGTATGATCAAAAAGTATAAATCTAACCATATATTCTTGTTTATTAAGGAGTTTTCTCTTACATTACCTGCTTGAGAGTAGAAATGCATTTGCTGTATACGATTAAAAAAGAATTGGTAGCCCGTCCCTTAAGTTACCCATGTTATTATTGTTCTTGGAATGAGAATTTGGAATAAAATTGTAAATCATCTTCAAAATGAAGACAACAGATATAATAATCTTTACTAATAACATATCCAAACTTATAGTGCAAAAAGATATGATGATGGTTTTAGAACCTGTGAAATGATTGTAGTCAATAGACTTCTAACATTGCAAATACTTATATTTATTAACTTTGAGGAAAGAACATATATGGGATTTATACAAGTCAGGGTATCAATGTGCTTCTTTGATGGTAAACCCAAGACTTTGAATTAATGCCATATATATATATATATGTGTATGTATATATATATATATATATATATATATATATATATATATATGTAAGAAGTATCATCCTAATTGTTATTTTGAGAAAGAAAACTACAGTAGCATTAAAGCAATATTGAATATGAGTCAAATAGATACATTAAAATTATATTATACTTTTCATTCATGCTATGGTATATTGAGCTATATTAGATTTGATTGAACTCTCTAAACGTATTTTGAAAAGTAAATTCTTGTAAGTGGCCATGCTCACACATACCTTTCAATAACTCCTAGAAAGATGTGTTTCTAAGGAGTTATACAAAACTGTAAAATGTTGGACCAAGAAAGACTGGTTTATTGGTGCCAGTTATCAGTAATGAACATGGTGAAATGAAATTATTGGTATCTCTTTACTTGACAACATAATTAAAAGAATTTTCTGATTAATGGCTGCCCATTGGGTTTCCTTATATTGTCCCTGAAATTGGAATAAATCAGATTGTTCTTAACTTCCTGCTAAAATGTTTCACAAAATGAAATAGTCTGTAAAGCTTTCCTTTTAAAAATTTACTTTTTATTGCACAAAAATTATAAAGACTAATCTAGTTGACTTCAAATATGAAAAGTTCTTATGCAAATTGTAAGGTTTGACTATATATTCATTTAAAGAAAGATGGGCATCTCTATTATCAAAATGCTGTAGGAAATATTCTCTTTTATTGTCACTGCCAAAAGGAATGTGAGCTCTCTTTAAATACCAAGTAAACTAGAGACATCAACCCGGGATTTGGATTCTTTTAAACAACTTTTGTTTTATTTTTTGTTTCCAGTTCTCAGTATATAGGATGAATCATTTAATCTCAATCCTTTAATTTTTGAGTAACAGTTGATTTGAAATAACTACCTTGTTAGTATTGTTGCTGCAATAGTATTGGAGTAAGTGAAGAGCTGATCACAAAGGATAAGTGAAAATAGGAAATAATATTGAGGACCAAAAAGAAAAAAGACACTAGATGCCTAAAATATATTTGTTTTCACCAATATGTACTTTTATCTTTTACTTCCTTGGAGATTTAATTTTTGCTCTTTCCACATTTGAAAAAGATTTCAATTTCAACAGGCTCAAAATGTGATATTATATCCTAAGAAAGGGGGACTGAATGAAGAGTCATGGGGTGGGAGTAAGGAAGGTGGCCAGGACCAGTGACAGGGAACCTGTAAGTGATGCCTCGTCTTATGAGTAGGTGAGACTCTCCAATAGAATTTTATTGGCCAAGAGTTCAGGGTCTGACTCAACCTATCCTAAATTGAGGGTTGACCTCAGAGGATTATAAAATTACCATATGAGTAACATCATAAAACAATTATCAGAAATTACACAAAGCTGAGTTGGTACATGTCTGATGATCTAACTTGAACATCCTGGCTAAGTTACACACTTATCTACCTGACTTTCATAACTATAAATCCATCCATTCTCCAGTTCTGTCTCTAAATATGTAAAACTCCTTAATAATGGCTTAGATAAAATCATAAAGTGCATAGATTTGTCTTCATCACCAAATTCTCCTTTCTCTGCCATTTGCTGGCCATGCCTACCTTTCACTTTCCACATCCCTAGAGTCCTTCTTTCCTTCCAATTCCTTCATATTCTCAATACTGGAAAGATTCTGATAGTGATCATTAAAATTGTTCCAGTGTAGAAAGTGAAGGCACAAAAAACAAAGTACTTAGGGTAAAATAAAATAGTAACTAAATTCAAATAAAATATATGAATTGATAAGTTTGAATTTCAGTCAATATGTGGTCACAGAATAGCATTTCCATTTTAAGCAATATCTGTGTATTACTTCTAAATGTGGCCATCTTATTATGGCCAGGAGCCCATTTTCAGAACCTTCAAGAACAGAGGGTGTTATATTCATCATTATTAGACTTTCAAAGAGTATAAATCTACCCCACCCTTGACCTAGTGAGACACATATTATTTTACAACTTAGAATTTACTATATATTATCATTACTCATCTAGATTTGGATGTCACTTTATTGAGCTTTTGGTTTTTGCTTTAAAAAATAATTATACAGATTAATGGTAGAAATTTGGGGGAAGTAGTTTCTTACACTTTACATTGTTAAAACATTCTGCTCCTATTAAATATTCTCAGAAAATACCCTTTTAATGACTACATGATATCTATGTGAATGTCCTATATAATTTCATATATATTGCTGGAAATTTTGATTTTTCCAAATTTCATCATCATAAATAATGACACAATTATCTTTACCTATACATTTCCTCCTCACTTTATGATTATTTTAACATGGCAGAAAAATACTTGGTAAAAAGAAATCATTTTGTTTCTTGCTACATATTTTCAGAATCCTCATAAAGAAGTTGTACAACTCTCATTATATACTCAGAAATATATAATGAGTATAATCACTTTTAATCTTAGATAAAATAAAAATAATAGGTTTTTGTAACGTAGAGCTCTTGAAGGAAAATTCACTTTCCTTCAATATCAGGATCACTTCTTTTCCCCCTACCTTCTTGCCTATTTCTTTCTCTCTTTACTCATTGAGTACATGTGGCCTCTCTTTTTTAGGGGAATCCACATTTGGAGAGTTTCAAATAAATTTAGTCCATTTAGGTAAATGCCTATGGTTGATGAAATATAGAAACCTAATTGAATGCCTACAATGTCTATCTATTTTTTTCTTTTGCTCATTTTAATGCTCAACTGAGAACTTCCTCTAGATTCTGTTTCTTAATAAAGTACACATTAATTTTGTGATGTACTCTGGGCACAGGGAATGTTGATAAATACTAATTGATAAGGTATACGTGCAACAAAGATCACGCATCTCCAAATTTTCTGCAAGAGAAAATAATGAAATTGAAAAAGCTTCCCAGCAGTGCTCTTATTTTTCTTTAACATTAACTTTTGTTTGTTAAGTATTAAAAAGCAAACACTTATTTATCTGAGCAAGTAACAAGGATTCACCAGATGTTAACATGTAAGGGAAAGTGGTTGATGACGTTATTGAAACCTTAAAGTTTTAAACATCTGTCCTAGTGAAGGAACACACATACATGTAATTTTATCCAATTTAACTAATTAAAATAATTTAGCAAATTAAAATAAAATGTTACTCTAGGACTTAACTAGCACATCTTGCCCCATCACAGCATATTATCATTTGCAGAATTTTAAATTTCAAGTAAAGTAGGGAAAAATGTTCATGTATTATATAATAGATCCTGATGGATATTTTTGTAGGAAAACCCTTTATCATGCGAATTATATGTTTATCTTACTGTGTTGCTAAAATAATTACCTATCGAAATACTCCAATGTGTTATATATTCTGGGACTATGTATACAAATTTATTGTTCATGCAATGTGTTTTATGACAAATATGCTAGTTGAGTTTTTAATCCAAGGAGACCTTATAGGGAATTATTTTATGGAGTAAAAAATCATGCTCTAACATTTGCTATCTAGGTCTATATTTTCATAGCTGTTATTTTCTTGAAACAAAACATACCTTTTCTATATGATGACTACCCTACCTTACTAAAATTAAGTAGCCTCTATTTCCTTTTTGAGTAGGGAATTACTTAATATCAATACTCTAGAAACAAAACAATTCAGATGTTGAATTTGGTACTTAATTCTGAAAGTGCCATACAGTACTGCAGATGAAAAAAATAAATAAATACTTCATTGCTGAGGTGTGCAAGTGATGCAGATATTACCTTCCTTTCCAGAGGTAGGGACGTCAGCATTGACTGGGTTTTTCCACTCACAATTACTCTTCTGGTTGTCGTGAATAAACGTAATGCTGTTCACTTTGGTTTACTGCACCATGGGGAATGTACAAGACATATTTTTACTGACGAACTCATATTTAAAAAAAAATAAAACTTCCTTTTTATTTTAGGTACAAAGATTTGTGTCCAAAGTCCAAGTTTTAGATGAAAAATGATGTACTTGTTGCCCACTTAAGAAAGTCATGCAGATCACCATAGTTCTACTGCCTGAAATAAAGCTTTTAGACATAAATTAGAGCTTCTGGACAAATGGACATCATAATTAAATCATGTAAAGGCAAATTCAGACTGCTATTATAATTATTTCAACTGATAGTATTCAGTTATACTCAATCTTAATTTATTGTTCCATGATAAATGAAAGTAATAACTCTTTACAGCTGTTGTCTGATTTTGAAACCAAAAGCACATTAAAAATTGAGATTCTAACCTGAAGAGGAATGTTTTCCATATTAATATTTAGTGAATATTTCATATCCTTAAACAAATGATAAATCAATAAATGGAAACCATATTAGTATTCTTAGATCATTTTATGATGTAACTTATATGAATCTCAAAGGTTCTCAAAAATCGAAGTCATTCCTTAGCGCTGGAGAGAATAGATTGGGGGGAAATGCATATTCATTTTAAAAATTGCTATCTAAACAGAAGTCAGACTTCCTTTTTAAGTGTTAAATGTTCAAGGCCTAACTAGGACAGGCTCGAAACCCAAAGAAAGATGCAGGTGGAGGTTAGAACAGCTACAATGGGCCACTGATATCTAAAAGTTCTGAAGCCGGTTAAAGCTCTTGTTAAAATGCATTAAAACTGTAATAGAGACAATGTGAGTCAGCTTGCCCTTACCTTAGAAAGGGCCAGAAAGGAGGGAAGGTGGGAAGAAAGAAAAGTTCCAGAAAAGGCCGTTATCATAAAACCAGTGTGGAAAGTCCATTGATATTTTCAACTCCTGGGCTAGTTCTGGCCTAGTTTGCTGATCACTGACATGAATCATGCACATTGCTCTTTTGCCACAGCACTAAGAATACTATTTTATTTGTTGCTGACCAGTTCAGAAACTAGATATGTGTAACTATTCACAATTCTAGATTTAAGAACTTTAGGAAGTGGAGGGGCTTTGGTAGTTATCAAGTCAAATTCTTCTCCTTAACTGATGAGAAAACAGAGAACAAAAGTGACTATATGTTTTTATATCACAAAATTTACAAAAATGAACTTCTTCTTCTTCTTCTTCTTCTTCTTCTTCTTATTATTATTATTATTATTTAATTATTTTGGTTACAATGAAGAGGTAGCATATGACAGTGGTTCCAAGTTCAGGTCATTCTATCAGACACATAGGTGACAATCCAGCTCTGCCACTTACTATTTATATAACCTTGAACAAACTGTCCTCATTTTACTAATTAATAAAAAAGGCACCATGGTAATACCTACCTCTATGTAGTTATTGTGGATATACAATGAGATAATACATGTGAAGATTAGTGCACTGCTTGATATATATATTAAATAGTGAATACATCCTCGCTGCTAGTAATTGAGATATTTTAATGCAATATGTAGGATGCTATATGTAAAAAGTTCCTGAAATAAATTTTGAATGCCAATGATTGATCGTGATCATATACTTGCTAAAGTATCATACTATGGTAGCAGACATGGGCTTCATTACAGGATGGATAATATTTTAGTAAATTAATTTCCATCTCCCCTCTTAGAACATAATATATATATATATATAATATATATACTAAATTTTTCCACTTAAATGAGACTTTATCTTAAAGAAATTATTGATTTTAGATTACTTAATTCTTCTAAATGCAAACAGTAAGCACATAGTGATAACAGAAGAAAATGATTCCCATCCTTAAAAAAATGACCATGTAATGGGCACTATGCCACCCGAATTTATAAATGACCATCAACAATAGTAAAAAAAAATTGCTTTTCTAAACCAAAGAAATTCAGACATAGTATTTCTTAAGACAAGGAACATGAGAATAATTTTACAAAACAAAGCATCAAACCATTATGCCTGTCAAGTTCCTTCTGAAGGTTTTGGTGATAGTCGTATTCATTTTATAGAAAAATACTGCTTTTCCTTTGATAAGCACTGCTATTGCAAAGATTTCTGAATCTTAATGATCGAAGTTTACTAGCACAGAAAAATGCAGCGAGTATCCTACGTTAATGAGAATTCCTTCTGAATTTGCAAAGTAAATGCCAATTTATCAGAAATAAATCTATCGAAGGACATTATGGTGTAGAATATTGAAACAGGTTTCAGAATAAGAGTAAGTACCACATGACTGATGTTCATTAAAATAGAAGCTATAAAAAGACTCACATTGTTTAAAATTTGAATATAAAGAGTTATTCATCCATAAATTTCTTCTTGAATTTTGGCCAAATAACTGAGCATTCCTAAATTATATGTAGACTCTATGAAAAATAACTTGTGCTTGAATACGATTATGAAAATAGGATACCAGTATTTTATGTTTTAATGTTAAAACACTTAGTATTCCAGGCACACCTTACTCTACCAACTTAGGCTATTCATATAGATTTGTGGGTATGTTGAATCATAATTTCAGAGAAGTATTTCCTTCATTTTTGATTGATCTTTAGTTAGTAGTGGCTTAACATGTCAGTTTTAAGAGGCTCCGTCCCCCAGTCTCTCTTAAACAGCTAATGATAAATGAAAGATTTATATGCACAAGGGAAACATGCTATTTAAAGAAACTCTGTGGTGAATAATTTTATATAAGAATCATTTTGTAATTGAATAATCACCCTTATAACTTCTCTCTGTGGTAGTGCAGATTTTTACATTTTCATAAGATTAGGTTCATTGATATGAAACTGCAACTGGTATTTCTAACTAGCCAAGATAAAAGATCATCCATCTATCACTTCACAGGACTTCCCCTTGTCTGTCAGTGGAAAGCTGATGTCCCCATTGTGGCTTTTTTCCTCCTCTGAGGAAAGATTAAATTTTATTTGCCAGCTTCTAATCTAATTCTTTGAAAATTGATGTGGTAGGGTAGAATATTTGAGTAACCAAAATATCTCATGTTCAAAACAGTTTATTTTCACAAGGGACACACTTTGAAAGCCATGCTACTACCTAATCAGCCTTTGTTTTGTTGGAATGTATCCTAATACAATGACTGTCCATGGTGTCTTTTGTTTTTCATAGCTATACTGTGATGAGAGTTCTTTTCTTTTTAATTTTATTTTACTAGTTTCAAGCATACAGTACAGTGGTTAAACATTTATATAGTTTATAAAATGATCCCTCTGATTGCTCATTCTCTCCTTTGGCTCTCCACCTAGCCATTACATTACTGCTGACTGCATTCCCTATGATGTGCTCCCCATCCCTGTGGTCATCTATCAACTAATTTGTACTTCTTTAACCCCTCACCCCTTTCTCCCAGTCCTCCACTCCCCCCACCACTGGACATCACCAGATTGTCCTCTATATTTGTGAGTCAGTTTTTGATTAGTTTGGTTTTTTTTTTCTTTAGATTCCACATATAAGTGAAATCACATGGTATTTATCTTTCTCTGACTTATTTCACTCAGCATAATAACCTCTAGGTCCATCCATGTTGTTGTGAGTGGTAGGATTTCATTTTTTTTTCAGTGGATGAGTAATATTCCATTGTATATAACATCTTTATCCAGTCATCTGTTGATGGGCATTTAGGTTGCTTCCATATCTTGGTTATTGTAAATAGTGCTCCCGTGAACATAGGGGTGCATATATCTTTATGAATTATTGTTTTGATTTTCCTTGGATAAATACCCAGAAGTGCAATTGCTGGGTCAAAAGGTATATTCATATTTAATTTTTTGAGAAACCTCCAGACTGTTTTCCATAGTGGCTGTACCAATTTTCAATCCCACCAACCCTCATGAGGATTCCCTTTTTTCCACATCCTCACCAACACTTGTTCTTTGATTTATTGATGATAGCCATTCTGACAGGTTTGAGGCGATATCTCATTGTGGTTTCAATTTGCATTTCTCTGATGATTAGTGACCTTGAACATCTTTTCATGTGTCTATTGGCCATCTGTATTTCCTCTTTGGAGAAATATCTATTCAGGTCTTCTACCCATTTTTGAATTGGATTCTTTGTTTTTTTTGTTGTTGTTGAGTCATATGAATTCTTTATATATTTTGCAATATTAACCCCTTATCAGATGTATCATTTAGTGAATATCTTCTCCCAATCAGTCAGTTGTCTTTTTGTTTTGTTGATGGTTTCCTTTGCTGTAGAAAAATTTTTTAGTTTGATGTAGTCCCATTTGTTTATTTTTCCTTTTGTTTTTCTTGTCTGAGGAGATATATCCAAAAAGAAATTCCTGTTAGCAATATCAAAGAGTTTACTGACTATGTTTTCTTCTAGAAGCTTTATGGTTTGGGGTCTTACACATAAGTCTTTAATCCATTGAGTCTATTCTTGTATACGGTATAAGGGTCATCCAGTTCCTTTTTTTTATTCATGTATCTGTCCAATTTTCCCAACACCATTTATTGAAGAGACTGTCTTTACCCTATTGTATATTCTTGCCTCTTTTGTCATATATTAAATGAGCGTATGCGTATGGATTTATTTCTGGGCTCTCTATTCTGTTCCATTGATCAATGTATCTGTTTTTATGCCAGTACCACGCTGTTTTGATTACTATAGCCTAGTAGTATAGTTTGATATCAGGTAGTGTGATACCTCCAACTTCATTCTTCTTTCTCAAGATTGCCATGGCTATTCGGGGTCTTTTATGGTTCCATGTAAATTTTAGGGTTATTTGTTCTAACTCTTTGAAAAATGTCACTGGCATTTTGATAGGGATTGTATTGAATCTATGAGTTACTTTGAGTAGTATGGCCATTTTAATGATGTTGATTCTTCCTATGCATGAGCACAGTATATGCTTCCATTTATTTGTATCTTCTTCAATTTATTTTTTCAATGATCTCATTTCCAAGTTTTAAGGGAGCTTTTTGTATTTTGATTTTTCTGGAATTTATATGGCTGTTTTCATTACATCATTCTACCAACCACTTTTTTTCTAAATGTAGTCATATGTATTTAACAATATCTTCTTTTTTAATATTAAAATACATAAAATGAAATTGATTTGCCTAATTTAATTTATTAATTACTTTATTAATGCCTAAACATTCACATTTTCAGATGTGCCTGATTATATGTTCCAAAACGTGCCAGATAAGCCCAATGAGGGAGTATCCAGAAGGTTTTAAAACCTGAGCCTCACAGCAAACTCTTTTCTACTTATCACATACAAGCCAGTTACTTTCTCAGAAACACCAAGAATTTTTGTTAAATTTTGTAGTTGAAATTTGTAGAATCTAATTATAGCATAAATCACTCAGTTGAATAATAAAAAAGAAAAGAAAAAAGCTTGATAAAGAGTTTTCTCCCAAAATTCTGCTGTATGGAAATAAGTCTTGGGCCAATGATCTGGTCAGAAGATACCCCCCACTTCCACTTCTGGTACACAATGGGTATGAGAGGAAGTCATTCCATCTCCCCTCCCACTTCTCCTTAGTGGTCTTCTCAAACTTACATGTAAGGTTGCAGGCTCTCTCACTCTCAGAGAACTTTTGTTTGTAGTTTAACAAAAGCAGGGCACCCACTTCAGATTTGCCTGCTAAAGAATTGTGTTTATAGAAATTTGGCAGCTCTTTGAGTAGAAAGGGAGCAAAGGAAAGTGCATGGCTCTTCTGGAAAAATTAAGTCGAATATTCCTGTCACATCAAGCCATCAATAGAAATAGCATACTTACAATATCATGAGTTCTAGGAAAATTTGAGATTATTGCCATAAACATTCAGTAAGAGGCCATTATGTCAAAAAGCTTAGGGAAAGTTCAATAAAAGCGTTTGTGTTTTCTTGAAAGCAAAATGTTAGTGTTTTCAATGAACATACATTTCTAATTTGATAATGTCAATTATCTTGGCAACTTCAAGACTTTTAATTCATTGATGAAATTTTTAATGCTTTCTGAATAATGTAACTAATTTTGAATGAAAGTACTTGGGGAGCAATTAGACTGTTATTTATGCACTTATAATCTACAGCCTATTTATAAGTAGTATGAATATTTGCTTTAGAATTATATGTCACATATTATATCTATGAAAGCATTTATACAAAGATTTTTCCTTAGATATAAATGTAATTTGTAATGATTATTTTTTGAAAAAAAAAAAAAAGCCCTTCTCTATTTCCGATGAATAATTTATTTTCACTTCAACACTGTTTATTAGGATTTGTTACTCATTAGAGAATGGAAGTAACATTTTTATATAATGAGAGATAAATAAAATTAATGAATCTTATATTAGATGAATACACAAGCTATTTGCTTCAGGTAAAGTTAAGTGTCATAGAGAACATCAATTATTATTATGAAAGAAATGTTAAATCGAGAGGGAATTCTACTGTTGACAGAATCCAGGGCAGACAGGTCTTTATTTTCTTTCAGTCACTATTTGTGTGCATGAAATAAAATAAAGAATTGAGGTAAAATAGAGAATTGAGTAGATAAATGATTTAGAGGGAAAATAATGAATAAAAGTTTATTTTTGACTCAATTAGATGGCTATTTCAAGCAAAAGTTAATTTAAGTAAATTTTTTGGAACAACTTCCTGTGCCTAGACAACTTATACTTGAAGAGTCACAGGCTCTGATATTTTCTCATCAGGGCTCTAATCACAACTGAAAAAGCACTTAAAAGATAGGAGTGGTGCTGCCCTCAAGAATGACTGGAACCATGTTAGAATTTCCTCTGTTCTTCTCTACTTCTCTCTGCATGTTATCACTTTTTTTCATTTTCATTTTTTAACTAAAGTTGACAGGTAGAGCATGACATGGGGCTGGGGGACCAGAGAGAGGGAGGGCAGTGTTTTGCTGAGTTCTTTTAACACAGAAAAAGTGGAATTTGGAATTCTAGCTAGAATTGGAGATTCTCTGAGGAGGAATCCTGATTGACCTAGCTTAGTTAACTGATCTAAATTTTGAACAGATTGCTGTGGCCTCAGAAGTGAGACGTGTTGACTCAGTGGCTGTTGTATGTTATTTCTCTCCTATGGTGAGGAAGGTCATATGTTTGCATGAGTACATAAATGCATATGTGTGGGATGGGGCTTGTACCAAACAGAGGTGGGAAAGAAGCAATCGTTATTACAGAGGCTATATTTTCACATTCAGTATTTGTTTTCTTGAAAGTCCTTGGTCAATCCACATCTTACTAATTTAACTGTCATTTTTATTATGTCTCTTCGTTATCTGTGGGGGCAGAATTAGCCAGCCTGATGCTTTTGACTCCAGTCTCTCTCAGACTGAAAACACTTCCTTGCCTCTCTTCTCAACAAGTACTGACAGCCCCTCTGTATCCGAAGTGTATACTTCTCAGCTTCACCTGCATTCATCTCACTGCTATCTCTGTATGTTATCTCTCAACTTTGAACCTAATGTCAGCTGCAAACCAAATGTCAGATTCTCAGCTGTTAAAGACATTTTCAAGTAAAAGGTATGTTCCTAAAACAATAGAACGAGGTTATAAAGTCAAGTATGTGTTATATAAATGAGTAAAGTAAGGCCAGGGGTAATTCAGTAAAGTCTTGGGGACCATGATGAAATGGGGAACACAATTCCTACTTAAAGGAATTCAGATTAATTTAAAATACCATATAAGTAAAACATGTCTGGTACATAGTTTTAGTTTAATGGCCTCACTTTCTGGTCCCTGGATTAACAGATTCAGAGTTTATACCAGCAAATACAGCTGCATTCTGGAGCCACCTTAAAAATCATGTAGGTTTACAGTAGGATATGGATTCAGAAAGGCCATTATGGAATATGAATGTGTTCCATCATGTTATAGGTTGGAACACATTTGTACAGACTGATTTGTAACATGTTAGGAACAACTAAAGTAATAAGGTCTACCATCGGAGAATCAAGGAGTTTAGAGCAACATAATTAATTATGAAAGGAGAATCACCCATCAGGTGATGAAAAATCATGGAGATAGAATCAAACAGGCAAATTTTCTTTAGCAAATCTGGCCCTACAGAGAAGTAATTATGCCTATTTTGTTATCACAGATTTGCTAATCTGGCCCCACAGAGAAGTAATTATGCCTATTTTGTTATCACAGATTTGCTAAGTTAACAAAAGTATAAATATCTGTTAACTATCCCAGCAGATATTTTTTACTTACTCCTCTCTACAAATTTTCCCTGGATATATCTTTGTTCCTAAGGCCCCACACTTGAGAATGAGCATTACCTAATTTATTTGCAAAGATGAGTCAAGAAAAGAATGAACTGTTGGATCCATGACTATCCTTGATTTATTAATTAGAGCCTACCTGTAGTGGCTTTCATGAGTTTAATGTAACCATAATTCCTCCATATAACCATCAGAATCAAGAACTGGGGCAACAGAAAGTAAAAATCCTATAATGCACATTAGAATTTTTAGTCCAAAACACCAAAAATTAAAACAGAATCTGTTTGTCAGACTCTGTTTATTTTGATAAGAAAATTATCTTTGTAATTTGGAATAATGCTAGATTTGCTGCTTAAAAATATTATATTTGCCTGTTGCCTCTAAGGTAAAGGCAAGTCCCTTTACTATCTCACCCTATTTTGTCTTCAAAGCTTCATTTACCCTCCTACTAAGCTCACATCATGGGCCAAGTACTCTTGATCATACCATGGACTTTCATGACTCTTTCCTTTGTACATGTGATACCTGCCATCTGGATTTCCCTCTCGTGCCTCTATACCTTGTGTCTATCTAGTCAAATTTTAAGACACACCTCACTGTCACTTTTATGAAGCCTTTCCTGACTCCACTCCTACTAGGCAGAATTAAATAACACTTCTCAAGTGCTAGCTAGCAAATATCTTTTTTATACCTTTTTAAAAGCATTTCTCTCATCATTTGGTATACATATCCTTTTGTGTCAAATTTTCCTCACTTTACCTGGAACTCTTAAAGAATGGACTGCAGCGCTTTAATTTTCCCATCCCTAATATTTAGGTCAATAGCTGAAACACAAAAAATATGTGAATGAAAAAATTATGTAGCATTCACTCAGCTTTAATATTCACAAATAAAAACCAACATTTATAACTCACCCATTTCAGTAGCTCTGTATTACAGAGTAACAGAATAAATCACACTAAAACTGTTGGTTTTGATTTGATTGCCTGGTATGATTGAAGATCCTCCTTCATGGATGAAGAAGACAGGTAAAAAGGGGCCCAGGAGGCTGGCTGAGCTATGAAGATCTAATCTAGAAGCCTGGCAATAAATCTAATCCATATTAGCTGACTTTTGAAGGTGAAAAGAGCAGTATGTTGAGTTTGAAGAAATAAACAGAGGTTAAGAGAAAAGTTAACATATCACAGTTCAGCCAGGAAACTGGTTAAGGTTAGAGGGCTACCTGGCATCTTGGGTCTAGATCATATCTCTAAAGTTTAGTCAGGTAAACTCCACAATCTTAGGGACCCAAAATGAGAAATGAGTTTGCTAGTTACAGAAAGAGAGAGAGAGAGAGAGAGAGAGAGAGAGAGAGAGAGAGAGAGAAGAAGAAGAAGAAGAAGAAGAAGAAGAAGAAGAAGAAGAAGAAGAAGAAGAAGAAGGAGGAGGAGGAGGAGGAGGAGGAGGAGGAGGAGGAGGAGGAGGAGGGAAGAAGAAGAGAAGAGGAGAGAGAGAAGGAGAGAGAGAGATGCCTGTTTATAAAGACTATATTACAGTCTTGATTAACCTCCAGGATAATTTTTGTTCCTCAAGAAGAGGCCAAGATTTTCTGTCCCTTGTTTATAGTTTTAGCTATGAATAAATGTCAACTATCATTCAAATGAGCTTTTTAACCAACCAGAAAGTCAAGACCCTGTAGGTGCAGCTTTCCTTGATTAATGATTATAATCTCTCTTTGCTCTTGGAGTGTCTTACATTTGAAGGCATTTTTATATGTTGTCTCATTTCATCTATTCGACAGTCTGTGATGTTTGAATTGTGACTCTATTTTACAAATTGTGACCAAAGCTTATGGGCTGTACTTCTTAGGACATTTCTATACACTAGTGTTTTGCTTATTGTTCCCTTCTTCATCCCTTTGTTAAATTCTAATTGTGCTCAATGCTCTCTTAAATCCATGACCCTTCTGTAATATTTAGAATGGTCTTATCCTTATAGACTACTTCATTTTTGTTTTACCCCACTGTTAACAGATACATCTAGTAATAATGCAGTTGAATATGAACTTGTCCTTGAAATGGTTCTCATAGGGTTTTTTGCTATTCAGTTGCATGTCTCTTGGATTTGCTTCTGTTCATCTTTGCCTCTTATTTTCACAGTTCCATCTTTTTCTACTTCTGCACTCTGAAGTATATCTTAACAGACACTTCTCTTCTTCCACTGATCTTCAAGCATGAAATTTATTTTCAAGGCACTTAAGAAATGGAAGTACTTAGAACATTCATGAACAGAGTGTCTCGTGAGCTGCAAAAGTTAATGTAAGAAAAGCAGATAGAAGAGTCAGCTAGTTCATCAGAGATTTTACTCTTTAAAAAGCAGCAAGTTATAGTCCTTTCTTAAATAGCAATCAAAAAGCAAGTGGTCTCATTACACTTCTTAAAATAGACAGAAAGAAACTAATAATTGACTTGTCAATTTACTGTGATTATTAATTCCCTGCACACAGGTTGGTTTTTGTTAAATTAAGATTCACATCTTCTCCCCGAATATAATTATCTGACTATATATAGGTGAGTAATTTAAAACCAGGTAATGATTGTTTGAGAGTTTCAAGTTAAAAACTATGTAAACATTAATACATTGTCTATCTAGAAAACCTGTAACAATTGAATCAAAATTAATGTTAACCCAGAAGTTAAATTAGACTTGTGGTGTTTTTAGGACATTTACAGTGCATCTCGCACATGAATTGTAAATATATGTTAACTTTAAAGAACTCGTTAAGGTTTTCATGGAAATAGAAATGCTTTTACAATGTAAATGTTTGCTGTGTTAACTTAAAGTAATTTGTAATTTTTCCTATGGGCTGACATTTACTAGATTAAAGCCCCATAAACAGTAGTATCTGAAAATTTTGACCAATTTTGAAAATGATTATAAGAGTGAAAATAGCATAGTAACTAAGTGAACACTCAATTTTAAACTTCAATGACTAAAAGCACCAAAGCATTAATTTATTCCATTTTCACAATGCATGATATTGAAAACAAGATGAAAATAGAGTTTATTCTAGCTTATAAGAAGAGTTTTTCAATGGGGAGAAAAGACTCAAAGGTTATTGAAATAATGATCAATCCTTAAATGCAGAAGTGCATTTTTTATTCAGTTTTGTAATCCAGAACACATGTATTTTGATTATTTTAATATTACTGGCTGACATTTTCACTTTTAGATCTTTTCTCTCAAAATAAAGAGATCCTTGGCATCATGGTATACCAACACAAGCCTTTGAGTCAGTCTTGCCACTGACTAATTCTCAGTGGCCTGAGAATCTTCATTTTCAACTGTCTGTGGCAATTTTTTTTTTAAAACTGGGAATAGACATCATAAATACCTGAAGAACTTTTACAAAACACATACATCCAATTTCCTGGCTCCCCTGCCTGCCCCACACACCTGAAATTTAAATTTATTAGATCTGGAATGGAGGCTGAGAATCATTGTTCTCTGTCCTGTTGGGACTTTTAAAGTATGTAAACAAAATTCTTATAGTCATATATCTGTATCTATAGAGCTACATAGCTATATATCTGTACCTCTTCTGACCTGGTGAGTCTGATATTTTATTAGTCATAATTTTGATCTTTATACTTTATGGAGCTTTTGCTATGCCTGTGAAGGAGCTAACAGACACAGACACATCTGGGTTATCTCATCAGTCTGGCTGTTACTGTCAAGAAAGCAAAACTCTATAACTCAGGCACAGAAGGTACAATGAGATCTGAATATATTTCAAAGTGGAAGCTATATACTATATATTGGGGGAATGAATATGGGGATGAAGTAGAGAAAGAAGGCACTCCTCAAAGCATAGTAGAAATTCAGCAACAATTTGAGGCACTTACCTTACTAAAAACTTATCTCGATATCTTTATTAGTTTCTCTGGCTGCTGTGATGAATTACCACAAACTTGATGGCTTGAAACAACAGACAGTTACTCCTTCACAATTCTGGAGGCCAGAAGTCTGAAATCAAGGACTGCACTGCCCCTGGAGGCTCTAGGGGAGAATTTTTGCCTCATCTAATATCTGGACACTGTCAGCATTTCTTGATTTGTGGTTGCATCACTCCAATCTCTGCCTCTGCAGTCAACATTGCTCTCTTTCTCTTTGTATTTTTTTTTTTTACTTCTGTCTCAAATCTCCCTCAGCCTTCATCTTATAAAATACTTATCATAGGATTTAGGGCTCACATGGAAAATTGAGGATGATCTCATCTCAGGAAGCTTAATTTAATTATGTCTGCAAAAATTTTTTCCAGATAAAGTAACATTCACAGCTTCTAGAGATTAGATCATGGACTTATCTTTTGGGGACCACCATTCAACCCACTACAGTATCTGTCACATGTTTTACTATGTTCACAAAAACTGTGATATCAAGTAACACTTCACAGGATGAATGAATGGTGAAGGGTCTACAAGAGTCCTCATTCAATAATTATCAGAGCCTGCCTCCATGTGTGTGCACACAGGACTTGTTTCTATGTGTGTACATATGGCATGCATGTATGTGTGTACACATGTGTGTATTGCTGTGTGGTCTTTTCTTTTAACCCAAAGGGTACTTTTTCTAGGTAGCACTTGAGGTTACCAGTTTGGGAATACATCATTAGAAGTTGTCCATAGTACAAGAGTTTTAAAGTACCCAGTTAATGGAGCAAAGGGAAGCATCTCTTTAGCCCTTTTTCAAGAAGAAAAAAAGATGAATATAGATATATTTTCACTAAATGAAAGTTTCACTCCACTAAAAGTTTATTTTTTAAAAAAGAAGGAAAGAAGAGAGCCCATGAGTAAGATAGTCTCATAGCAGACTGTAGAATGAATCTGAGAAAAAAGCAGAAGCCAGAGAACCAACTGGAAACTAATTGTCTAGATGAGAACTGATAGGTTAGGATCTGAAAAAGATTAGACCTAAGAGAGATCAGCTTTCAAAGAAAACCAGAAGTGTAAATCTTATTGGTGAAGTGAAGTTGACAGAAAGAGGCATTAAAGGAAATAGGTGTTACTGATGGCTGCCTGGGAGGAAGGTGATGTCGGTAATAGTAAGAATGTCGCTCCCTTGGTTCCAGTCAAGATGGCGGGCTAGAAGATCCACTCTCTTAGTAACTTTCAAATTTGCAATAAAATATTGTTAACTATGAAAAAAGGAGACAATCAAAAAGAGGAGCAAGATTTTGGGGGAGTATGTTGAGTTCAACTGTGGTTACAGGATTGTGATGCATTTCAGAAAGGCTCTCTCAAATGGAAATGTAAACAAAGCATGGGTGAGATGTTTGGCTTGGACCAGTGTTTGACAGATTCTCCTAGAGAAGAAGTCAGACTGTTGTTTGTGTGCAAGATAACTTATTTTTCTCACCCTGTCTCAAATTATTATTGTAATAATTAAATATATTAATTTCTGAACATCTTTTATTTTCCTCTTGAAAACAGGAGATATGTTTTATTTATCTCTGAGTAACCAATGGATGGATGATGTTCAATCAGTTTTTGTTGAATGACTGAAATTTAGTTGCAGCGTTTCTGAGATTGTCTTGTTTTTCCAAGTTCAATGAAATTGTTTTATATTTACTATTGTGCCCTAAAATTTTTTATAAGTTTTGCTCCAATCATACTATCATATCATTGTATAATCTTTCAAGTTTCCAAGTATTTTTAAAGTTTTAAAATTATTTAAAAACATAATATAAAATGTAACTAAGAAAAATGCTGATTATTTCCACAATTGAATTATATCAATTCAAACTCACTCATCCACAAATATATATTATGAGATTAATATCCTCATAGAGACATCATGAACTATGCCTTTTCTTTTCACTACTGCTTCATTTTCTTCTCTTTCTGTCCAGAAAAGAAAGGTACTATATATACATATTATTAAAATATTTAGTAACTGAATAATTTAGACAAAATTTTAAATAACAGTATATGGTAGGAAAAAAAAGTTAATTGAGGCAATTATTTCAACAATTTTTTCAAAATATATTGACAGACACATATTTGATTGGTATTGATTTAGAATTGTGTCTGTTTACATTTTAATTCTTGTGACCTGCTTACCACTTCTGGTTTTGTATTTTCTTCTTCCTTTATCTATCTTTCCATGCTATATTGATTTTTGTGTGTTTGAGGGACTTTCATTTTCCAGCTCATTTAAGTGCATTTTATCCTGCTGTGTTGGTCATCAGCAAGTCACAAAAATGGTACAAAAATGGCCATATAATGCAATGTTATTTGAAACAAAGGAGAATTACACCAGTCTACAGGCATGGGGTTTTTATCCTGGGTTGTTCGATGTAGTTAGAAAGTAAAGAGTTATTGGATGATTTTTTTTTTCATAAAAGTAATGAGAATTTTAGATGCCATTTAGAAAGTGGTTCTAAAATATTTAGATTTCAGAAACCAGTTGAACTATTGGAAGGAAGGGAGGGAGGGAGGGAAAGAGGTTGAGAGGGAAGAAACCATTACAAAATTGGCAATTTATTTAGTTTGCCAAATAATATGATTTTAAAAATAAATTCAACTTTATTTTAAAAGCTCATTATACTATCCTATTCCTCCCCTCAAATTTTACATCGAAGAGTATCTCAAGACTGTTACTGATCATGTCCTACCTTCAAGAAAGACTATAATCATAATACCTTTCATTTTTTCCACAGTAAAATAAAACATTTGATGGTAAAAAAAAAAACTAAGTAAAGTACACAATAGCATCCCATCTACTGGTTGCTTGTGACTGTGAAAATACTAGTGAAAGCTGAGCCACTCAGTATCGTAATTTTCCATCTCTTTCACTTTTTCCTTTACTTTCTGGGAGGATTTTCTAAACTGTATCTTCCAACCCTCTTACTATTTTTTTTTTCCTTTTCTGATTGTTCTTAATAGGTTTTTTGTCTGATTTCTACATATATCTTTTTTCTGTAGCAGCCTGTTCTCATTACGTGGAGGCAGTATAATCTCTTCTCTCTGAAGGCATATTCTTTTGTTTGGTTTTGATTTGGCTTGATTTGGGGGGGTTGCTTTTTGTTCTACATAATCTTTATTCTTCCCAAGTTCCTGTTTATTTATTTGCATGTTCAGGTCTCTTTCATGTTCAAAACTTCCCTCACTGTTTTGGTGGTCCTTTGTTGCTCGCTCCTCATGAAGTGCAGGGCAATAAAACAATGCTTTGGGAACTCTTTACAGCCTGTTGAGGATGGGCTTCATGGTTCAGTTGTCTGGCCAGTTGGAAGACCCCTGCTATTAGTATATTTGAGTTTTTTTCATTTTTCCACTGGTCAGATTCACAAAGAAGAACCCTCCAATATTCTGCCTGTCTGCTTCTGAGAAATTAATGGGAAAAGATTGTACATATGGCATAAAAGCCCATCTGTAAAGAGACTCTTTCAGCATCTCCAGAGAATAAACTTCTAGTGTGCTATAGTGGAAAAGGGAATCAGTGTCCAATTGATTCTTTAAAAGATTTTTGAATAGTCCTCTTATTTTTGTCCAATTCTCGTCCATCCATCCATAGATATCTGGTGTCATCAATTTCTTACTTTTAAGACTTCTACATGGGTAATCATACTGTTTCTTGGCATCAACATCTATTCTGTTAAGTTAGGGTTCAGCTTTTTCAGGTCTTCTAAGTTCATTACTACTTGTTCATTAACTAGCATCTAAAATTCTGTTATTATAGTTCTCTCCCCTGTTTCCTTTGCCATTATGGGTTTGCGCCTAATTAAAAAGCCCTTCATTTTTATTTCCATGTGTTCCCAGAGGGAAAACAAAACCTATATTTCTGTGTTCAATCCACCATCATTACCTGATAGTCTACATGTGACTTTAGGAAATTGGTTCTTGACATTTTATAAGATGATGACATAAAAATAAACTGTCAACAAGTCTTCATAAAGGATTTATGAGCTTGAGCAATAATTGTAATACTCTCTATTAGCTAATATGACACAACTCTAAATTAAAATGAACCCAGTCATGTTTGCTATTGTTGATGTACTATGAACAATGTGAGTGACATTCATTTTTAATTAGTCTGTGGATAATTGCAGTTGTGTACCTCAATTGCATTGGTGGTTACTTTTAACATCCATAACATGGAAGTACTGAAACCACTATGTTTTTTTTTTTAATGTGGTGAAGGTCAACCATGCTTTGTGGATTGTAATTATTCACAGGGTACTTTTATTTGGCTTAACATTTTCATATCTTTTTAGCTTAACCACCCAGTGTGAAACTAAGCTTATTTGCTGTCCTGTAAAATTTGTTAAGCAGCACCAGTCATATCTAAAATCCACCATGTGGATTTATCCTCACTTCAGGAAAATGCATACACCACATTGAATAAGCAGCTATTCTTCTTTTTAACCTTTTTAATATACATTATGGACAATGTAATCAAAAAGATAATCTGTTGTGTCATCTCTTTAGAACCCAGGCACTTTCTGTACACATGAAGAAACTGCACCCTGAAACTAGCTATAAATGGATCCTGCTGAGTTCTGCTTTTCCTCAGCCATCTTATCCTGTCACACATGAGATTTTTTCTCCTCTTCAATGTCTAAACTACAAAGGTTTAATTTCAGCTTGCTAATTCAGTTTTATTCTTTATTACTGGAGCAAGAGATTTCCCAGTATTGATCCAGTTTCCACATTTATGGAAGGCCCAGTGTGCCTGCCATGTACATACAGATGTCAACCAGGGAGCATGTTGCTCCAGCCAGGGAAGCTGATGTCTGTGTGTATATGTATATATGAATGATAATATAGTGTGAAGGATATAGATAGAGATCTTTAGGGCATGTTATGGGTAGAGAGCTTTAAAGACACCATAGGTAGGAAAGCTATGTCTTTTCAGAGGGGCTAGACAAGACCCTTTCAGAAGGGTAGTGTTGGCTTTGAGACTCAAAGGATGAGTATAATTTCTCCAGGTGGAGAAACTCATACTGGACAGAACAATAGTATCAGCAAAAGTTTATGAGAGACAATAAACTGAGTGACCACAATAAAGATATACCTTGGAATATAATTAATGAAAATTCATTTTTAGGTCTAATTATAACAATAGCTAACACTGACAGGATATTTCTTTGGTGTCAGACACCATGCTAAGAAGTTTTCCTGATTACCTCATTTAAAATAAACTACATTATCAATCACATTTTACAGTTGAAGAGCTTGAGGTACAGATAAGTTTTCCAAGTTTGCATAATTACTGATGCAAGTTAGACTTGAACCCAAGCAGTCTGATGCTAAGACTCATGGTATTCATTGCTGTGCGAACAACAACTGACCGAAATATTTCCTCCTGTCAAATATAATTGTTCCTTGGCCTCCAATTACATAACTTGATGATATGGGGTACCCAAAGAAACATCACAAGTAGGATTGTGGTTGTTGATAGTAATAAAGAGGCTTAAACCCTTGCTCCTCTTATTGCTAAATATTAACCACTCTTTACATTTTAGTGGAAAACTTCACTGTAGATGGCAATGTTTATTTTCATAATAGAAATAAATAAAGTCTATTTTGGTCCTATTAGTCAAGTGGATAACTTATGGAATGCCTTTCCCTATGGATAAAAATTTAAAGCAAGGTGAGGCCTTAGAACAGAGTTTCTCAGTCTTGGCACTATTGATGTTTTGGGCTAAATAATTGTGTATGAGGTGGGGATGCATATTTAGCAGCAGTCAAGGCACCTACTCACTAGATGCCAATCTCACTCACCCAGTTGTGACAACTAAAAATGCCTCCAGACATTGCCAGATATCTCCTGTAAGGTAAAAAGTTCTCACTATTCAGGTTGAAAAACCACTGCCTTAGAAAAATCTAGTGCAATCTAGGGGTCAACTTTACACAAGAAGAGAAGTTCTATAATGAAGTTCACACAGCTAAATAGTGGCAGAATTTTGATATATCCCAAATCTGTATTTCACATATAAGGCACTGCCTAAGGGAGTGTCTTTCATTTAAAACAATGCCTCCAGAACATATGGTTTAAAAAGTAGTCTATAACAGCTCAGTAACATAGTTTACACCAGTGGTACAAACTTGATTTTATTAGTAAAAATGCATATTGATAAAGGTTATGATTTGTCCAAGGTCACATACTTAGTATGTAAATGAGCCTGGACACGAGACTTAAGATGACAACTCTGTTACCCTTTCTAAAATCGATGCTTGCCCCAGTTGGTCGACATGGGCTTGATTTCAAGAAGGTGCAACAGAAAAATTCTTGGGGAACATTTCTACATCATGGTTTTCTTTTCCAGCACTCTGAGCCTATATTTTTTTGCAGGTACGATAGTAGCAGTAGCCTTTTTAAATTGGTAGGGAGAAAGGAGTCATAACAGCTGCACGGGTATTTGCTATTTGCTAGCTTGTATCTAGCTATTTTTTCTTATACCTGAATGGTTAAGAACAAATGACTTCAAAAACATGAAAAAGAAAAGAATTTATATTATGGATGCCTCAACTACAGAGACCTAACTACTGATGATTTTCAAGGACTGATAGGGAGGTATGAATGAAGTCATATTCCAAAGATTGGATTTTATTATAGGTCTTTGTCATGTAGTAATATGAAATCTAAATATTTAACTGCCTGCCTCTTTCTGTTTATCACTGTGCTGCCGAAAGAGAGGGTTTCATGGAGATAAATGATCTCTCATTGGTCAAAAACCTAGCATGTCACCATGGTAAAGTCTCAACCCTTTCTGAGTAAGCAAGTCTGAACAGGCCTCCCAGCTGTTACTGGGAACATGTGCAGTATTTTCTCTATTAAAAATAAACTTAACCCGAAAGTTTAAATTCTGTTTAGTTTATGTAGTAACTTACATAAAGCTATGCAAATGAATAAAATAATTAAGAGCAAGATTTATATATCTACATAGTAATATTTTAATTTTTAAAAACAGTTCTAAGCCAACACAAAAACTGTCCACTATGCTTTTAACTTACTGCCATCTGTGGGCAAAATGTGTGTGTTGGACAGTGGTGGTGGTGGGGGGGTTGTATGTGTGCAAGTGTTGTGTTACCCAATACTAAAGTTGGTCTACTAAAATGAAATTAGTATCTGTAAATATCTGGAATAAATTCAACAATGTTCTGTATATACTTCAGAAATTTCAAAACAAAGGGATTTTTAAAATTCTCCCCGCAGTTTTCAATTCTGGAACTAGTGGAAGAGGATGCATATCGGACTCCATGCATCTAATGAATCACCAAGCCCTTTTGACAACGTTTACGTATTCCCAAAACTGCTCAATTATCTCCTTCATAGCCAACATGAGTGTTAGCCACATTCAGCATCTCATTTGGAGTACTGAGGTTGCTGTTTAAATGTTCATCCATATCTACCCTTGCCCCCTTCTGATGAACTCAGCCCAAGGTAACAAGAATGACCTTTCTAAAATGTAATATGAGCCATGGCATCATCTTTCTTAAATCCCTTCCATTGCTTTTCATTGCTCTTGGGATAAAATTCCAAATTCTTAACACAGAACATGAGGTCTGGTATGCCCTAGCAATCCCCAATCTCTTCTTTGGTCATGTTTCCCACTTCTCACTAATCTTCAGGCACACCTTACCATACATCAGGTTCCTCCCAACTAGAGCCTTCATACATGCTGTTTCCTATTTCTGGAATGTTCTTTTCCCATGCCTTCATTTGGCCAAATTTTTACTCATTATTCAGTTCCAATCTTAAATATCACATCCATTAGGATTCTTCCCATCATTCTCCCAGAGTATCCTGGTGATTCACTCTTAGAACCTTGTTTCTTTTAATCATAACACCAATCTCATGTAACTCTGGAATTGTTTGTTAAATGTCTGACTTTCCCAGTAGACTCTAAGCTTCAAGATGGCAAAGGTCTAAGTAGCTTTGTCCACAGTGCATCACTAGTTCCCAGCGTATAGTAAGTATGTCATTTTGCTGGATGGATGAGGAGACAAGAAGGAAGGAAATAAAGAAAGAAAAGAAGGAAAGGAGGGAGTGAGGGAGGGGAAAAGTTAGGAGTGAGAAGTTCCTGCCTTTAATAGTCCAACTCTAAATTTCTTTCTTTAATTTTTATTACTTTCTGTGTGCAGACATCAGTCCTATATACAATGAACATTCTTAACTTGATAACTGAAATAACTTTCAGAAAAAGGCCAACAGTGTTAAGTTTTGAAATACAAAGTAAATGTTATATGTAAATATAGAGCTTCTAAAATTAGTCAAATCTATTATTAAGTATAGAATTTCTCTTTATTTTATTTGAATTTTTAGAATTTATTTCACCTTTTTGAATAGGTAATTCTTTTGTGGGAACATAATTTAAAAGTTATAGAAGGGTATAGAATGAAAAGATTAAGTTGCAACCCCAGCTACCCGGTTCTTCCCAAGGACAACCAGGGGCTCCAATTGCATGCTAAAATTTTATCTTGATTTGACGATTTCTGAATTGACTTACAGTTTGGATTCCTTTTGTTTTACTTTGTTATTCTCAGACTTGGCTTCTGTCAGCATTGAAATAGTTGCCTTAATGGCAATTACTGTTACATAATTCTTGTCAGTGTAACATGTATGGATATAAATATCTTCCAGCATGTGGATTCTATTATACACTTATTTCATTTTCGAATATTTCTCTTTCTTATAAAACATTTATCAAATGACCTTGATTTTACAGTCAGAGAGTTATTTTACTTCAAAAATGTTATTACAATGATTGCTCAAGTTCTTTGCAGAAATTTTTTCAAGGTTTTATTCCAAAGACTTTATTCTTTTTAGGAATCCCAGCCAGAAATTCTAGTTCATAAGTCTTGTCACAGCAAATTAGGTCTTAACTTTTTGTTCTCTGTAAAAAGTGACTAACTCCCTAATCAAGACTTTTTGTCATGTTTTGATTGCTCTGACCTTTTCAAGTTGACTAAATGTTAGTGATTTGTAAAATAGCTCTCAACAGATTCCTCGTGATTGGTCACATCTAGACTGGCCCAAAAGGAAAGGATGACTTCAACTGAACATTTATGAGAGAATACTGACAGTCATACTTTTTCTTCATTAGCTGAATTTTTAAATAGAAATATTGTGGCACAACTTGCTGCATTGTTTCTACTAAGGGTTGTGGGCATGGTGAAGTGTTCAAGATGGAGAGATCAAGAAACAATCTTCTTGTCCTGACTTGATATCTCTCTGTATGATCTTGTATTATCCAGTTGACCACTTGGTGCCTCTGTTTTCTTTTCTTTAAAAGGAGAGGCATAGACTAGATTATCTCTAAGAAACTCCCAGGTCTAAAATTCTTCATTCAATAAAAAAGAAAATGAATGAAATAAAGCCCAAAGATTTAATAAATTTGAGGCCAAAGACTGGTTTGTTTTTCTATTTGACATAAAATGCACACTACACAATTTATACTTTGATCTCACTAGTCTGTTAGAAATCAATGTTATCATATCATGTGAAACATAAAGTTGTTCCACATTAATTTAGAAGTTATAAAACATTTTGGATATTTGCGCATGTGCATGGCACACAGAATAAATACCTTACACCAGAAGTAATTTATTAACACAAATGGGATTCAAGTAATAAATTTATTTTCAACCTAAAAGCTTCTCACATTAAAACCTACTTGACTTATTTTGGCAGATACCAAATACCTTTTTTTTGACATTATTAATCTCTTGTTTCTTTCCCTTCTGTCTCATTATATGAACAATTGATATGAAAAAATGAAAGTGTCAAGGAGTTTCACAATCTTTTCATAATCTTTAAAATTATTAAAATTATTAACTTTTATTAAATAAATTTTCACAGATATTTTACTAAAATTGCATTTATTTTTTTCTGTCTCATCGAGGTAATAATATTACATCTTTATAAGAAGTTTTTCTTGAAAGAGAAATGACATAAATTCTCACATAGAATATTTGTAAAAGAAGATTATGTTGACAATTTTCCTTTTTGTGACACATCAGGAGTTGCTAGGGATTGAACCATATGCAATTATTGTCTGACTACATAAAATTACCATTTGAAAAGTGTCTACTTAAGAAAAATCAAAGAAAATCAGTTTGTACACTCATATTAGAAGACATTGTATTTTAGTCTAAAAAATAGCTGAACTTTTATCAAAATGGAAAGTTCCATGATTTACTAGAAATGTAAATTTCTCTCTGAAGAGCACTGACATTTTGATATAGTCAAAAACTCTTTGTGGAGTGTGCTGAATAAAAAAAAAACTTTCAGAAACGTTAAAAGAAAGGAGAATTGAAACTTCATGCTACAAAATTGTTCTACCAACATATTCAATTCATTGTTAAGTAAGTCAAACATAGGGTCATTTTTATTTCTTATACTTAAAAAAAACTAACAATTTATTGATTATCTGGAAGTAGGTTATCAGAGTGGTTAAGAAGATGGGCTCAAGAGCCAGACAATCTGCTTTCAAAAGGTGACACCTTGCTGGAGTACAATTCATCCATCTCATTGAAAACTAAACATTCATGTTTAGTTTGTAGGATTGTTGAGAGGCTAAAATAGTCTAATATGAATCAAGATGGAAGAACTGTGACAGGCAGGAAGCAATATCTCAAGAAGTGCTAGTTGTTACTGTTGTTCTTAGCAGCACTATTTAGTAGGATGTGAAAATTGAAGTTTTTCTTGAAGTACCAATATATGGTAATTATCAGATGCCCAACTGAGTGTGAGAATACTCTGGAGGAGTCTTCAAAGTGGGTAAATCCAGAAGAGTTTCCATGACTCCTGAAAACTTCATACACTTTGAGAAGGTAAAAGAATCTATAATGGAGAGGCAGAGAAGGGCTAGCAAGATGTCTTTAGATAGTTGCTGGGGTGTTTCATCTCCCCCCAGGAGGGTGAGCAGGCTACTTTCTATAACACAATTCTAAAGGGTGAAAGCTTTAGTGAGACCACTCAAGAGAAATTAATCCCTTTCTCTCTGGTAATCACTAAACCGTTGTCTGTGTCTATGAGTTTTCATTTGTTTGTCTTGTTCATTTGTTGCTTTCAGTTTTATATCCCATATATGAATGAAATCTATAGTTCTCAATATTTCTATCTGACATATTTCACTTAGCATGATTATCTCAAAATCCATTCATGTTGTTGCAAATGACAGTATTTCATCTTATGGCCAAAGACTGAATGGTTGATTACTGTGATCTTATACTGTATATTGAGGCAGTACTCATAACTTAAAATGACTATATGACCACACATTCCTAACAGCATGGAATCATGAGAATGTCTGAGTTTTCATTCGATAGTAGGAGAAATTATCCTATTAAAAATATTCTTTAAAACAAAAAGAGCAAACTAACTGAAAACAGACCCACAAATATGGAGGACAATCTGGTGATTGCCAGAGGGGAGAGGGGTTGGGGGGTTGGGAGAAAGGGGTGAAGGGTTAAATAAGTACAAATTAGCAGTTGACAGGTGGTCACGGGGATGGGGAGCATGGCATAGGGAATGCAGTTAGCAATAATGTAATGACTAGGGGGAGAGCCAGAGGAGAGAAAGAGCAATTAGGGGGATCGTTTTATAAACTATATAAATGTCTAACCAATGTACTGTATACTTGAGACTAATAATAAAATGAAGTAAAATGCTATAAAAAAAAGAGTCCTTAAAAGGAATAGAATCAACTATTCTCCTAAGATTGAAATGCATTCTGCTGGTTTGTGACAACAAAAGAGAAAGCAGCCATAAACTATATATACAGAGCACACGAATAAATAAGAAAGGTCATGTCTTAATGCAGCACTGATAAACTAAATACATGATTTGATGTCTGTACTGCCACAGGAGTTGAAAATGACCACATTTAATGAATTAATTTCCAACATAAATAGAACAAAGAGAAAAAGAAAACCTTAATATTTTCCTACCTTAAATGAAATACAGAAGAGGTCAATAAAATATGACATTGTTTCTAGATTATTAAAATATGTTGAAAATATATTGCATAAATTATAAGCAATCATAATTTGCAAACTTCCTACTGGAGTTTACACATACACATTTCAAACATTTTAATTACTATTTTCCTTCCACTTTTTGAAAGTTAGATCCCAAAATGGGGTTTTGATTTAGAAAAGACCTAGTGAAAAATATGTATTGATTGATGATGTTTAGCTCAGGTTCTTACACATAAAAGATACATTTCAATAGTAAGTTTTGATTTATTGTAGCTTGATTTTAAATGAGGTAGAAATATGAGATTTATATACTTGCTAATAGATAGAGGAATTTTCACTTAAAAACATGAAACAAAGTTTACTGTACTATGCTTTGGGATATTTCTTGTTTTGAATGAACCTAGAAGCTTAAATTTTAAGAGTCATGAATATTTTCAACATAAAAAACTATGTCCAGAAATAATTCTAAACACCAGATTTTAAAAAACCTCACTATACTAATTTTTATGATACTGAGTTTTATCCTTTTAATTGTACATGTGTTACAATTAAGTTTCCTCTTACATTTTAATAAAATATATCATTAATTAGTACTTGAAGGATATGATATTAATACTGTCTATTGGAAAATCTACTAACGTGTTAAGAGATACAAATAGAATATATACATTGGAATTACAGAAATTTTGTTCAAATATATTAAATTCTGTTTTATTGTATACCATATTGTCTAAAAATATCTGTTTTCATCCAACTCTTCTTATAATTATAATGGCAATTCAGTCAGCAAAGTATTCTGCCCTTTGAATATTAAAGTGATTGGTTCAGTTTCAATAAATTTACTATGAGTTTGTAATAAATATTAGAAGCATCAATCTTAGAAGATCCAAGGAATGATAAAGAATTTTTAAGGATTTAAGGAATGAAAAAATTGTGAAGTAATAATAATGAGCTCCTGTGAGCTTTAATGCCCTGACTATCCTGTGTTTGTTACATGAGTTGCAAATATCATTATTCCACTTTTTGTTTTCCACTTAGATTCTGATGGTTTTGCCATCATTAATGTTAATATAATCAAATGTACCTATTTTTTTTTTGTTTTATGCTTTTTTTTCTTTAAGAAATGCTTTCATTCATCAGGATCATGAATATACTCATATATAATTTATTTTAAAACATTAAAAAAGTTCCTTTCACTCTGAGCCTTTTAATTGTGAGATTAATTTTTCTATCTAGAGTGTAGTTAGGAATATACTTTTGTATTTTTCATATAGATAATTAATTGTCTCTACACCTAGCCATTACATTACTGCTGACTGCATTCCTTGTACCCTGCTCCCCATCCCCATGAGCCTCTATCCAAACTGCTAATTTTTACTTCATTAACCCCTCACCCTTTTCTCCCAGCCCCCCTGCCCCCTCTCCTCTGCCTGTCACCAGATTATCCTCTATATTTATGAATCTGTTTTCAATTCATTTGTTCTTTTTGTTCCTTAGATTCTGTGTATAAGTGAAATTATAGATATCTTTCTCTGACTTATTTCACTCAGCATAATAACTTCTAGGTCCATTCATGTTGTTGCAAATGGTAGGATTTCATTTTTTTATGGCTGAATATTATTCCATTGTATATATGAACCACAACTTTCTTTATCCAGTCATCTGTTGATGAGAATTTAGCTTGCTTTCATATCTTGGCTATTGCAAATAGTGCTGCCATAAACATAGGGATGCATACATCTTTACAAATTATCGTTCTGGTTTTCTTTGGTTAAATACCCAGAAGTGCAATTGCTGGGTCAAAAGGTATATCCATTTTTAATTTTTCGAGGAACCTCCAGACTGTTTTCCATAGTGGCCGTACCAATTTGCAATCCCAATAACAGTGCATGATAGTTCCCTTTTCTCCACATCCTTGCCAACAGTTGTTGTTCTTTGATTTATTGATGATAGCCATTCTGACAGGTGTGAGGTGATATCTCACTGTAGTTTTAATTTGCATTTCTCTGATAATTAGTGATCTTGAACATCTTTTCTTCATTCATTCAGTTTTATCCTTAATAAGTTTCGATATAAATGTGAGTCTGATCCTGGGTTATCTATTTTACTTTATTGGTCTTATTGTCTATTCATCTGTTCCTGTGTGCATACAGCACTACCATAACATAGTTTCAGGTAAAATGTTTACAGTAAATCTTGATATCTGATAGCTATCAAAAGAGTTACTCATTGCTGGTCTTATTAATTTCTTAACTTTTGCTGTTAAACATGAATTTTAAGACCAATTTATCAAATTCTGTGAAAGTTTTTATCATGATTCTTTTTTTAATTAAATCTAATTTAGGGATTAATTTGGAGAATCACCATCTTTACAGTTTGGGGTCTTCTCATCCATTAACATGATATATGTATATTCCCATTAATTTAAACATTTGATATATCTTTTAATAAGTTGCTTGTTTGGAAAAAATTTAGAACTCCTTTGTTCAATTCATCAGGTCCAAGTTTTCTCATTTGTAAATTGGAAATAATTATTTTCCCCTGCCCACATTTCAGGGCTATTTTAAAGATAAAATGAAATGATGCTTATGAAACAAATACATAAGTGATTTTTTTTTTATTTTTAGCCAGATATCTGGGTATATTATATGCTTAATGATACTCCATGATACTCTGAAATTCTATTTAATTATTCTTTTTCTCTCCTAGTGTAAAAGTTTGAATCTTATAATTATTTAAAGTAATTATTATCCTTCAACACTAAATAAAATCATTGTTCAGTATAATGATTTCTGCAATGCTCAGTGAACTATGACTTTTTTATTAGTTCTATACAGCCTTTTATTAATGAGGAATATAAAAGTTCATTTCATCAAGTATTTATTATATCACATACTATGTTGCCAGCACTGAATCAGTCTTGAGATAATTATTTTCATTTTAGAGAATAAATAAAATGCAATGAGAAGTTTTGGAGGCTTGTTACTGATTAATATTTTTTAAGATTATCAGTCTGAGTTTCTAGCAAACATGGAAGTTTTAAACATTATATCTACTATTGTTATTTTTAAGAGAAAAATAATTCCAAATTTTTTAAAGTTATTTTGGTAATTATTGAAATGAGATAGATCATTTATTTTTCTTTTGTCTTATTTTAGTTAATCATTTTAATAACAATATCTAGACTTGCCAAATCAAAGCCACCTCCTCTGTTTTTATCATTATATTATCTGAAAACAGATAATAGAAAATATTCACTTGTCAAATGAATGAAATGGCTTGTATGTATGTGTGTTTAATATATATTTTGTATATACACACGTGTATATCACACTTACATATATATACACACATGTATATCACACCTTTATATATATATATATTATATGTATATATAATATATATATATAAAGATCAGTAGAGAATTTATTTTTAAAAAATATAAGATTCCCAAGAAATGAAGTTATATACAGCCGGCATACTTAAAAATACTCATACATTGGAAAATGGTATCAAGATACAAAAGTATTTTAATAGATTAAAATAAGGAGTTTGCACTAAATGAAATAAGTCAGATAAAGACAAACATCACATGAATTCATGTACACGTGGAATATAAAGAACAACAACAAAAATGGAAATAAACTCATAAATACAGAGAATATTTTGAGGGCTACTAGATGGGAGATGAGTTGAGGGGATGGTGACAAAGGGCAAAGGGATTAAGAAGTACAAATGGATAGTTACAAAATAGACATGGAGATATAAAGTGTAGCATAAAGAAAGTAGTTAATAATGTAATAAATAAGGAGGAAAAGGGATACTAGATTTAATGGGGTGATCACTTTGTGAGTTATATAGATCTCTAATCACTATGTGGTACAACTGAAACTAATATATTATTGTATGCCAACTAGAATTGAAAAAAACTCATTGAATTCTACAATGTAAATACAAGCAAGAAATTGTCTTATATTTCAATAAAGCAAGAAAAAAACATAAAATAAAATAAGGAGTTAAATCTAATAAAGGAGATATCTATGAGGTCTAAACATAGAATTCTGCATTCAAACTCAACAACTCTGTTATATAAAAGCAGCCTTAGGTATATTAATATTGTCAGGAATTAGTTGATGGTAACCATGTATTATAAGTGTATTGTGAGAACCAATTTTTAAGAAGGGTATTGAAAAATCAAACTGTATTCTGATATAAGTAACTAGGTTGATGGAAAAGATCTGAAAACTCCTACATGAGATTTGGAGATCTAGAGGATATTACACTGAGCAGGGAAGGCTTGCACAATGGACACATAAGTTCAAACATTTTAATAGCTTTTACATGGAACCGTATTAAGTTTAATTTATGCTGTAAGTCAGAAACATCAAACTATTAAAGGTTAGTTTCAGTTCGACCAGAAACATCAAACTATTAAAGGTTAGTTTCAGTTCGACCAAAGTTGGTGCTTTTTTTTTCAAATTGAATTACCTAAACATGATAAAATATCAACTGTAATTATGGAGGAACTTTTTGATTTTAGTGCAAAGCTGAACTGGTTTACTCCATTAGCCATTCATTTAACAAATATATATTCAGTTCTTATAATGTGCTAGGTGTTGAAAAATTTTTTAAATCACTGATCATAAATGGTATATGATTCTAGATTTTAATCCATAAGAAAACGTTTCTCATCACCATTTAACCCACATACATTTTACAATAAACTTCCAATAATTATTTTAATATTACAAAGTGTTGAATGTATACTAAGTCTACAGTTCTGCACCAAGTAGGGTGACTAATCTGAAAATACTGACAATGAGAAGACAGTACTTAATTAAATTTTAAGAATGGATTCAGAAGTTGTATTAATTTGTTAAGAGCAGAAGATTTTCTGAGGAATGAGAAACGTGATCTGAAGAAGTGGCAGCTAAAGAGAAACAAGAATGGAAGAGCTGGAGAAAAGGTCCCAAAGTGTAGAACTTGAACCAGCAGCATATGCATCACATGGGAACTTGTTAAAAATGCAAATTTCAGACCTACTAAATCAGAAACTCTGGGGGGTGGGGTCTGGAAAGCTGTGGTTTAATAAGCCCTTCAGGTAATTGTAATTCATGCTCCATTTGAGAACCACAGTGTAGACTCCTGGTGTGAAGTAGAGTTTACAGATGATTTGGAGACAGTTCATGGTCACTGCACATCAATGAAAATAAAAGGCACAAAGATCCCATAGCTTGTAGTAGCAATATGATTTATTGGCTAACTTATGTAATGAATAACCCAGAAAGCACTTAAAATAGCCAGTGTTGAAACTCTTGCTTTGAAAAAAATTACTGATAGTTTTTTTTTTTAATTTTACATCTACCATTTGAAATGATAGAGCTGGGTATAGATGTCTGCCAGAAACAAAGCCTATGTATTTGGTTTCACAGATAATGAATTCTTTCTTCCTCTAAAACAGTGTTGGGTAATGTTCCAAAGAAGTAATTACAGGCCAGTTAGTAAATATATGCTGAGACAGTAGAGTATCAGATAGCAACAGCTATATGTCTGCCATTGCTGATTAATCAGCTAGAGAGCAGACCAATTTTTTGACTTAATATGGGATAGAGACTCCATTAAGGACAGAATCAGCATCTCAATTATAAGCCATATTTCCCTACTGTTTTCATCTTCATAGATGTATATTTTCTTTTGTTGTCTAATAGAATGACAATCAAGGCTGCACACTATTTACAAATTGCTCCTTCACCTCTTGTCTTCCTCTTTTATTCAATAGACTTGTCAAGCTGTAAGAGATTATGTGAAAATTTGGGAAGTTAGAAATCACAGCTATTTCAGTCTCATTTTCATATAAACTGAACAGCAAATTATTATATTGTAACAGTATAACTTTGGACCTAAATTACAGCAAAGTGTTTGTAAATCCCATAACAAAGATAGAATAGTCTATTTATGTAGGCATATTTCTTACAGTTTGCTGTAACTCTCACCTCTAGCACATTTTATATAAAAAGTTAATATATTGGTTTGGAAGATCTGATTTTGTTTCCCTCTACCCTTAATTGCTGAAGCTAGTTAGAAAACCATTGTAGGATCAGCAGCTTTATATGCTAGGATTATTCCTGTTTTAGGTCAAGGGAAATATAAGAAGCACTATATCTGGATATGGAAGAGTCACCATTGAGTCAAACTTATTGCTTGTCCATTTCTTACACTGTACTTCTGTCCAATAATTTGATTCTTGCTATGCCACTTATGATTGGAACTTTCCCTCATACTCAGTTATTGGTCTAGAGCTCTACCTTGATTCTCAGCCTTGCCCTCTGTTCATTTTTTAAAAAGTTATAGAGAATTCTTGCCATAATCTCCAATCTCGTTGCCTCCCCGGACACTGACTACCTGTCCACCCAACAGGTATTAGACCATTCTTTTTCTAAGCACCCCAATTTGATTAGCACACATGCCAAGCAATCCTGCTTTGTGATCTACAGGATTTATGTGAATATCTACTTTTTTTGGCTGTTAGAAAATGTCTTGTCAACTATAGTGAATGCTGTTGGTACCCCACGTAGATGTTCTTAACCTACAAGTGCACCCATTCTCCATCTGTAGGCATTGTTGAGTTTAATGCACAGCTCTTACCATCACCACTGCCCTTCTCTGGAGAACTGCCTTAGGCCAGTGATTCTCAAATTTTAGCTTGCTTCTGAATCACATAGAAGGCTTGTTAAAATAGATGGCTAAGCTCAGGTCCCAGAGTTTCTGATTCCGTACTTCAAGAGTGGGGACTGAGAATTTGTATTTCTAATAAGTTTCCAATGATGCTGGTGCTATTAGTCTGGATAACTAACTTTGAGAGTAACTGGTCTAGTCTAAGTAGGAGTTTCTTTGTCCCTGGAGGTTATTTGTACTATTTCCTTTGCTCGGGGCAGACAATGTTCAGTGGCTGATTGCCACATGCTTATAAAGGGCAGGCCCCCTTGCTTCAGGGTGGGAATATTTCTGTGTTTCATTCATGATCCATACCTGACTGGTGGGATCAAAACTAAAAAGTCACCATCAGAAGCCACATTTTGACTTAGCTTTTTACCTCTGCTTATCCTGCTTCTCTCACTCTCCTTCTTTTGAAAGCACTGTCAGTGAATAACCTGAACAAAATCTCCATCTCAAACTATGTTTCTAGAGGATACAACCAGACCCTTGTACCTGTGGATTTCTGGTTTTCCAGTCTCTTTACTCTAATTTATCCAACAAACTTGTATTGCATGTCTTTGAATGCCCTAGGGCAATGTGTGGCATATGGGAAATATTAAAACCCAGTTTGTCTCCCAAGCAGTCCACCATTTAGTCAAATAGTAGATAAGTAAATGTACAATACAACACAGTGTGGTTGATGCTATGCTATATCAGTGCTGGGAATTTGAGGCCATAGAAGCTTTTATCTGAGCCTTGGAGGGTGGCATTAGCTGGGTTATTTGGGAAAAGAGACTCAGAGATGGAGATTAGTGGGTAGGTGGTTTATTTAGACATATTCTTAGAAACACCAGTAAGGAAGTGAGGGAGGCATAATTATGCAGATGGAGAGGTTGGATGAGGCTTCAGGCAAACCATTGGGGAGCTCTGGAGATGTCCAGAATTGAGGAAAGGGATCAGTCACTAGAGGCAGACTGCCCACTTAAAGGGCATAACTTGGGAGAAGCAACTCCCTTTGGCTCAGGGATGCTAGAAGAGGGACTCAGCTGTAAGGCATCATTAGCCAGTTCTCTAACTTCTGGTAAAATAGATACCTCAGTTCTGTAGTAGGGGTCTGGGTGGTTAATACCTCATCCAGGACACAGGGCAGATAGATATAAGGAAGGATCAATCACTCCTCACCCATTTCATCCTAGGACCATAGAAAGCAGGTCAGACCTCATGAGAAAAAGTTTGGGGATACAACATGAAGAATACACACACACATCCCACACACTGCTCTGGAGACCTGTGTTTGTGATCAGCTCAGTAACATATACTAGCTTCCCACCAGACAACCATCAATCCTACCTAGTCCACCCACTGGGAATTTTAATTGAGTCTATTTTTAAGCATTAAATTTCTCAAATATCGCAAATGCTAAATGCTAGGTAAACCTGAAATGTCCAGAAAAATATATCCTGTAGACAAACCTGACTTTCAAACCCTGTTGAAATGACTCTGAGGAGTAATGCAGCAGGTAACAAATCTCCCGACAAAGAGCACGACAAGCAGCAATCTTCAGAATAAACATATTCGGGCCCAAAGTTCAGCGGCTAAAGCCAATTTAATGAGAAAGCTGTCACTATTCTTCTTTATGTGAATTAAATGTATTCCAAGTAACCAAAGTCACAGCCTAACGGTAAATAGCCTGGCTGCAGAGCTGAGCATTTGTTTTATGCTGTTCTCAGGGTCACTTAAAGATGAATGTGAGTTACCTGGATTGAAAAGGATTCTACCCAGTGTGTTCTAATGTGTGGTGGTAAAACTCGAGAACCTAATTAGAGAAAACTGATTTGAATGTAAAATTATTTATTTTGGAGTACATCTATGTCAAACATTGAAATTTCCCATTGTGATAATAACAACATATAATTTATAAAGAGGAATATAAAATCATAGTGAATAAAGGACAGGCTATCAATAAGTCTTCATCAAGTTAATTACACAATGTTAAGACACCAGAAGGAAGACTCAAGTAACCTCATAACTTTCTAGAGTAAACATCACAAAAACTCACAAGTTTTATTTTCCAAATTTAGTGCAAGAGATCCAGCCCCCCCTGTGCGTGCGCACGCACACACGCACGTGTGCACACACACACAAATGAGATAGGTCTGTATCTTTCCTTGCTGTAGCTAGAATCTGTCCTGATGGAATGGCCTCTGGCAATATTATAAATCAGCATCAAAGAATAGCAGACTTGGCCTCTAGAAACCATCTCCCCTCTGAAATGCATGTTTAAATTACCTCATGGCAAGGCCAGTGACATTCAAGGATTGAAAATGAGGTTAGAAAAATGGAAATGTTTCTGCACTTCAGGGAAGGTCTTTTGCCTGATTAATATTATGTAAACATTTTGCCCAAGAAAGAGTAGTAGCAAACTTTAGCAGCCAAATTATTATAGAACAACAAACCATTTTTATGCCCCCTACACTCTAGTTCAAGGGTTGGTAAACTGGCCCTTGGGCCAAATCCAGCCTGCCACTCATTTTCATAAATAAAGTTTGATTAAAAGACAGCTAATGCTCATTTGTTTATGTACTGTCTATGGCTGTAGATGGCAGAGCTAGGTAGTGCAAAAGAGACCATATGGCCCACAAAGCCTGAATTATTTACTATTTAGTCCTTTACCAAAAAAGTTTGCTGACTCCTGCTCTATCCTCGATTCTAGTTAAATGTGTCCCAGAGTTACTAATGGTAAGAATCACCTGAAGTACTTGTTAACCTACTGCTTCTCAGGCCACTTCTTTAGATATTCTAATTCAGTGAATCTGAATAAAATGCAGAAATTTATATCTTTAACAAGTAGTACCAGAACTTTTGAGAAACATTGGTTTAGTTATTTTATTCCCTAGTTGTCTTGCATACCATTTTTATATTCATCAACTCCACATTCTTTTCATCAAATTTGTCCGCATCTCCCCACATAAGTGTAAGGTACAGACCAATGTACTGTGTGGCATTGTCATGGGTGGGGTTTGCTAGAAGCAGGCTAGGATTTGGTGCATGTTGTCTATTGAGGGAGCATTCTCAGGAGCATGGAAGTATGTAAGCAAGATAAGGTAGGGAAAAAAGTTAAGCAAGGATGTGGTCTCAGCTGAAGACATACTTCGATCTGATCCCACAGGGACTTCTACAGCATAAATTGCACCACAGAGTTAATCTCACCTTGAGGCAAGAGAGCTGGCCTTGTCTACACTCTCTCCCCCATGCCATCAGTCAGTCATTTGGATATAGGGTGATCCTAAACAGGGGACAGATGAGGGCAAATAACAACATTAACTGGGCCATGCGTGTACCCATGGTAAAGGAGGATGGGGGGAGATGTGCAGCCTGCAGTACAGGAGTTAAACTCCCAAATGAATGAAATTTAGACTCGGAAAGTGCCCTCCAGAAAGTCATATCTGCGATAGTCTTTAAAAGATAATATGAAATATGTTTTTAAGTTAGTAAATCTTTGGAAATAATAAATACATTTGCTAGAATTGACATCTTTAGCCTTCAGCCATCTTTGAAAAGAGGAAAATATGTGTCAGAGAGAAGTGACTTTTCAATGTCTTTGACCTGATACTTGGTAAGATCATTGGGTTATAGTTACCTCTGTTAGGATGACATGAGCTTCTTCTGAATTTGAATGCTTGCAAACATTGCAGAGGCCCAACTGGAATAGGACCACTATCAGGGAACATATTTTTCCTAGTCTCCAACATGCTATTGTACATCCACTAGCATCTTGAAAGAATCTTTCAATACAAAGTACATTATGGGAATGTAAAACAAATTTCACCTTCCAAAATTATGATTTACTTTCCAAGAAAATAAAACCTATTTGCTAATTCTTCCAACCAGCACCTTAGCCACCAATTTTCCCACCCTCATCCAAAGTCGCATAGCTAGTCAATGGTAGAGTCAAATATTCTGAAGAAAGGTTTCCATAGACCCTATTAAAAAGTTGTTTTTCTTCTTTAACACAAGTTGTTTGAATAAAGCTAGAACTTATAAGCCTATAACAAAGGGTCTTTCAGACATTTCCAAATTACTTCTCGGGTTTTCAAATATATACCCTTTAAACTCACAGGAGGAGGTAGTGGGAGATTTAAAAGGAAAATGTAATATGGTGAGAGTTGTTCTGTTACTATGCTCAGACCACTTCTCACTATCAAACTGTTCTCTCTGAAAAATGAGCAGAGAAAAGATCTGTGACCCCACAAGAGGTTGTGTGTCCTGCGACCATCCTAGGGTCTTCCATGCAGCCCTCCCCTTGTGAAGACAGTGGGGGCAGCTCAGGCAAAGAAGGTAAAGAGTATTATACTGTTTTATAGACCTGGCAGAATCAAGTGGAAAAGAGCACCTAGAATCTTATTTCACTCTATTCTGCTTTCTATCTTCTTGAGGCAAAGTTGCCTTAAACTTTTCTTAAAGTGAACACTGTGTGCAATAAGAATAATTCCTCAAACTACTTAAGGACACTTTCAATAACTTGTTTTGTTTTGTTGTTTTTTTAACAAAAACTTTTATATTTGATTTCATCTTATATTCAGATATGACACATTTAGTTTTGTCCCAGGAGCTGTTTTTTTTTTTTAATTTATTTATTTAAATTAGTTTTAAGTAAACAGTACATTGGTTAGACAGCTACATAGTTCATAAAATGATCCCCCCAATTACTCCTAAAACAAAACACAGCTAACAAGATACAGTTCTCAGAGTAATTCTGTGTTTTTATAAGTTGGTAACAATAGAAGTTTGATTTATCTCATGTATTTTGAGAAATGGAAGCAAAACTCATAATGTGATGGTCAGTGAAGAAAAGAAAGAACTGGAAAAATCTAGGATTTTCCCACGATTCTTCTGTGAACTTGAGATTCCAAATGAAACCCAAATGATTTCAAAGCCAATGCTCTTTGCCATTTGCTATGTCAATTTTTTTTATAACACTCCCTAGACTAGGGCCAGGAGAAGCATCCCTGGAATTGACCGTCACCAAGGGAGGGCTGAATGTGGGGATCAGTGGACCACTACAGAGAATAAAACCAGTATGTAATGCCCAGGTCCTCCATGAAGCCTTTCCTTCTCTCTCTAGGTAGATTTAGATTAGTCTTCTCTTTCCATTTATCTGTAGTGCTTGTGCATTCCTCTATTTTAGAACTTGGCATATGCTTATACTTTTTAAAATCTCTTTTTCAAATATGCTAGATCAAGAGCTTACCTAAAGCAGGTTTTAGGTTCTGTTCGATGTTATACGTTGTGCTCCATGAATTTATTCATTCATTCAAGTTATTTATCAAGAGGCAGGTGTTGTTTTAGGTTGCTGCAGATACAGTAGTGCATACAACAGATCAAAATTCTTGTCTTTAAGGAGCTTGCAATTTATTGATGGAGAACAGTATATTGTATATTCTACTTTAAATGAAATTTAATAAGGTGGTATTGATTAATAAAATTATAGAGGTTTCAAGTGAGTATGTTGGATATCCTATACAGACAAGTATTGAGGTCTAAATATTAGGCTAGGAAAAAGACTTGAGTGTTTGGGGGAGGGCTGACATTTTAGATAGGTTGAGGGAAAGCCTCACAGAGAAGGTAACATTTGATTAAACATTTAAGAAAATGAGGGAAGTAGTCTGCAGGTATTTGGAAGAAGAGAAGTCTAAAAGGGAGGATAAAAGTAAAGATCTGGAAGTAGAAACATGCCTAGTGTGTGCAAGGGACAGCGAGGAGGCTTTTTAGGTCTGGAGTAGAATACACAGGAGGAAGTATAATAGATGAGGTCAGAAAAAAAAGGACAGAGTGGGGGAAGAGATCATGTATGGCCCTGGAAGGCACAATAATAACTTTGGCTTTTATTTTGCTTGAGATTAGAAGCCATGGGAGGGTTTTGAGCAAAAAAAGATATCAACTTTCAGTTTTAAAAGAATCACAATAATGCTTATTTAATGAATGACTTAACTAATTAACATGTATCTCTAAGAAGTGCACAAAGAAGGAAGAGATTGGTTGGAGCAATGGAGCAGGTCAGGCTTAAGCACGCATTCCTAGAAGCCGAAGGTTCGGGACCAGCCATGAGTCTCATCAAGTAGACAAAGAAAAGGCAGCCACAGCTGATGAACATGAGAAAAGGCCCAGTTGCTCTGAAAGTCTTGCATAACTTCTACTGCCACCAACATATTAAATAATTGACTTCTTGGGGCAATGGCAACCCAGGTTAGAGAATGTGGGCAATTCTTATATAGCAATAAGCTAGGTGAGGAAAACTGTGATAAGAGGATGCATCCCACCTATCTCTCCAGCACTCAAGACCGAGCTCCTCTTTCTGGCAAACTGTAGCATAGTGTAGAGAGCTCTGCACCATTTGGGAATTTTGAATATACTTGTTGATGACATGCAGAGTCTTCTTTTCTTTAGATCATTGTTCAGTATTTTCTTGGCCAACTCACAGTATAAAACCCTTTGGTACACAGTCAAAAAACTCTATAAGTTCCAAGAAATGTTCACAGGTCAGAAAGAATTAAACAATTAAAAGAAGCTGAATGGCAACAATGGATATCACCCACCAACATCACAGAACTTCAGGTTAAAAGAGTCTTGGTGAATTAGAAGATGAAGCCAATGTTAACCCTTAATTTATGTCTAATTTCACTCTTAAGTCACAGCCTAATATCTTCAGTAGATAATGTTGATTGTAACAAAAACTGCATTATCACTTATGTACAATTTTACAGTACAATTAAATATAATCAGGAACAATTTCACTATGAGAATATATGAGGTTTGAAGAATATCAAAACAAAGTTTAATAAAATAAATAAATAAATATCCAAATGAAACACAAAAAACAAAGTTTTACTTAAAAACAGGTCAAAGTATGAATGTTAAATACTTTGGAAATTTTAATACTTTAAAGAATTTCATGATTGTAATTTGTGGAATATTTATCCGAGATTTAAAAAAATCAATCTCTGTTTTAAACCCAACTTTTATTTTTTCAGAATGAGCATCTTAGTTTTTTCATTTTTGTGTTCTCTTTTCTCTTCTCTTCTTTCTTTCTTTCTTCCTTCCTTCCTTCCTTCCTTCCTTCCTTCCTTCCTTCCTTCCATCCATCCTTCCTTCCTTCCTTCCTTCCTTCCTTCCTTCCTTCCTTCCTTCCTTCCTTCCTTCCTTCTTTTTCTTTCTTTCTTTTGCATTTTTGAAGGCCATCATAATATTTCTCATTTTGCATATGTATTTTTTTTAACTGCATCACCTTCACCCATTTTGCCCACCCAGCCCCCAACATCACTCCTCTGAAAACCACCAATCTGTTCTCTTGTCTATTAGGTTTTTTTTCCAAATTCTACATGTAAGACCATACAGTATTTGTATTTTTCTCACTTATTTCACTTAGCTTAATACTCCCAAGGTCCATCCAAATCGTCTCAAATGGCAAGATTTTATTCTTTTTTATGGCTGCATAATATTTCATTATATATGTGTGTGTATACATATATGTCACATACATGTATATATATATATGTATATATATCACATTTTTGTTATCTATTCAGCTATCAGTGGACACTTAACGTTGTTTCCCTATCTTTAGTATTGTAAATAATTCTTCAGTGACTTATAGGGGTGCAAGATAATTTTTGAGATAGTGATTTTGTTTCCTTCAGATAAAATTTTTTTATAGGTTATATTATTTAATTTATATTAATGTTTGTTTTTACTATGTAAATCGTGTTTCTATCTTTTTGCCCACTTTTCTATTAGCATGCTCATTATTTTCTTAATGATTTGTACAAATGTTTTATATGTCAGTGATAATGTTTTATATGTCCATTACATTTTTATGTCTTTTGCTTTTAAAGTTTGCTTTAAAAATTAATTAAATCTATATTTTTAGATAAATTCTACCATTGAATATTTTTACCTTAAGATGAGACAAAGAACCACCCATATTTTCTTCTAGTGCTTATAAAACTTTTATATATCTGAGTTCTTATGACCAGACTATTTTTTTTCTTTTTTTCCCAAATGAGTGACACAGTTTCTTCAACCCATTATTTGAGTGATAAATCCTTTCCCCTTTGATGCGAGATGCTATCTGTAGTTTGTAATGGGTTCTTATAATATGCTTGGCCTTCTTCTATATTTTCCCTTATGCTTGACATCTCTGCCCTTGCATCAACAGCACATCAGTAACATTCTTTCAAGTATTATAGTTTGAATTACATTTTGAAATCTGCTGCTTCAAGCTTATCAAAGTTTCTTGGCTATTCTTACACATTTAATTTGTCCAGACTATTTTGGCAAGAATTAAGAAATGCCATTTGGATTTTTGTTGAGATCGCATTTAAATATTTTGATTAATTTAGGAACAATTGGCAGTTTTACCATATTAACTTTCCATCCAGAACATATGCTTTCTCTATTTTTCCAAATCTTTAACAAAATTCTCACTGTAAATTGTTAGTTTTCTTAATGTGGATCTTGCACATTTCGTATTGTTGATTCCTGTTCATTTTATAATTGTTGCTTTTGTAAATGGAGTTTTTAAATTATATTTTAAACTTTTATTCCTGGGTATATAAGGAAACTATAGTGTTATATACATATTTGTTTTAAAAATGTTCTATCTTATTGAGTGGAATGAGGATATTGCCAATTTCAGTATGGCTATAAATAAAACATTGGCACACTTGCACATTCCCAAGGATTTTGAAACAATATTTCCTTTGATAATGGGTTATTCCTGAGAGAGTTACATACAACTGCACATTTCTTTTTGTGAATACTTTATTTTATCTCCCATCTGTGGCTGATAGAACAAAGAAAAAATCAAAAGCAATATTGTCAATGCTAGGTTTGACCATCAGTATTTAGAAAACTAGCCTGCTTCCAAATGAGGTAATTCATGTTTCCCATAATTTAGCAACCAACAAGTGGGAAATTATGAAGTAAATAAACTTGATTTTCATTATGTTGATATTTCAAGTTTTCTGAGTCAAGCAAGCAGTGTAATATATATTTACTATTAATGTGAAGATATTGATAATGCTTGAATGACACCCTTCCTGGGATTGAAATAGGAGTTACAAATCAAACACACCTCTGTGTGCTCCCTAGCCCTCTTCACTGTACCCTTGCTCAAATTTTCCCCTTGACAGATGTCTGAGGGCCACTGACCACTCCCTCAGGAAATCTCTGGAGCTGCATATGAACTAGACATCAATAGGAATGAGTTGCAAGCTATTCTTCCAGCTCTCTAATTAGATTCTCCACTCTAATTGCAGGAGATGAAATCGAGTGAGATCAAATTTACCCAGATGACCAGACTTTATAATCATTACAAAGTAATACATTGACAAGTACAAACCCAGCATGCTCCTGGAATAAAGCTGAACCTCCTCTGTCTCATCACAGTATCAGATGGGGATAAGAATATGTTGTCTACGTGTTTCACATTCCAATTTTCAATATTGTTATTGTTTATCTTTGCTAATTTCTCAATTGTTTTAAAGAGGAAATGAACATTCATTTTTTAAAAAGAATACAGACTATTAATAAGAGGAATGAAATTCTCAAGAACTGTTTTCCTGGAAATTTTAAAGAGAATTTTTATAAAAATCTTGTATTTGTAGTAGTTGATAGATGGTCATGGGGATGGGGAGCATGGCATAGGGAATGCAGTTAGCATTAATATATTGGTTAGGTGGAAAACCAGAGGAGAGAAGGAGCAATTAGGGAGATCATTTTATAAACTATATAAATGTCTAACGAATGTACTGTATAATTGAAACTAATTTAAATAAATAAATAATTTGTTAAAAATCTGATATTTGGAGTGAAGAAAACAGTCAATTGTAATGAGTCCTAATAAATAACAAAGTAGAAGAAAAATAAATTCTCATTCTGGTTTAGGCTTTTTATTTAGGGTGCAATCTCTCATAGGTAGGAAGGCTCTATCTCTCATTCAGCCTCCCTTTTTGTTCCAAATAAGATGTTAGTCAAATATGTGGGGTAAGGGGAAAGCTTCCCCAATCCTCTCAGTTGCAAGGAAGAATTGGTGTCCTTGGCCATTATGTCCCTTTATTTTAGAGAAAATATCCCTGTTCTCTAGCTGTTTATGAATGTGTCAGCTGGTAGAATGTATAGTCAGTCTTCTAACTGGATTAATTATTGTCCAACATCACTTTCTGGTTGACTTAGATTTCCCTTAGATTGAAATTGCTCCAGGCCCCCAAGTCTCTGATGTATTTTCTGTACAGCCTTCTGGCCGGTGATTCAGCCCCAGCCTCTTCCATTGGGTCAACTAGTTCTGCCACTGAAGGCCCTCAACAAGCCCCTTGGCAGTGTCTACCTAGAATTTATTGTTCCTGTAGATGCACACTGGCACATGTATGTGTGTGTTTGTGTGTGTATATATCCATTCTTACCCATATCTGTATCTATATACTATACTGTCTCACAAAATTTATATGGGTAGGTTGTGACATGTTCCAAAGTAGAGAATATGTCTCACTTATTTTTGACTCTCTAGCACCTGGCCTGATACCTACAGCAAATATAAATAATCAATATGTACTCTGTCCATGACTGAGAAAATTTCTCCATACTGATGGTAGGTTTGTGACCTATAAAAATGCACATGATATTAGTGTGAATGCACAATATATTAAAATAACAGCATGAATAGAAAATAAACCAACATAGAGGGACACGTTAGGATAATAATACATTTTGGAAGGGTTCTCTAGATACCTTTTGATCCAGCTTCTGCATTTATAATGCAAAATTGGCATTTGTATTCAATGAATTTCTCTAGTCTGTAGAATTATTGCAAGTGATTCTGTACCAAAACTTAAAGTACACACTGAGACTTACATAGTTTCTTCTCTTTTTTCTTTAGTTATTTTTATGTAGTACTTACATATAAATAAATGATGCTTTACAAACTACAAGAAAGAATCAAGACCCTGATATCAAAAACTTATATGGAGAGACTTTAAGATTTCTTTTAAGTTTCCTTTAAAAAGACAGAAAAAGCTCTATTGAGAAGGGAGCGTATGGGGGAGGGGAGTGGAAGAAAACAACTACAAGAAATTCAGAGGTGGGTTGACATTTTGAGGTTAAACTGAAATGATGCCTTCACTGCAGTGAGCACTTTTGACATCTGTCGAGGGTGGTACACAGTTATTGACAATGACTGCGTTCTCTCTGGCTTTGGGTTCACAGTGCTTTGCAGTGCTGTTATTCAAAACTAAATAACTGTTGTCACTGCTCTATAATTTGTCCATGAGCTATCTAGTTACTTTCAGACAAAAGAAAATGTCTCAAGATAATGGGGGTTTGTATGAGTGTGCTCTTTCTTCCAGAAAAAAAAAAAAAACTTATTTAAGAATTTATCTCTGTTCACACTGAGGAAGAAAATACACTTTGAAAAGTTTACTCCTACCTCCCTATAGCAATTCTTGTCTGGTTTTCCATCAGGGGAAAATGTTACCTTCAGCATATTCTGTGTATAAAATAGACAGTGCCAGATGCTTCAAATGGTCATAATTGTGAAGGATTTGGAAAAGGAGACATCTTCCTACTGTGTTTCATTTTAATGTGGAAGGGAAAAGCCCTCTGGGTAAATTAGCACTCGGAGGATTTAGCAAAATGAATTAACTCTGACAGAGGCCTCTAACATCTATTTGATGATCTTGCAAGTCTTATTCCCAGTTACCTGGACTACTACCCTGCTTCGGAATGCCATAGGGTTGTTAAAATGTGAGACGGATTCTCAGAAAGAGAAAAACCAGATGAATCTTGACTTGCAGACAGTTATATCTTGCGAAATAGCATTTGCTTTGATTGGCCGTACCTTTCCCTTGACGTGAAATTTCTCACACACTCATCCGAAAAAATAAAGAGCTGACTGAATTTAAGCTGCCAAAACCAAAGGACTATTGGAAAGACTCTTTACAAGCGATTAGCAAGTGTACTCTCAAAAATCAAATAGATAAGTGATTTTTATTTATAAATTGGTATTAAAAGCTACTTTTTATTCTATCACTGGAATAAGAAAAAAGGAGAAATAAAGAAAGAAGCACATAGAGACAACTTTTAGAAGAAAATTTGAGTATGGGTGCACGATGTATCTGTGCCTGCTAATGCAGTCTGTATGGATGGCACCTGATATAGAATTCCAAAATCGAAAACAGCTCTGAAAAGTCACATGTCTTTGTGATAACTCATTCAGCCTAACTTGGTTGTTAAGCCCCACCTGACATACTGTGAGTTATTTATCTTTATTGACCTCTCTGGATGTAACTATTCATAGGCTTCAGTGCAGAAATGTTAATGTATATGATGAAAGAGCTGTCACAGACCCTGCTGAGGGTCCTATAGAATATGAATAGTGTTAATTTTATATATCTGAAAAATTCTGAATTTCAGAACAGAAAATTCTGAATATTGGAATAGATAAATGTATATGTTTTTCTTACTACTGTGTGAGTTATTGTGCTAACTGCTTCATAGACTTTTTCCCACAACCTCCCTCAGAGATAGACACTGCTATAATCTCCAGTTTATAGATGAGTAAAGTAAGGATTGGAGAGGTAAAATAAGTTACTAAAGGTCACTCTTTCAGTTATGTTTTTTTGCATAATAAACATCCCTGAAATGTAATAGCTGAAAACAATGCTTTATTATTATCACACACATTTCTGTGGTTTGAGTGAACTCAGCAGTGTAGTTCTCACTTGTGACTGCTGTCAGGAGCTAGGCATGGAAGCATCTGGAGGCTCTTTACTCACGTTATCTGTACCGTAGCTGGAACACCTAGGGACTGGTCAGGCATCTCTGTTTCTGTGTGGCTTCTCTATATGGCTACATTACTCTTACTAACATGGTGGCCTCAGCATAATCAGACCTTTCACATAGTGATTATTATCCCCTATACTAGAACAAATGTTCCAAGAGGCAAGAAGTGGAGCTCGCCAGTCTGTTAAATGCTGGGCTCAAACTGGCATGATGTTGCTTCTACTTTTTTTCTATGGCTAGAAATGGTCAGGTTACCCATAGGGAACATAGATTCCAACTCTATAAGGAACAGAGGCTTCTCAGCTTGTAAGTGAACATATACGACTTGAATTTAGTTCTACTTATTGTCGAAGTCCATTCACAATGGAGGAAGCTCGTCTCTCACCCCTTCCTCCCTCTGAATGCTACCCTTACTTTGTGGTATTCTACTGCATAATATTCCTTTTTTTCCCCAGTCATTTTCCTATAATTTTTACTTCTACCATACTATCCTATAAGAAGGATATTCTAGGGACATCAAAAGAGAGATCTGTGGCATATTTAAGGAGATGGATACCTCAGTGATCCTGATTTTATCCCCATTTTTAAAATCCCCACCTCACTAAGAGAGAACAGGGAAATAACGAACAAGGAGAGACTCAAACAAGAATTAATATGAGGAAAGGACAGGAAGAAAAGGAGAGGGTGTGCATTCTGGAGCATTCCAACTACGGTGAGCACCTTTATTCTTCCCTCTACCACCCTTCTAGTCCAAAACTCTAATGTATCTTTCCTATTAAAATGTAGCACATTTCATGTTTATTTCTGTAAATATTCTCCCTAGCTCCTAGCACAGTGACTGGCATATATTAATTCTCTTTCTGTGGCAGAAATGAATGCATGAAACTCCACAGGCCAGTGGTTATGCTTTTCAGGCATCTCTCTCATGACCTGTCTCTAGATCTGTCCTCCATTTAAACCAGAAAGTAGAAAAACAAATAGCTGGATCATGCTGGTTAGCTGGCAGGGGTTTAGTTTTGACTGTACTGAGACCTTGAGCTATTTTTGCCCATATGGGTTAAGCTTTGGAGTCTGGTCAATTTGGAGACAAGTAGAAGGAGCCTTGAGAATTGAGATCCCGTACTGATTTGTGGAGAAATAATTACAGTGCTGTTTAAAAGGAGAGTTGAAACACTCATGGTCTCTTTAGGGAAAATCAAAGATTCACTCAGATTTAGCTAACTTGCAGTCATGATTTTGAACCCTACCCCCGTTTGGACAAACCTATCACATGTGTCAAAATGGCATGGTTCTTTCAGGGGACTTTTGGGAATGAGACCCACAGCAGGCAATTGTGCTGATAAAATCAAGCTGAACCATAGCACTGCCTTAGTCAGCCTTACTCAGAAACATCTGGCACTTGCTTTCCAACTCCTTTCTCTCCCCAACCTTACCTCCTGGATGTTAAACATGCAAGTAGCCTTCCTTGCCCTATCTTCCTTCCCCTACCCTCTCAATAACTACACAACTTCTTGTTTCTTCAACAAACTTCATGGTTTTCTGACTCTTCCCAATTTTTTCTTGTCAAATGAAAACTTTTGATGGATTCTTCCTACAAAAAATGAATGTCACTGCCTGGAGCATTCCTGAATTCTATGTCATTAGCACAGGGTGCACACATTGAGCATAGATTTTTAAGATTTACCCTTCTTGTTTGAGCAAAGATGCTGTAGTGGCCGAGATCATTTTCTAAGAGAGGCTAATGGGTCCTAGGACCAAGAAACTAGTTATATCCAATGATTATAATTGCTATGTTACAAACACCAGGCAAGAACCTGTTGCCTCCCTATGTGGTAGAATTGTTATATATCAACATGGAAGGGTTCTTGAGATCTCCTCATCCAATTTCTTCATTTTACCTGTTAGAAAATTGGGACCCAGGTTGGTAAAGCTGTCTCCCCACAGATCTGCAATAACACAGTGAGACTGTAACCCAATTCTCCTGATTCCTCCTAGTTCAGTGACTGTTCTACAATACTATATTGAGATCAGAATTCCTTGCTGAGTGTTTTACTCTGTCTCACACTTGCACACCACTGTGTTTTATACTGCTGTCACTCCAAAAATATTTTTAATTTTCCAGATCTCCTTTAAAGGGTGAGTGCATTGGTCAAGAGAGCTTTCCTTGTTCTCAGTTCATTTGCTACCAACATGTACATTCCTGCCCTCTGTTCTTGTTGAGCATTTGAGCCCATGTTGCCAGGGAAACTGGCAGGCCTTTTGGCCAAAAGACGGAAGAGAATAAGATTGGGTCTGCTGATCATTATAGTACTTTCCCTTTAGTCTCACCATGCCTGACTGATGGGATTTTCCCTCTCAGCAAAGATTATATCTCCAGAAAATAGTGGATTGTATTACCTGTTCTATACTAGCTCCATTCGTGGCTTCCAACTCTTCATAATGCACAATGTGACTTCAGTCATCCTCTCAAGCATAAACTCATTATACTTCCCTTTAGTCTACTCCTTCTATGCCCTAATTTTACCAAACAAGCTAAAAAATGCTGTGGACTTCTAACAAATGTCAAGTGCTTCTCCTTTCAATGGAATATACATCTTCTTTGCTTCTACCTGATAAACTATTACTTCTCCTATAAGTTCCATTTGACTTATTTCTCCTTCTGCAGGGTTCTGTTATGGATGTTATCATATCTTTCTGCCACATCTTCTTTATGAATACACCTTGGAGCATGTCTCCTTGGCTGATCTCAGGCTCAGAGCAGTTTTACTTCACCCAAAAGGATTGGTTTATATTAATGTATCAATGCTCAATAATGAAACCCACGAGCTTTTCTCTTTATTAGTGGTTACCAGAACTTTCACAGCCAAAATTGTAGCCCATCTACAATCAAGAGTATGAATTTTCCCAACTATATTTCTGTCTATATTTTATGAACTGAACTTTGCTTTTCTTTTACCTTTAAATTTGATATTTTGTCTTTTATGTATCATTTTATGGAACTCCTTTCTGGAATGAGGTGGCCAGGCAAGGAAGGAAGGAAAGAAGGAAAGAAGGAAAGAAGGAAGGAAGGAAGGAAGGAAGGAAGGAAGGAAGGAAGGAAGGAAGGAAGGAAGGAAAGAAAGAAAGAAGGAAGGAAGGAAGGAAGGAAGGAAGGAAGGAAGGAAGGAAGGAAGGAAGGAAGGAAGGAAAAGGAAGGAAGGAAGGAAGGAAGAAAGAAAGAAAGGAGGGAGGGGGGAGGGAGGGGGAGGGAAACGGAAAGGGAAAAGAAAAGAAAAGGAAGAGGGAAGGGAGAGGAAGAGGAAAATGAATCCAAACTCAAAAGCTATTTTATTTATGATTCTATAACCCGGAAAAATTAATAATATTTCCTCTGCACTCTCCTAGCACTTTGAAGAAGCCTCTCTTGTAGCATTTATATCACTGCATGCCAATTTTTTCTTTTCTTGGACTTTTTTTCTTGTAACTGGCTGCAAATTCTTGAAAACCAGGACAACTTCTTATTTGGTATTCCAAGCTTCTGGCTCAGTTACTGACTCAATTAACTGCTCAATATATGTTTATTGAGTGAGCAGTAGTTGAAAAGTAGCTCCATAGATTTAATCCAATCACATAAATTGATTTAACTAATTGGAGTTCGGTTCAAGATTTAAACTCATTCTCTAAATCAGACTTCTGACCTTCAGAACTTTATACATGACTAGTCACAGTCATATTTTTTATTGTACTTGTCTCCAACTGACTTTTAGCAGATAACCTGCAGCTTTATTTAATACAAATCGGATCATATTAAATATAATTAAAAATCTCTTCATGAAATAGGATAAGATCCCATTGGGGCACCACAAAACACAATTATACTTTCATGGCATATGCTCTTTTTAAGCAAATCCATTCGTGAATATTAAAGTCTGACTATCTTTTCTCAAAGTTGGTATCATCCTATAAATAGTGTCATACACCAAATGGGAATTAAAAAGCCATTGTGTTATCTCTATCCTGGATTATTTCCCTAAGCAGAATCATCAACATTGATACATACCAGAGCTTTATTTTAATTTAATGGCAAATCAGTTACATTGGTATAACAGCTAATTATATTCATTCTCTTTAATAGATGATGAAGTTTGTATATCACAATGAGCGCAGGGTAGGTTCAAATTTCCTTTCTTTGAAAGTTGAAACAGGTGCGACCACTAGAACATTTATTCATTTAGGTCTTCCAGGTCATTGCTAGGGCAGTTGCCTGAAATGTCACTTGAAACATTAAAATAGAAATAAAATAGTCTGAATAAATTATTATTAATTCTAATTTTCTCTCTGTTATTTAGAGAAATCATAGGCACAGGAAGAAAGGAGAGCTTATCGTTAGCTGGAGAATGGAGAATCTGTATTATTTTTCCAGCTGGGAGAATACAAGAGTTTGACAGTTTCTTCAGACAGTTGTGGACATTGTCATTTAAATAAAGGAACACACAAAAGTGAATTAACCGTTAACACAGGTGTATGTTATGTACATATACATCTATATACATAAGCACATGTACTTGTGGGTCAGAGCTGCTTCAGGATAAATTATAGTGATGTCACCACAGTTGCCAAAAGTGACCAAATGCCAGAACAGGGTATTGAACAGAATGACCTACTAAGTTAGCACCAGCTCCCACCTCACTAACAAGCTACCTGTCTGAGTTTCAGTAAAAGAAGAGGAACATTAATCAATATCTGCAGCAGATGGTGTCTGGAAATGTATACTTCCTAATCTAGTCAATAATTGTAGTTCTTTCAAAGACTCACAGTTTTCTTGACAAGGCATCTCATCAGTGACTTAACCATTTGGAAATGTCTCCTTTCAATTTAGTGTTCTCAAAATAACAGCAGTTTCAGCCAGATTAGGGCAAGCTTCTACCCCTTTTTATCTTCCTTCTTCCTTGATCTCAACACCATCCAAAACTGGAAGGCAGGGTAGAGATTATAATCTAAGAAGGAAAAACCCAAGGCTGTGTGATGAATATGACCTTTTGTCTCATAGGTTCCTCGGGGAAAGCACTTATTTTAAGCTTTTCACAAGAAGCCTCCTTTAGGTTGTGGTCCTCATTTTCTCTTCTTCCATTCCTTAAAGTTAAATTATTCTTCTAGAGTGAGTATTTTTTCTAAGGCATCTATATTAGTTTACTATTGGTGCTGTAAAAGTTACCATAAAAGTGATTTAAAATAAGACAAATTTATTATTTTACAGTTCTGAAGATCAGAAGTCTGGAATAGATCTCGCTAGGCTAAAATCAAGGTATTGACTGTGTTCCTTTCTGTGGGGTATAGGGGGAGATTTGGTGTCCTTGCCTTTTCCAGATTCTAGAGGCAGTGCATATTCCTTGGCTTCTCTTTTTTCAAAGCCAGCAATGGCCATTGAGTCATTCTCATGCCGCATTCCTCTCACACTGCCTCTCCTGCCTCTTTCTGCCTCTTAAAAGGACCCTTATAATTACATTTGGCCCACTCAAATAATCCAGGATAATTTCCATATTTTAAAGTCAGCTGAATTGCACCTACCACCTTAATTTCTCCTTACTATGTAGCGAGCGTAACAGTCATAGGTTCCACACATTAGGACATGGACATCTTTGGAGGCTATTATTCTACCTAGCACAGCATCTTTCTGGAAGCTTCACCTTCTACTCAAAGAGACTTATCTCAATCTAGGTACCATTTCTCTCCTTGCCATTTATGAATTTCTTCAATTGCACTTCTTTATTCATTCTAGACAGTGGCATTTCCAGAAGCTAAGAGGCTGCTGCCATTGTAAGCTCTGCAAAGGGAAAGTGTGTGAGGAGCACTAGTCTTGAGAACTTTGTCTCTTCAAGTCTAAGAACCTAATCAGGGATATCTTTTATAAAAACTCCACCAGATGTCTTCATGTTCTTGGCATTTGGGCGGTAACTTTAGAACCAGTTACATGTTTGCACCCAATGGAAAATTAGTTCTTAGAAAAAGACTGCAAACAGGTGGCCATACTGGCCAGGTGTGTTGTTTCCAAAGAAGAAAAGAAACTGTATAAGACCTCAAAGATATAACAGATGGTGCTGGACTAGTTCTGACTGAAAGGTTTAATTGGTAGGTATTTAAAAATTGTGCTCCAAAACCTGTGAAACCATTATGGTCACAAGGAGAAAGGAAACCTGTGAGAACATGAACATGACACTGTGTCTATGAAAAATTGATTCTAGGTTGAAAGATATGTGTCCCCAAGATTACTCAATATAATCTGTTGGAGTGTGGGAAGATAATGTGAGCATTTCTATGTCCATATCTCTATTTTAAATAAAAACTTAAGCTTTACTAATATTTAAAATACAGATTAACACTGACATGATTGCTTGGTTTGTACTTCAGCTACTCACATACCACACATGTAAATCAAAGCATTCATTTGAGAAAAAGTAGGAGTCTCACCCTGCACAGAGGTGTACTGAGGTTCCCTCACTCATACGCTGTCACCTTAGTGTGACTAAATGCAATACTCTTGAAACTACTAAGTGGCTTGATATTTTATAGTATCTAGTTTTAAGTAAATTAACCCTCACAAAATATACAAGTTGTTTAAAAATAGGCAAGTGTTTAGAGAGTCCTACAAGAAACTCTGTATGTAGGTAATATAAATGAGATGAGCACAGGTAAACAACAAGCAAATGGAAAAAATGACTTTTCTCCAACCTCCAGTACTGTCCTCATCAGTCACAAAAAAAAAAATCCCTAATTTATCAGATCTGACACATTCAATTTTGAGCAGAAAAATATTTTTGTATTTTAAATGAATACAATAAAATAAAGTCATTTTATATTAATACTTATTTCAACTTTAGCTGTGTAAATTTCTAGTTAGTACATATTTTATAATGTTCATAACATATTAGTGTAGTAGTCTATGCTTATACTTTATAATAAATACACATATTTTGATGGCATGTATTTACATTTGTTTTATGGATAAGAGTGTAGAATCATACTGTTTTTGGACTGCTGTTCTAGAGGACAGAGCTTTTGGAAGGAGGCAACAAAGACCAAAGAAAAGGTTAGACATGGAAAAAACTTTGATAGGTCATCAAAAGTGAGTATATGAAGGAGCCCCAGTGTGGACCACAGGACATGCTACACTAAGTTGGGTCTGGCATTGCCAGGAACCAAGTCTTATACTGACCTTTGTGTAATATTTCAATTTTATAATAGGGTCCATGGCATATTTAATAAAGTAAGCGTAAAGGGCTCAGTGAGCTCCTTAATTTCCACTTTGTTTTCAATGCTTAAAAATGAACTACTGCAAAGGTTACAGAAATATAAGTATTTTCCTATGACTTAGGGCCATGAAATATCTCAGAAATATATTCATTCCAACATTAAAATGTCATATAAAATGTTATACAAAGTAGATTTAATTGGCAACTTAAGCTGCAGCTAGCATACAGTGGTTTCATCTAACAAAAATCAGTGAATCTGCTTTCTGGACACATTGATCTTACATTCAGCTACTCTTTTATTGACTTTTAAAAAATAAGTAACAATATGCATTTTATAAGAAATGACTGGAGAATTTCGGCTACAAAGTGTTCCATCCTATGAAGATTGATTGTTTTATAGCATAGGAGATTTTCATGCCTTCTGTTCCAACATAATACAGAAGCATACTTCGAAATGTTCTTTAAGATCACAGAAGCTAAGAGATTTAAATTTCAAAGTGCATATTATCCATTTTCTGGTCATTTTTGGCACTTACAGGCAAGCTCTCTGATGCCCTCATCATTTGTTTAATGTGTTTTTCATTCTTCCAGCTGCTTTGAGAATCAATTCCAGACCACAAAGGAGAGAAAACCATTTTCCTTCCTCCCGCCCCAAGCTCACCTTCCCAGACAAAATTTTTATCTGCATTAAATAGATTCACTGACCTGGGACTAGCAACCTACCCATAGCAGCAGCTTCTGAAGTGCTCAGTGGAGCATGGAAAGGCCCATAATGACTGATTAAAGCCATCAGGATTGCCTGAGATAATTCTAAAGGATCCGGGGCAGAATGGCCCTACAAGCCATTCTTGTAAGCCTGTGTTGTTATATTACCATTAATAACCTCTCCCAGCTCTCACTCCCATTGCAGAAAATCATGGGAAATTGACCACGGCTCAGATGGAGAGTTTCACATTCTGTGGTGTAGGAAAGAAAAATGAATTCTTCTTCCCTGGTAAGATGCACTGGCAGAAATTCCTGCAGGTGTTTTCTTCAGAAGGTATCACATTAGTATTTGCTTTAGAGATAATGTAGATTGCCCTACAGTGCCAAGTATTTGGTCAGATAACCTAACAAGAATGATAACAGCCAACCTGAACATTGAAGGAACTTCCATGTTATCTCATTTCATCCTCATAGATCAGAGAAACTCAATTAGGTAGTATTTCCCCACTTCATTGGCCAAGAAAGGAAATTTCTGAGGGGTTAATTGATGCGCTGAAGCGCACATAGAAAACTGCCCAGCTCAGTCCCACACCTGGCTCCAAATTCCTTTTTTGTTGTCCTTTTTGAATAGATTATGAGGTCTATAATGATACTGTTATTAATTCTGCCCAAATAATGGATAACAGATCCTACATTTAGAATGTTAGCATTTATCTCAATTTTACTATCATCTATAACAGAAGTTGTTCAGAAACTTTTGATAGTCATAATTTTTGGAAAAACATAACATCTTTATTATATTGTTTCTTCGGTATTTTTTTATTAAATATTTTCTCCTTTGGCTTTGACAATCCTTAAGATTGATTCTCTCTGCCAAAGTTGGAACTCTCTTAAGTAGCAGTCACCATGGAAACACTTGTGCAACATGTCATGCTTCTTTAAATGTGATTACTCACAAGTTGTGATAAACACAGGGAGCATATTTATTTGAATATTTAATTGTTAAAATAACAGAGTTGTACTTGTTTTTAAAACATCTCATAGCTACATCTCATCTGTGGACATGGCTACAAAAAGTACCAACAGTCCTTGCATCTTGGGATTAAGAAATGCCGTGTGGCAAATTCAAAGCAACTTGCTCTGAGCCGATTGTAAATATTAATTACATAGCAAAATATTTTAGCTAGTTTGCACACATCATGCACCAGATCATGCCCCTCGTTCCAGTTCACTTCACACATTAAAATTTCAATGTGATATAGTAAGTACTTTGTAATTTGAAGATCAGATATAATCTCAGAATTTAATCTTCCACCTGTGTAAACTTACTCTTAAATCAGATTCTATGACTCAGACAACTGTCCAGAATTTAAGTTCCTCATGTCTAGTTTCCTAGTAAAAATATTTAACTAGATGTTTCACTGACCCTTTCAATTCAACTTGTCTGAAGTCAAACTCATTTGACCTCTCCCACACCTTTCAGAACTTCCTTATTTCAGTCTCCCATCCAGTCATTCATTCTCTTAGTTACTCTGGCTTCAAATTCTGTCATGTGTTAGTCTTTTCCCCCTCTTCTTTCATGTTCTGTAAATAATTCTGAGTTTGTAAGAGCCTTTTCATTTCTATTGTCACCCTCATTACCTTACTAGGACTACACCATGCTACCTTAACCAGTCTCCCTTCCCCTTCGTCTCCTCTTTCTCTCTTCCTTCCAAACTTCTACAAGGTTGATCTCTTTAAATCAGGAATCTGCAACTCCCGGGCCATGGACTGGTACCGGTTTGTGGCCTATTAGGAACTGGGGCAACACAGCAAGAGGTGAGCGGTGGGCAAGTTAGCAATGCTTCCTCTGTATTCTCAGCTGCTCCCGAGTGCTAGCATCACCACCTCAGCTCCACCTCAGATCATCAGGCCTTAGATTCTCATAGGAGCAGCAGTCCCTGCTGCCAAAAAGGTTGGGGACTACTGCTCTAAATCAACATTTCGTATATAGCCTTCACCTCCTCAAAACATTCATTTCTTCTAAAATTAAATCCAGAGAGACCATCATTCAAAAGTTCTACTTACAGTTCAGAACCATCACTCCAACATCTACACTACTCCCAAACATGATAAAAGGTAAACCAAAGCATTCACTCACACGCTATTCTTATTTTTGTTCTGGTTCTTTCCTTATAACTTATATATTGACAGCCCTGAGTTTTCTGTTGTCAGTAATGGATAATGACAGGCCAGCCTTCCATCCCCTGTACTTCATGGCTCTTTTGGGGGAAAGAAATACATAGAAATAGTCTAAAGAAAGGAAAAGAGAAATATTCTAAACATTAGTTCTCTTGGATTTGTGCTACATTGTTATCAAATCAGCCTTTGCTTGAAATAAGAAGGTATAGATTATAAATTGGCTTTAATGTATAGAGTACAATCTTAATTTGGTTACATCACTATGATTATTCTTTTAGAGTCTGTGTAGTTTTCTAAAATTAAAATTAAAATTCCATGTTTTGCCATAGAGGATCCTTTTTAATTCTATTCAGGTCAGTAATCATTTTAAAAGTTTTAATTTGGAAAACCAGACAACAGACTGCTTGAGCACATATCTGTACTTATGCCCATCATTTAAAGCAATGATTGATAGGTTTATTTCAATACTTTTTTTCTTTCAGATGTTATAAAAGTAAAGCAGAGACTGAGGGTCTGGCATATGAATCTTGCAAGTGAGGGATTCTTAACTGAAACTAACTCTGGAAGCTTCTCACATCTTTGGAACTGTCTACAGACATAGGTCCAAGGAGAAAAACTCCATTTTTCTTTGCTGACCACATACAATCTTACACAACATTGTTGCATTTCAGCCATCTCATAGCACTCCATTTTTATTATTCTGAAATTATTTTGTCTTTCCCAGAAAGACTGATAGACAAAACATATTCCTGCATTCATATCCCAGTGCTTGTTCATTATTATGGAGCTGGTAGGAAAAATAGCCTCATACAAGAACCGTAAACATTATTGGAGGATGACAAAAAGCCTATGTGTACTAAGATGAAGTACCTCAGACAGTTCTATCTGATGTGTTTTAAACCTAAATTACAAGGAAAACTCAGGTCAATGAATTTATAATGACTAGAGAAATGAAACAGGAATATAGGTGAATAAGTACTGAATTTCTTTTCAAGTCATTTGCCTTTTAACTCTCAAAGAACATATTAGTTAATAGAATTGGTGAACAAACTATGGCATAAATGGAACTAAAGTCAGACTTAGATTCTTTTGGGGGCTGAAGAAAAACCTGGCTACGGTCATAGTTTACACTCCTAAAACCAATTTGCCAATTTGTGTGTACAAGGTGGATGATGGAAAAAAAGGCTGATTACTCAAAAAAACCCTAAATATCAAAACACATGTCTTACAATGGTTAGGTTTGTTGTAACACCTCTTCTATAAAACAAAGCAGAATGGAAAAAATCAAAATCATACATTGAACCAATGAAGCGTACAGACTGGTTCAGTATTGCAACTAGAAATTCTCTTATTAAAAAAAACATTTTTAGTTGTTTGATTATTAGTAATAGTAAATATTCAGTCATCACACTTCTAATATGAATATTTGGTGTGGGTTACTAATGTATAAAATCAACCTGCATCTTTCCTATTTTTTTTTCTGAATTTGACAGAAAAAGTGATTGTAGCATGATGGAAGGTCAGAGGTCTTAGAAAATCTCAGATTTAGGTTCCAGTTCCAGTCTTTCTCTTTTCTACTTATGTGACCTTGATCAAATCAACTAACCTCTCTGATCCTATCCCATCATCTGATGAAAGTGTGGGAAAACGAAACTTTATAAATGATCATTTGATAAATATATATGAAACATATAAATAATGCATATGAAATATAACAATACTTAATATAATAAAACCACTTATATATTCTATATTAATACTATATATTTATATTATGTTAAATACTTATATATTAGTTTAAAATTTATAATATAATATGTATAATACATATCTACATACACATGTAATATGCATGGGGTCATAGAAGTGTACTGCAATTAAAAAGCTTCCTAATTAATATTATTAGACTGTAGACAAATCTATGCTGCTTGCTTCTAGTGTGATTTACTTTAGAAAAGGCCATTGATGAGATGATCTCTCTGATTTTAACTGTTTACAATCCCTGGCTTGACTTTTATGCTATTATAATTGATAAGCATTATTTTCCACTGGAACAGATTGCCAACAAGCACACACATACAAATAGTGCACTGAATGGGATGGAGCCAGTGCTTAAGCTCTTTTTCTGGAAGGTAATAGAGCTTTTCTCATTACTGAAAATGCATGAATGAATGAACAATATTGCAAGAACAGACGTTCCATACATTTTCTCATCAAACAGCCCCATCACTTCCTCAATACTTTTTTCTGTTCAGCATTATTGATTTTTCCAACAATTGAGTTTGTTTGCAATAAGCTGAACCGGAGCATAACCTTCCATTAATTAGAAAAAAAAATGTATGGGTATTAGCTTGAAGAAGCAAAAGCATTCCTTCTGTGTTTTCTAGTGCACACTCAGGGTGATGTTTTGTTTGATTGCTATTTTTTCTTTTTTCCCTTGTGGTCATGCTGTTGAGTCTGATTCAGAAGAAAAAAAGCCTGAGAACTTTTTAAATAATTTGTGCCCATTCCAGGAAGGAAAAGACCTACCAAGGTCAGCTGTGAATGGATGTGAAACTAGCATCTTAGAATACAAATCTATGCCATTATTCTATACTTCTAAGTCCACATTGGAAGCAAACACCTTAATTATCTTCTTTGTTTTAACTACAGAAGTTAGAAAATATCCTTTGATTTATATTTATATTCCCTAGCGAATTATCGCTATGGAATATATTGAACTAAGAAGCTATGAAAGATGTGTGTGTGTGTGTGTGTGTATATAATTATATATATACACATACACATATATGTATATATGTATATGTGTGTGTGTGTGTGTGTGTGTGTGTGTGTGTGTGTGTGTGTGATTTGCTTTTTAGTTTTTTGCCATTTCTGATCAGGCTGATTGAATTAACTAATGTGGATTTCTTAAAACTCAGCAAAACTTAATTGTTTAACTGCAACTATTTAATAAATAAAAACTGTCTTACCTCAGCATATTCACTGTGATCTATTTTTGCTGCACGGTGATTAACAATGACTCATTTTTCTTAAATTTTGAAATCTGAGAATATTCCTTGAATGAAATAATTTGCAGTACAAACAAATTGAAAGTGATGACAGCAGTGGTCACTGAGGTGCAAACAGACACAACAGGATAAAGGTAAAATGTAATTTGAAATTATTGAGCACAAATCAAGGTGCCTGTAAAAATATAAATCAGACATTGTTAGGGAAATCTCTATTAGAAAAAGAAAGCAAGATATCATCACATTAATATTACCATGAGATGTCATTCTATTTCTTTAACATAAAGATGAGAGCATCCTGACTCCACCATTCATAAGAAGGAGACTAAACAGAATTCATTTCCTTCTGAAAATCTTAACATCATATAGGGTATTTGGTGATTCATTCTTGGCTGAACGAAAGTCCTCATGATAGATAGGGTGCTATCATTAAATAACAAAAATGCAACATGCTAAGAATAAATTAATTCCTCCAAGTTTCATTCCTTGAATTATCTCAGTCTCTGAAGATCATTGTCATAAAAGGGATTCCATGTGTGACATCTGAAAGCAAGCATGTTACTAGTTGGACAACAACGCCTCCATGAGGATGAGTAGCAGGGGCAAAAATGACCCTTCTCTGCTTTATCTGATTTTTAAATAGCTTGGTCTTCACTAGCATTGCTATGGGGCTATTCCTTGACTGCTGGTGAGGAGTAAGCAATCCACTTAAAATGGATACATAAAACAAAGTTCTATGCTCTCTACCATATCAATGTGGGTTTTGGTCATCATCAAGTTGCTTCAGTTCTCAGGGAGTAGAATTATCATATTCTTCATGATTTCTTCCTATTAATGCACTACCATATTAAAATACACATTATTTTTCGACTTTAAAATTCCTGGTCTATTATTTTATGTTAAATTAGCAACAATGTCAAAAGACAAATTTATGCTTCTTGATTTACTTTTCCTCTTTTCATGTCAGTTCCCCAGGTTAAAAAAAATACTAATAAGGGTTCCATGTTTTGACACTTGTGGAACTAATGAGCAGTATGCAAATTTCCAAATGGCATACTGTTCAAATGCTTCTATTTTTCAAATCCTAATAATTTTCTAAGAAATTATAATACATTTTTAAGAAGTTTTTGCTCAGTGCAGAGAGAACTTTGAAATATTAATACATTAGCAAAACATATCATTTAGAGAAATAATTTTATTATAAGAAAAGAACTTCAAATTTTGATAATAAGCATAATTTAATGAGTAATCTTCTGTGGTGAGTCATCATTTCTTTGCAATAAAAAGAATTTCTCTGTATGCATTCATGGAACAAGTTTCTGTAAAAGAATCTAAAACTTCTAAGGATAAGAAGCTAAATTATTACCAAAAAAAATGTTCCTAGCTTCTTTGAAGTTTCATATGATATTTAATATATATTGAATGCCTTTTTGTGAAACATTTAGTAGCAGAGAGTATAAAAGAAACTTTTTATTAATCACGAGCTTTACTTTTTAAAATAAACAACAATAAGTCATTAGGTTGATTTTGTTCACTGATATATCACAATAACATTGTGTGGAACATAGTAGGCCCTCAAGGAATAATTGTTGAAATAACCATATCATTAGACTCCATGCACAAAGACTGAAGTGAATTAAGGTAATTCAAGATGGAAGCCACTGGATAATCAAGCACACAATGTGGTCTTAATTATGTGACTGTTCCAAAGTTGAAAAGGAGTTGAAGGGACTTAAACAGCTTGAAGCTCTGGCCACTGGGCTATTTGGATGGCCATGGACTTTTTGCTCTTTCTGCACTGAAAATTTTTGGAGCAAAGACAGCCTAATTAGACATGGAACAGATATTATAATTAGACATGGAGCAGATATTATAAAAAATTACCATGGTGAATGCAGATGTTTTATATAGCAATGATATTTCATAGCAATTAACAATAATTTCCTAATACTGTGCCAATAAAAGTTAAAATACCATTATTCCAATGGCTTGTCCATGATGGCATAAATAATGCATACTTATTTACCTAGAGGGTTCTTATTGAACACACTAAACTGCCTATTAGTTATCTCCCTTGTGTAGTTTGCCAACATATTAGGAAGATTCCACAAAGTAACAGTGAAATGACTTCATTTCAACACAGATCCAGTGTAAAAAGATTTTTGGTAAGCAATCTTTCCCTATGGGGTTTAGATTATCTTTTAGGAATTGGAAATAACTAGATAAAAGTATAGGAACACTTTGGTTTTCCAAATAATTTCTTAATTACTTTTCATTTTAATAGTGGCTTTAATAAAAAAAAATAGTAAATTATTCTCAAGCTACTTTGAATAAATGTGTCTAGTTATCGTATTGTAAGCATTCACTACACATTTGACCTCACCAACAAATGACAACTTACAAAAGAAATTAGGCCATTTCAGACTTCGGTGCTACAGAGCTTGTTTTTTTCCCCCAAACTTCAGAGACTCCATGAATATTTTAATGTCAGATTTTACAATTTAACATATCAATATAGGATTACTAAAGACTGATAATTCTTCTCTCTGCTACATCCCTGATTTTATCATTGGCATGCACTCTCGGGACACTTCTGAAGCCAGAAAGAACAACCATAATAGAATGTGGGGTTCTTGATGCGATTAGTTTCACTGTTCATACTACCAACCATGTTCTAGAGTGTATGTTGAATAGCAGCATGCCTACAACCTTCATGAAGATATCCTTTTTTGCCTTTATTTTTCTTAAAAAGATATCACCCATAGAAACTAGCATAATGAACAGATCTTTCAATAAATACATCCGATCACCAAATATGTTCCAGGCACTAAAAACTCTTTGGGAACACACGAAAGAGTTTCAATCTAGCAAGAGAGCCAGACATGAGTATCTCTAACTATAATCCAATAAAATATGCAATGATAGAACTATGGAATTGGTACATTGGAACACAGTTGATGATACTATTGATTTTTCTTTGGAAAGTAATAGATATAACAGCTAATATTAACTGAGTAATTACCATGGGTCACATTCTCTTTTAAGTGCTTTACAGCACTAAAAGAAATAAGACAGGATAGATATTATCTCCATATCTTTAGACTCTTAGTGATAATGTACCTTGCTCAAGGCCATAGAGCTAACAAGCAGTAGGGCTGAGATTTGAACTCAGGAAGTCTGACTCCAAAGCCAATGCTCTTGACCTCAAAACCACACTCCCTTTCTCTTTTACTTTGGATTTATCTGGGAAAGATTCAGAGACAAGTTCATATTTGAGTTAAAAGCCAGACTATAATGATGATTTTATGAATTATAGAAAGAAGAGAAAGAGTTTTAAGCAAAGGAAATACAATGAGCATAATGAGGAAGAAATAAAAGAGTCAAGACACAGGTTGGAAATTGCCCAAAGTCTGAGTTGCTAGATTGTAGGACATAAGGGAGGCATCAGGGGAAATGAGATTGGAAAGGCAAAAGAAGCCCTGACAGGAAGCGGCCTTTGTAGGCCATGAAATAGAATTTGGTCCTTATTCTGTGGGATCCCTTAGGGAATATTGTTATACCCACTCCGAAGATTATACTGACTTTCTAGCCAGTACAATTGAAGTACAATTTAAGCTGCCAATGAAAAATATAGGCTTTAACTTTTGTTACCATTTTAAAAGCACAGTATGAGATTGAAGTAATCAGCCACATAATAAAGACAAAAGAAAACATTTTACTCTAAATATTCTTAAGCTGTTTGAATAATGAATGTTCTAAATGTATTTCACATAATTTACATAAACTCTTTCTGAAATGAGGTATTACATAATTTTTATGTCGAAAATTTCAATGTTTTTAAAAATTCAATTGCTCTTTCTGAAGCCCTCAAATTATACATACTGCATGTCATTGTTTGTGTTGGAAATGCCCACAATAAAAGAAAACAACAACAAAAACAAGACACCACCACCACCACCAACGAGACATCAGAATCTCCCTTGGAAGGGAACAGTTAGCTTGAAATGTGATGCAGCTTCCAAGACAGCCAGATCTTCTTTGTTAAGAGCATCCAATAGAATGTTTAGAAAGTGTTATGGTGAACAGAAAACATTATCGGCTAGTATTAAGTTTGCAAATTTCATATGGCGGCTGAGATCCTATCAGTCTCTTGGAAGTTCATCATGAATAGTGCCCCATCTATGATCCACATGGTAGTATGTGGAATCTTCCTGTCTCCAAAGCCACTGGACTTCTGTGCTCCTCCTTATTCCATGATATCCTGTAGAATGGCTCCTTTTCTTGACTTTAGAATCTTGGGCTTTTTAGTTTCTGCCCTTCACTGGTGGGTTTGTTCAGTTTTTAAGTAACTACATCTTGTCCTGAATACATCCAGAACCTTCCCAGAGGAAGCAATTACTCCATTGTTTCCTTGTGGCTGCTCAGTTTTCCATTCATTCATTTTTCTGTGTGTAGCACCTCTTTCTCTAGGGAAGTATAAGAAACAACAAAAAGCCCCTTTATGTGTCATTTTCCTGTCAAAATTATCTTTTTATTCTTAGAAAAAACTTTTAGCTACTTTCCATTTGAGATAAAGAAACCTCACCTCCATGTTTCCATTTTAAGAAATGCTGAGTAACATAAGAATATCACATGAGAAGCAGACAGTGATGTACTAGAAATAAGGTAATATGTATTTGCATTCTCTGTGCTGTTCTCCACTTTTTTTTTCCCCAAAAGCAAGTCCATGGCATTTTATCCAAATGTTTAGGAAACAAATAATTGAGAATAAGTACTACTAATAATAGGTTCCATCTCAAAAGATATTTAAATGTTATGTGTTAAATTAAAATATGGATGGCTACAGTGTAATTTTGAAAAATTATTTATTTACATTATCTATTTTTAGTCATTTGAAATAATTATCAATGGTCACAATAAGAGAGCCTCATAAAGGATATATTTCTGAACTATTTAAAGTCTGCACTATATTGCAGTAGGTCCATTGTATTTCTCTCATTAGGTATTGATAGTTCTCTATCTGTAATGACATGTGACATTTATAATTTACTATAAGTAATTGAAGTTCATTTTGTGAACCATTTAATTTATTTTTTAACCAAATAGAATCTGTTTAAATTGATTTATATAATTACATCACCCTAAGACATTTACAGCCTGATACATGTCATTTTTAATAAGGAAGAGGAATGGAATTAGAGCTACAGGCTAGCTTATCTTGTAATGATTGCAGAATTGAAGTATGTGTGCATGCCATTCATTTTGTGTGACTCAGTGGGGGAAAAGGGTAAGAAAAGATGTCCAGAAGAGGTCACTAAGCATCAGAGGTACACTTAGATTCAGTTTTCAAACTGACTGAATCAGCAGAAATCCAGCGTTTGTTGAAACAAGGTAGGGTAAAGTAACCTAACTACTCAACTCTTGTCTCTGCTTATTGCTATGTACTAAATCAAGTCCTTCATTCTAAAACTCATCTTTGTATGTGTGTGTAGCAGGTGGGGGGGGAGTTAAGGAAATAGAAAATGAATATATGGATTCTATCAGGTCAAGTGAAAATCTAAAACTAGATTCTGGGTAATATTTCTGTTTCTAAGTAAAAGAACTGAAAATTAAGCAGTTAGTTTTACCAAGTGATCCCAAAGAGATCAGTTAAAATATATAATCAAAACTGTTTTCATCTCCAGTATATTTTCCCTTAGAATTATTGATCTAGTGCTTTTAAGATTGGAGTTCACAAAAAGAGACCCTGTAAAGAGAAGGATACATTATCTAAAATTAAAATGTGTACTTTGTGACATAGTTGAGTAGATGGTCAGTTAACTGAAAATCAGAGAAATCTAGTTAAATTCACTTAATCTGACTAAAACATTCTGGACAATTAAAAATAACAGTATAAGATTATGGGAACTATGAAAGTTATTTTAATTATGAGTCAAAAACATAGAATAATTTCTATCCCATTAATGCTTCATTAAAGAAGTTGTTTCTCAGAGGCACTCATTTCATTGTTTATTTGTCATCACCCTAATAAATATGTACTTGAGTTTATGTCATCTAAAATAATTGGCATGTTCTACAGAGACATGGGGAATTGGTGCAGGCATACACCCATTCAACATTTAATGACCTTAATCCATCTCAATTACTTGCCTTTATATTTGAATAACCAGTTTAGGATATAATTTACCAAAATCAACTTTCATAGTATTATTTCAACAAAGGACAGCCTTTGTGTGAAAAGCTATAATATTTAGCTACTGAAAGGCCTACTATGTTTCTCTCACACTGAGAACTATTTGTTATCTAATGTCACTTATAGACTGCATGTAAATCAAATTATTATTTCCAGCCCTGCATGGTGCAATGCTGATTAATAACTTGTCAAGATATCAGAAGAATAAGGCCATTTCCCAGCATGGAAAGATGTTATTTATTCTAGTAATGATTGGTACCAGAACCAATGTTTAATAACATCCATGACTGGGAGGAAAGAATCATTTTAAATGACCACTCTTATCACAATCCTAAGGCATTAGCATTTCTGACAATGCTGAAGTACTTGTGTAACTTTTTAAGAAGGTAGCTAAGCTCTTACTGAACTCATAGAGGTCAGTGGATACTATGCAGTTCTCATCACTTGGCTTCTCAAAAGCATTTAGCACTGTTGACCAATGTCCTGTTGATATGTAATCCTACGTAACTCCCACTCTTGGTTCTTGAACTTTTTATCTATAAATTCTCAGTTTCCTTGGCTGCTCCATTGGCCCTCTGTTGAATGTTGGTGACTCCTGTGATTTGTCTTGTGCTCTTTTCATTTTACTTTCTGCCTTGGGAAATTTTATGCCTTCATGTGTAGTTACTGGTCCCCATATATTTCCCAAGCAAGAGCTTTTTCTTGACCTCCAGGCCCATACATTAACAGACTATGAGAATCTCCCACTGATAACTCAAATTCAACTTGGTTAAACTGGTCTTATTTTCTTGCTCCCAAACTGACTTTTCCTCATCCATAGCTCCAAAATTTATGCAGTCATATGGCAAAATTCCCAGGAATCATTCTAGACCATCTTGTCCTCATTCACATTCCCATCCATTAAAACTTGATGAGTCAACCTCTTAAATACTGCTCAGCTAGCTCTATTCTGGGTCTTCCTCCTGGCTCTGCTCAGATTCTTTTTCCCATCAACTGTCCACCATCACTATCCCAAAAAGCTCCCTGCCTGAAATCTTGTGCACCTCTAATCTTGGCTTCCAGAGTGTGTTTTCTAAAAAACACTGAACTGATTATGTTAGTTCCAGCCTTCAAGAAGAATTTTAAGCTCATTAGCATGGCATAAGTAGCCTCTGTGGTCAGATATTGGTGGTCTACATTTCCAGGCTCAATCCTTAGCTTGGGCATCTTTCATTCTCAGTTTCAACAACTATAGTATAGTACCAAGGCATAGCAAGATGTTTCACACTTCTGTCTCTCTAGTGTTGTGTATGTTTTACACACTTGCCCCTACTTATAAAACCCACTGTATTAGTTATCTATTGCTACATAACAAATTACCATACACTTACTGGCTTAAAAATACACATTTATTATCTTATTTCTGTAGGTTAGGAATCTAAGTGTGGCCTTGCTGGGTCCTCAAGGCATCTTGAAAGCTGCAATTAATGTATCAGTCAGGACTAGGGTCTCATCTGAAGGCTGAACTGGGGAAAGATTTACTTCCAAGCTTATGCAGTGGTGGTAGCATAATTTAATTCCTCAAGACTCAAATTCTAACAAGCTTTTGCCTGGAGACCTTTTTTTGGTTCCTTGCCTTATTGGTCTGTTCATAGACAGCTCCTTCACAAATACCACAGCTGCTTCATCAAAGCCAACAAGAGAGAGAGAGTCACAATCTTATTTAACTTAATCACAGAAATGACATCCCATCACCTTTGTCATTAGAAGTAAGTCACTAGGTTCAACTCACACTGAAAGGGAGGAGATTACACAAAGGTACAAATATCAGGAGGTAGGATTATTGGGATCTATTTCACAAGCTGCCTATGACATCCTCCAATCCCAGTTTTCCCCACCTCCATCCAGCTGGCAACACCTGTGCAAATTTTGAAGACTCATTTCAATTATCGAGACTTCAGTTCCTCAGTGAGGATTTTCCTGACCAACCCACCCCAAAGTTAATTACTCCCATCTTTTCACTCTTACCTCCCCTTTAACACTATTTCTCAGTCATTTGTTCACATAGCTCTCTCTCCTCCACCAGTATTTTGAGAGCAACATTGTAATTTATTTTTTTCAATATCTGATATGTTGGTAATCCAAAGAAGTACTTGTTAAATATGAAATAATAAAATTTTAAAAATAAATGAAATTACAAATATTAAGCACATGAAATTATCTGGAAACATAGTATCCTCTAGAGATACTTAATATCAAAAAATCTAACATTGGAGAGTTGCAATCATTTTAGTTAGGGCGCAAAAGGCAATATTGTGAGTGAAATCACAGTGACAGATTTGTCTGTCTCTATTATTTTTAAGTTCCTTCAAATGAGAGACAACTATATAATGAAATGCCATGTGGCTAATATGATGTAGTGGCTGAGAGCATAGGCTATAGCATCAGATTATGGGATGGAATCCCAAGTCTGCTGCTTACTCTCTGTGGCCTTGGAAAAGTTATTTAACCTCTCTGTACATTGACTCACTGGTCTGTAAAATGGGAATAATAATCAGACCTACATCATAGGACTGCTGTAAATGTTAACTAAAATGATTCATGGAAAGCAATTTAAAGAAATCTGTCATATATTGGACTCCAAGTGAATACCAATCATTATCATTTCCTACTGTACTAACATGGAAAGATGCCCATGACATGTAATAAGTGAAAAAAAGCAACTTGGAGAAAAGTATGTATGGCCTTAATTGCCTTTTGTAAAAAAAAAAAAAAATAGTATATATACTTAGTTCCTATATATGTTTATATATAGGAAAAATTTAGAAGTATACACATTAGACTTTTAATAATGATTTTAATAATAATTATTTACTATAATCATTAAATGATTGGGGGAAGGGTGAGAGTGGTTGTCTTCATTTGATATTTTGCAGACATTTCTACTTTTTTAATTATGTTAAATAAGCATATATCACTCTTATGGACTGAATTGTTTCTTCAAAAAAGATATGTTGAAATCCTAATTCTCAATACCTCAGAATGCAACCTTATTTAAAAATGAGGTCATTGCAGGAATAATTAGTTAAGATGAGGTTACACTGAAATAGGATGGAACCTAATGCACTATGACACTGTCCTTATGAGAAGAGACACACAGACACATGGAGACAATGCCACATGATGACAGAGGTAGAGATTACAATTATGCAAGTACAAGCCAAGGAATGCCAAGGCTTGCTGGGAGAACACCAGACACTAGGAGGAGACAATAAAGGGTTCCCATCCAGATTTCAGAGGGAGGATGACTCTGCTAAAGCCTTGATTTTGGACTTCTAGCTGCTAGAAATCTGAGACAATACATTTCTTTTGTTTTAAACCACCCAGTTTTTGACACTTGGTTACAGCAGCCCTAGGAAGCTAATATATGACTAAAACAAAATAATTAATATTTTTAAAAATATAAGCAGAATGTTAAAAGGCAGTTACATAGTTTAAAAGATTATAATCTCCGTGAAGTTTAAAATACAGAGTTGTTATGACTCTAACCCTCTGTAGCCATAGCAATAGAATTATTCTTTTCAGAAATCTCAACCAAACCTTTGTTAAGTGGTTCATATACTGGTAGGAAGTACAGAGAGATCTGGGAGCTATTTCTTTCCATTCTGTCCCTTCATGAAATTTCTTCCATTTAATTTTCAATCATACAAGTCATATCAAGAGGACAGAGGGTTCAACGGTTAAGCGACATTTGATTGGCTGTTGGGGACAGTATATACCAAATCCTAAAGAGAAATACTAAATAATATTTCTATATTACATGACTCAAGTGATACATGTTTTAGAAAAATAATTTAAAACAAAAAGTTAGTTTCTAACCAGTCTTTCAACTGTTTAAAATATCACAGTAATAAAACTAATTGACCAGAGATTTTTCCCCTAACTATATCAAGTTTATTAAAATGAAGAGTCACTTAGAAAAATATATATAAATATATACCATTATAATTTTAAGTATTATAACATATCAAATGGACAAAGTGTTTGATACAAATATTTGTAGGTAAACTTAAAGCTTCTGAAAAATGTTTCTTTAATGATAAAGCTTTACAATTTTAATTTTGCTTTCTTATGAGGAAGAATGAGTCAGAAATAAAGAGATTTTTCTCTTCTCAACATATATAACCATGGGAAATAGCAGAAGGGAATGAGAAAAATGCAATTATTTTGATTAATAAAATTAATGGAGGAAGCAGTGGAATTGATAACCCAAATAATGGATCATATATTATTATTCATTTTCTTTGCCTATCTCTTTCTCCAGTATCTAGCTATTCATCCAATATTTAGCTATTTCTCCAATATCTGATTTCTCCAGTATCAGGCTTTCTGGCCAAGGATGAAGGAATTGCTGAATATTTAAATTTAACAATCTATCACTGTTTCATTCTTTTTTTCTGGTGGGATTAGTTGTGTTCTTAAGATGTTTCCAAATCAATGAAAGTTGTTTAAGGTTGATACAGGCTGAAGACTTTCCTATCCACCCATTTAAGAATATAAGGAAAACATATATGAAAATTTATTACAAAATATGGTAAGGAAAAGAGGGAAGGGAAGAGAAGAGGGAGGGATGGAAGGAAGAAGGAAGGAAAGGAGAGAGAAAGGAAGGAAACTGAAAGGGAAAATAGAAATCTCTATCATTCATTTGCACGACTATGAAATACTTTCTATTATCAGTACAGAAAAAAAAACTGTCCTGTTCTGAAGCTGTTACTGTTACTTATTGAGAGAGCAGACCAACAACATTTTTCTCTGGTGGTAATGCAAAGGTTAAATGGCCTGAGAATTACTTGTGCCGTGGAAATGTCCTCTGAGGTTAATAGGCACGAAGTATCCATCTTTGAGTTATTTTTGCAACTAAACCCCAAAGATCAAAGACAAACTGAAGGGCAGTAAAGAAATATAATAACATTGAACACTAATGTCATGAAGAGTTAATTAAGCTTCAATGGATCATAACTTATTTTGAGGCTGTGGCATTTTAGAAAACCACCTAGCTCTCTTCACGTTACCTTCAGATGCTAAAGGTGTAATTGTTGTCATTATCATTTTAATCAGTGCTGCAATTCAATGGTTATATATGTGGTTTTTGTAAGGTCTTTTAAGCTGTTGAGATTTCAATTTTGGCATAGAACCTGAAAAAAAGAATTACGATATGTCATAGATTTAATATTGCCCTTCACAGTCAATAATATTGCCTTTCGAAATGGTTATTATTGATAGAACATAAACTCAAATGGCTTACATAGTTGCCTTGTGCTGCACCATATTTCTTTTTCTTGGCGGTCACTAAGATTGCCTAATTATACCAACATTGCCACTGTATTTACTCAGTATGTAATGTATGGTAGGTATATTGCAAAATACTGAAGGGAAGGAAAAAACACCTGCAGTAATTTCTATTCGAAAAAATATGTATTTACTACAAATCATGGCAGGAATAACATTTTATTTGCTATAGGTCTTGATGTTTTTTATTGCAAATTCTAGATAACATATTAGGCACACAGCTTGAAATGTATGTAGCACAATGAATAGAAAAACTAACTTCCCTAAAATACAAAAGGAATGAGGAATAGGTTTTTGATTATCACATTTAAATATTTTCAAAGAGGTTTATTTTCCACCCAGCAGTGGAATAATTGACATATAATTATAAAAGAGGCTATGCCAAAATTATTGCTAGACTCTTTACATTGAGCACAATAGTCTTTCCACATTAGTGTTTGGTGGGAAATCTATCATTTCCCTTGGGGTAATGGCCAGTTCTTTTACTACTGTAACAGCTTATATGTCTCTGTTTCTAGATTTCCAGTTAGCTGCACTTACTAAATCTTGAAAATGGCAAAGCATAAATTTCTAAGACAAAGATTCAGTGGGCTATCTTCACTCTTAGTATTTGAGGTAAGTTTCAGCTCACAAGCTTGCTTCTCCTCTGAAACTAGGAAGGGAGGCATCAAGTGTCACAATACAGCAGTGGCTCTCATGTAGGCAGCGCATTAGAATTTCTTGGGGAAGGGGTGCCCAGGCCTCACCATACATGATTCTTATTTAATTCATCTGGATCAGGAAACTGGACTTTTTAAATAAAGCTCTCCAGGTGATTCTAATGTAAAGTCAGGGCATTAGAGATTATTAAATCAGTTGTCAAAATACTGTCTTCTTAACATTGGTGAATTGTATCACTGTCAATATCCTGGTTGTGGTGTTGCACTATGGTTTTGCAAGAGGTTACCGTTGAGGAAACTGGGTAAAGGACACATGGAATGGAATCTCTCTGTATTATCTCTTATAACTGCATGTGAACCCACAGTTATTTTAAAGTAAAAAGTTTAATTTTTTAATAGGGTATCAATGAACTCCACTAAACTTACTTGTGACTCTTAATTAAAACTGGAGAAACTGGGCATTAGCTAATCACAACAGCTGTAGGCGGGTCCTGGAATCTACGTTTTTAACAAGCTCTCCAGGAGATTTTGCTGAAATTGCAGAAAAATTGATTTAGATCCTGATGTTTTTAGATTTTGAGGATTACCAGACACCTGGCCAGTCCTGAGTAAGGGGAAATTAGATAAATTAGCATTTTACTTACTCTCCTTTGTTCAGTATACTCCTTCTGTTCCCACTTTACTTGTCCAAAAAAAAATAGGCTTTGTATACCAAGGTGTTATGATCATACTAAAGTAAATGAATATATAAAAATAATGCATAATAAATCATTCCACAGAAATACTTACCACATACCAAATTCAGTTCTAGGCACTGTGTTTAAGACTAACATTTGCAAACCAGTTATTGCAGACATTCTGATAAGCTACACATGGATTTCTTATTTAATCTTTGCTAACACCCAAGGGTGTAGGTTCCTTTATTCTCCTCACTTTGCAGAAGAGAACCCTGAAACTTAGACTAAGTTGCTTATATATGCATTGCTATATAAGTTATGGGTTTAGAATTAGAATTCACAATCTGATATCAAAGCCTATTTTTTTGTGGTAAAATATACATGACATAAAATTTATCATGCTAATCATATTAAAGTATAGAGTTTAGTGTCAGTAAGTACATTTACAGTGTTAGGCAGCCATCGCTACCACCTGTCTTCGGAACTTTTTCAAGTTTCCAAACTGAAACTTGGTGTCCATAAACAATATCAGAGGCTATTTATATTAAGCAATATATTATACTTCCTCCCTTAAAAAAATTCTAAAGTAGAATTTTAGGCAAAATATAAAGAAAACAATTTGAGAGACGAGACCCTTGCCAGTGTTCCCTAAATCACATCATACAGACAAGCCTCTGTGAGTAAAGCCAGCCTTGATTTGGCTGCATTTATTTTTATTGAATCTAAAAGAAGTAATTATCAGCATTATTGTATATCGATCGAAAACCTAGCTGCATAGAAATTCTGCCCAGTTTGAAAGCCAAGGTGGACACTTGTTAGCTGTGTAACTCTGGGTAAATAATTTATGTGTGACACAGTTACTCCTTATTTGTGAAATAGGCCATAAAAGGGAAAGTTTTATTGTGAAGATTAAATGAGTAATACATGTGAAGCCCTTAGAACACTTCCCAGCATCATCTAAGTACCCCTACTCATCCTACCCACTCCCAACCAAAAGTTACTTATTTTCCCAGTTGTCAATTTTACGTATTTAACTTCATGTACATAATTTTGTCACATCTGTTTCACTGATTTTTAATCATACAGTTCATTAGTAAACAATGTCTAACAACCTCAATTTATTTTTATTATAATGTTTTCAAAAATTACAATAATACATCCTAAAATGTGGGTCTCAAGCAATTTGACTGGGAATGTTTTTCAGGCACTGAACCTGGTCCTGAGAAAATATAGCATCCCTCTGTCTATGATATTTGAGTGCAGAAGAAATTAGTTTCATGAAGACTCATTTCTTCTGTTTTTCTTCCCCTTGATTAGGAAATACACTGGCAAATCCATGAGCAATTTAAATGTATAATTAATTAGAGGAACAAATTGAAATTGACTAAATCTGCTCGAATCTCTGAAAGCTTTGAAAAGATAACTTTTCAAATGGTCAAAACAATTACCTAAAATCCAGGAATGCATTTAAATGCATACAATAGGAATACAAAAGAGAAACCAGGCTCCCATGATATTATAAATGCTAACCCAACTTCTTAAAGCAAACTAAAGTCTCTTTCTACTGTCAATAGCTGTCTTCTAGGACAAATAGTTTGGTATTTTATAAAAGCAAAAAAAAAAAAAACTTATCAAAAACATTTCCATGAAATGTATCTCTTTTGAAAAATTACTCCTTGAATTTGAGTAAAATAATTCTTTAGAAACAAAACTATTGAGATGATTCATCTGCACAAAAGAAAAATACTATTCAAAAACCATATTTGAAGATATGTCATTGAAAACCAAAGATGAATTTAAAAATAAGCCTCAATTGGCAAAAAAAAAAAAAAAAAGAAAAGAAAAAGAAAAAAAAGGAACAAGAAATCAATAATAAAAGCCATTGGTGATTTAAGTTTGGAAGTTAGTATTTGCTTGTTATTTTATTATATTGTAATACAATGGTAAACAAAACAAAGAAAGAGCTTTGCCTGGTTTTTACACTGTATGGGAAATTGAAGCATGTATGAAGATTAGCAACTAATGTGAATTTTGCTTTGATAGTAATTATGAAATAGAGTGAGCAGGGGTTTCTCTTCCAGATAAAGATGCATAATGAAGGTCAATTTCTGACCTACCTTTCTGGATAGTCACTACCAGCACAATTTAATTGAGATTAGGTGATTGCTCAGAAGGCTACACTGAACACATTATCATCCCTCAGTGTCACTACTGCATACCTAGTTATCCTGACGTTGTTTGTCAAAAACTGTCACAATGGAGTATGTCTCACTGAGAAAAATAACCTGTATGTCATTGCTCAGAGCTTCAATACTAAACCCTAAAGTGATGAGGAAAAGATTTTTTTAAGCAAAACCCTCATTTCTCTGAACTGATTAAATTGGTCCATCATGGTAATATGATATGACAGAATATTTTAATAAAATAAATTAGTTAGGGAAGGTCAGTGACCTTGATCATCTAGCTTTTCTGTGATGGTTCCTAATGTCCTTCTTACCTATTTTGGCATTGAAAACATATTAGTCTTCAATGTCTTTTGAACAATAATATGAATTATGCAAATAAACAGTATAAATATTGTTTTAAGGACTGTAGTACTGCAAATTTTATTTTTATTGCAAAAACTCATCTTTTCTGTGAGTTTTTTATTTTTGAAGTGGAGAAAAGTAAAAATCAGAAATTAATTCTGTTTATATTTTTAGTAATAAAAGATGACTATGAGTTCAGGAAAAGTCTAATGTCAGTGTAAGCACTGAAAAATTTTTTTTCTACTCTTGTAGGTTCTTTGGCTGATCTAATAATTAAATTTACATAAGGTAGATTAACAGGAGAAAAACAAAAATTTGATAACATGTATACATCCTATATATATGGGAGAGACCCAGAAAAACAGCAACCCTGCAAAATGGCCACAGTCATCACCTTAAATATCATCTTAAGCTAAGGACAAAACATGTTGGGGGTACTATGTAGTCAATTATGGGAGGTGATCAGGAAAAGCATAGTAAACAAGAGTAAGGTTGTTATGCAGATTTAAGTCCTGCCTTCCCATTAATAATAGTTTCTAGAACTTTAGACATTCTTCTCTTCCTGATGCAGAGGGAGACACCCTTGCAAATAGAGATTTCCATTAGAAATGTAAACGTCTCTTGCAAAAGGGTAACTTCTACTTCATTTTCAGAATTTTTCCTGTCTACTTCTTTTCCTCTGTCCAGTTTCTTAAAAATAATCTACCTAAAGTAATTCTAATGCCAAAGAAACAGTTTTGGATGGCAAATTTTGTTCTCCTACATCTTCAAAATAAAAACACCCATAACAATGATATATATACATATAAATATGAGAAATTCATGTGATTTATAATAATTATAACATTAAATATTGTTTGAATTGACACTCTTAAATTTCATTGCCACCTTTGACTTTTGATTTCTCTGTTTTCTGATATGAGGACTCAAAAGACAGTTAGCAATAAGTATAAGATTTCTAGTCAGTTTAGCCTAGACAATAAATCAAACAAAAAATTTTCTGCTACATTTATGTCTGTCTCAGCATATGGTATCAAGATAATTTCTGAGTTAGTCAAATGAAGGGACAAAGAAGCCACCAATTTTACTTCTTCAGAATAACAGTATATAATACTATTACTAGTTTTATACTAAGGATACTAATTAGTATTAGTACAGTATATAATACTTTAATAGGCCCTCAAAACATGTTATGAATGAAGTAGAAATTTAAAATTTAAACTTTGCTAGTATTAAAAAAAATTCTTTCTATGATTCTTTTCTCGAGTGAAGTTTCAGGGATTTTCACTGACACTCAGAAACTTTGCAGAGCAACTTGTGCCCCCATGTAATGGGCCACAGGCATAAAACAGGGTTACTTTTAAAATGGTTGAACATCTTTAAGTGTTGTTTGAATTTTTATATTTGGAGAAGGTTAGATATGGGTGTAGCTATGAGAGAGAATTAGATATGCAGAGGATTGCTTTGTCTTTGCCTTTGAGTAATGGGCACTCAAGTGGTTTTAAGGACAAAGGGTCCTTACTAAGGCTATCATCTTCCTTGCTTTTAGTAGGAGACAGACTTTCCAGCTTGCAGTAAGGTACAAGTTGTAAAATTCAAATGGCTCTGATGAGATGCCAACTTTCTTAGCTTAATTTGAATTCTTATTAGTAGTTCTTTTTAAGGACCAGTCTGCAGGGACAGCAATAAAGCAGAGGGTTTACCAGCCTTTGGCCTGAACTAGAATTGGGAGACACAAAAAAGGGAGGTTGCAAGTACCAGGCACACATTTTTTTTCTTTAATAATTTTGCCTGGGTTAAAAAATATATATTTCAGTCTACGGCCATGCCACCCTGAACAAGCCCGATCCCATCTGATCTCGGAAGCTAAGCAGGGTCGGGCCTAGTTAGTACTTGGATGGGAGACCACCTAGGAAGACCAGGTGCTGTAGGCATAAAAAATAAAAAAAAATTAAAAAAGGATTGTAAGCTGACAAGGTCCTTGCAATCTGTGAGGTCAACCAAGGGTTGCCTTGCCTGAAAAAAAATTAAATATGTGTGTGTGTGTGTGCGTGTGTGTGTTTCCTTTGTCTAAGTCACATGGTATAGTCCACATTTAGCTATAGTATTAATATAGAAAAAAATTGTGTGTTGGTAGGTAGGCTTCTGTTTGGGGCTGGATCTGATGGTAGGAGCACACATTTACTTAGCCCTCAATGGCCTGTCACCATGACGGAGTCTGTTTTATGGTCTTCCTGCTATAATTAAGTGGATTTGCTTTCTCCGGCCAAGTCATCTCCTGCCTGTGAACAGAGCTCAATGGCCTGCTGGGCGGTGAGATACTAAACTAGGACAAGAGCTTCTGCTGAAAAGCTCATGGCCAATATCAACTGGAAACTAATTAAAATTATTATTATAATAAATGAATCCTCCACTCATTCAAGTGACAGCTAAGTGAAAAAAAAATCATGCTTTGTGTTTCATGCAATGGGTTATGTGGTACATTCATTATATTCTTTGTTCTCAAGTGGAATAAAACAGGCAAGTGAAAGAAGAGATTTCGTCCTTGGCTTCAAAGTGGTTTCCTTCTTTACAGGCACAGTTCAGCTCTCAATTGTTTTTAGGCATGAAGATAATAGCAGCGGTTCTCTGCTTTTTTATCAATGGCTCCTGAATTGTCATCCCTGCTTATTTACATGTGAATGAAGAAGTTGTATTCTCCCAGCTACTAGGCCACTAGGGCATTGCCAATGGTGTAATTTATAACATGACTAATTAAAATGAATTTGCTTGCAATAACATTCCATGTGCTATTTGTGGGAAAGAAGTTATTAAAATATTCAGTACAGCAACAATAAACAAATGCAAAGTAATAATAATCATATATTTTAATTGCATGTTTAATACCCATTTGTCTAATACAAAAGTATTCTGAAAATTACTTAGGCTTAGCATAATGTTGTTTGTGCTTAGTAGTATCCGAAGGCATCTTTCTGAAAGGGCTTAACATATGGACTGTCACTAAGATGTGGCTGTTTAATATCAGACACGCAGTATGTTCCTGTGATACTCTGCATAGGAGCAGCTATGATCAGTATGAGTTTATTTTGGTCATTTCAGGCATATTCTTATGTGACTTTTGTGAAACCACATTTGGCATCAATTGAATTTGCATTTTGTCTGTTATGCCTCAGATATGCCTTTTTTACTTTCCATTGCCTTTTGCCTCTTATTTCTCTAACTAGGATGTTCCTTGTGAAAAAATAATTGCAAGCTGTACAAGATTCCCATTTTCCCACCAACTTTAAAAAAAAGTTTCAAGCCTACAAAAGTTGCAAGACTAGTACAATAAACATCCATACGCCCTTCACCCAGAATCACTTGCTAGCATTTGCACTCACTTGTTCATGCATGCTCTCTCACTTCCTCTCTCCCCTTCTCTCTAAATTTCTCTCTATATCTATACATATATATTTAATTTTCCTGAACAATTTGAGAGTTATTTGAGGATATCACGATACTCCACTTCTAAATACTTTATCATGTATTCTCTAAGAATAAAATATTCTACTACATAGTTAAAATATTATTACCCTATTTATGAAATTTATGATACTATTATCCAATATACAGACCATATTCAAATTTCACCAACTGTCCCAATAACATCCTTTTACAGTTGTTCCTCACTCCCCACCCTCCTCCAAGACTTAATAAAGAACCATGTGATACATTCAGATGGCATGTCCATTTGGTCTTCGTTAATCTAAAAACAGTTCCCAACCTTTATTGATATTTATATCCTTGATGCTCTTGAATAATTCGTCCCCATTTTAAATAGCTTCTGATGTTTGTTTTTAACCAACTTCCAGAAGTGGTATAAATTCATACACAACAAGCCATGAATAAAGAATTGTTATTGTTAAGGACTGGACATTAGCAAACTCCATTGTCAATCCTTCCACTCTTTTAGCCATAATATTGAAAGATGCTTCCCTCCACTCATTTGGAAGATATTTCCATTTATATGTGGGAAGCTTTCTCTTGGCTCTTAATAATGCTGTTAATTAAGATATCACAGTACAAAGAAAAGTATCAAGTGTTATTAGTATTCCAGAGGAAATTATAATGTAAATGGTGAAAGGAAATGGAAATATGGGAGAACTCTATATAACTATTGAATAAAATTTAAAGTAAAGGTGCAACATATGTTACAAAGCAGTTTAGCGTTAATTGTTAAATAAATGATATAGGAGATAAATCTTTATTATCTGAGATTTATGTAATACCAATAAGGATAATGCAATACCACTTGTCCAAAATAGACAAGAGTTAATGTTGACTCTAATAACAATCATTTACATGTCATTTCTAGGAAAATAAGGTAATGATGGCTCACAAATATGCAGATTTTTCATTGATCAAAACTATCCCCATAAACTCCTAGTGACTGATCTTTTTTACACTATTACAAAACGTTAATTAAGAAGTGAATTAAAGCAAAAGAGACTGTTTTTAAAATGTATCTTTTCATGGTGTTTCATCTCGAAGTAGATCATTACAAATGCTGTTTGTTCTATTTAATAGCTCTAAATTAAAAAATAAAACCTCCATTATATTTATCAAGCTTTCCAAGTCGTTATTCACCATTTTAAAACATTCTATTTTCTAATTCGTGATCCCTGCCAAACAGTATACAATGTTTAACTATAACTATTTAAAAATTATACTTATTTCTTTATATTATTGTGACAAGTTTTGTGATAGATCTTCTTTCTGAATTCAATGACCTAGGAATGAAGAACTATTTTAGATTCAGTGATTCCAACTTCATGAATCTTCTTATTAATAAACTTTCTCAAATGCATTTTAAGCTGAAAGAAAATTGCTGCATAGAAACTAAAACTTCTCAGATTTTTTTTTTATTTTTACCTTTTCAAACAAAAGTGAATACACAGTGAGCCGAGTTCTCTCCTTAGTGTTCGGTGCACAGCTCAGGGCTACAACATTAGCCCAATGCCTTCCCCTTTTTAGCTACTAATTAGTATCAGTTGACTGATAGATTGCACATTTGACATTAGTGATCACTAAGATACACAAACCCATGTGTGGGAATGACCAGAATCATTGTGAATGCCTAATACCTTAATGGAGCTCAGCAACAAAAATGGTGATTTTTCAATCAACTGTATGTAGACCGCAAAATGTGGTCTGTGTCTTTCTCTGTATAGTACTTACTTTTGCTTAGTGATTGTATTTTCCTAGTGACAGATGTTAAATATTACTTAATCTGCAAGGCAACATAAGCAAGATCTCATACACATTTTTATTGTGAATTCATTAGCTACTATGAATTTTACTGGAGGATGTTTCTATGACTGTACCAATTCTGATCATTTCATATAAATGGAACCATACAACATGCAACATTTTGTGTTTGGCTTCTTTCATTTAAGATAATGTTTTCAGGGTTCATCCATCCATGTGGTAGTATGTGTCATAAATTTATTTCTTTTTATTGCTGAATAATATTCCATTGTACGGCTGTTCCGCATTTTGTTAACCTAATTGATAGACATTTAGTTTTTTTTCTTCTTTGGGGCTGCTATCTATAATGCTACTATGAACATTCATGTACATGTTTTCATGAGGACACATGAATGGAATTCCTGTGTCACAGTTTTAAGGAAGTACAAAACCATTTTTCAAAATGATTATACATTTTACCTTCCCAATAAATATACTTTTGTATTTCAACTGACTGATAAAACTTAAATATATACAGCATATAAAGAGATTTTCCACCTTAAGGTACATCTAAATTATTTGGGTATATTTGAAAGTGGATATTCAGTATTTAACAATAAAACCTAATATTATGCCTCATCACATGATTGACAATATTATGCTGGATGGCAGCTACATAATCATTGATGAAGCACAATTTGAGGGATTCTAAAAATAAAACCTGATGGAGGCCCAGGCCATTCATCCTTCCAAGGTACAATATGAAACCAAATAGCAAATTTTGGTCTCTAATACTGAGGTTGAGACTAAAATTCAATCCATCTGTCTTTCTTCTTGCCTTCTACCATTCCCATATCAAAATAAAAGAAAACAAACAAAATGCTCCCTTCTTACTTGTTTTTCAGTGTAAGGAACAAACATTATAAGGAGAAAGCTAAAGTACTTAACCAGGTAAGGAAACCTTATATGAGACATGTTTTGTCAGGTATAAAAGTGAATAGTAGATTATATTTATTGATTGCTCACTATATAGCAGACAGTATGGCAAGTTCTTTACATTATTAACTTAAGCCTATGAGGTAGGTACTAACGTTATTCACATTGTGAAGATAAAGAAATGAAGATAAATAAAGGCTAAGTGTCAGAACCGTTAAGTAACAGAGCTAAAATTCAAATCTAGGCAGGCTGGCTTCACAATCTGTACTTTACGACTCTGTCTTGTTAAATGGTGTCTGTTACCATTATTATCTTACTAGGGCCTTTAAAAGCATCTATGTAATAAATGGCAACTTCACACACTGTAGCATTTTGTATTCAAAATTAAGTAAACATCTTTAATATATAACTTTCCAATTCGAATTTGCAGATCTGCTATTGATATCTGAAGGGCATTTTGATCCACTAACAAACTATTGATCTGTGGCTTGCTTTGTGGGAGAGTAGAATTCAGTGAGAATTTCCACAGGATGGGATTATCATTGAGTGTCCTATGAAAGTAGTCATTCCATCTCAACATTCATAGCTCAAGCAAATTATTGTTTCCTGAGAATGTTTTTCAAGCAGTCACTATATGTGCCTGTCATGTCTTTTCCCTGAAAAACAGTGCTGATCTTCTAAGGTTTTATGTTACCATGAGTGTCACTTCCAAGTTTGAATATTTGAAGCAAAAGAGTATGTGAGTTTTCAGAGATAAAATTGTGTCAAAAAAATGTCCACCTTTGATGGAAGTGAGTAAGCATGACTGTGTATCATAGATTATAGTTTTCTGTTTGCTTTGTTTCCTTCCAACAGTGTCCCATGTTTTTCAAAGGAAAATGTTGCTATATCATTTCAGATTTAAAAGGTTGCACTGAATGATGTTTTCTCAAATAAAAGGGAGGAAAAAGTAATTCTTCTATGATTTTTAGATTTAAACCCTATCATTGACCACATATCTGCACATGAAATCAGTCAAGGTTTTACAGCAGATAGGGTATTTGGTAGGGCTTCTCTATTGTCTGAATCCTCATGACAGGAAGGAAAATGTAAGAAAAATAAAATGAATGTCTCTTTTCTCACCTGCTCATCAATAGTTTGGGGTCACTGGAAAATCATAGGAAACTGTAATGGCTCAAATAAATAGTAGAGAGCAAACCACTTTAACCTGTTCTGTTTATCTCTTTGCTTCTACCATCAATTTCAACTCTATCTTTAGGATAAAAATGCAACACAAAATTTCTGATTTAGACTATGTTGAAGTACAATTTTTGTCCATACTTGAAAAGAAATCTCAATCTGAACTTTTAAAATGTAAAATTAATTCATTATCAATTTGATCATAACATTATCATAATGAGTCATTATGGTATGACAGAGTCTGATCAGATAGTATAAAGGAAAACACATCAATATTGTATATTTTATATTAATGGTTGTATCACCACCCTTACAAACCATGTGAGTTTTCTTTGTGTGTGTGCCTGTATGTGTATGTGTTTGTGTATATGCCAAGCTCTGTAAAGGATGCCAAAATCCTTCTTTTCATTTTTTTATTCGAAGTTCTCAGGTTTGTAGTGAGAGCCCATGTCAAGGAAAGTCCTTGACTTCATTATTGTACTTTATATTAAATTCAAACAGTATTGGTTTACTTATCCTATTTAAAGTTTAAATTTTAAATATATTTTGTACAAGATAGTGGGTAGGAGTTAATTGCTGTTGTTCATTAGAACAGAGGATAGAAAGAAAGGGGTTGGCAGTAAAGGACAGTGCTGATTAGTTTTCCCACCTCTTGCTTTAGTCTGGAAATAGGCATCTTTCACTTTCATTTCTAACACTTTCACAGAGAGAAGGCTCTTCTCCATTTGTTGGAAAGCCCTGTGGATCGTTGTTATTATTATTTTCCCCTAAATTCCTTTAAAGGATCCTGCAATAATAATATAATCACTTTACTCCTTGCTACCTATTTGATGCCATTTCTAGGTTTTTAAAAATCATATGAAAGAGTTGATAAATTACAAGGGGAAAATTATTTTGCTGCTTAAAATGTGAGAATTTGATGTAATACGAGAAGATGAAAATACAAGTAAGTTAACTCTTAACTTACAACTTCACTAAAATCGCGAGGAAATATTTCAAAACTACTTTAGGTAAAGAGTTTTAGTCCAAAGGTTTGTCTCTAAGTAGTTGTTTCCTTTCTGAGTTGATTGTCTATGTGCAACTAGAGATAGCTCTAAGGATAAAGATTCTTCAACTTTGCTGTCACCACTTTCTGTTGGTTTCCAGTGGTGGACTTTCATTACTACACCCACATATTTCTGTAGCTCAGAAATTTACCTTTGAGTTTACATAGTGAGGATATTTTATCTTTCACTGTGTGGTAGCTTTAGCATAATTGCATTCAGATTTAGAGATTAAAGCTTATAACTTAATTATGAATCTAAGTACATAAGAAAGAGTTTAATTTAAATTTAATATTTTGATTCAGTGCAGCTCAACTCATGTGTGTTCTTGCTAATCTATCTCTCATTGAATTCATCTTTGTCATTACCTTGGACATCAGTACTTTCTCAGGGTTGCAAGCTGTAGACTTCTGTCTGAGCTAATCTTCAGAAAGGGTACAGGCTAATGATGACATAGACATCTTTACAGTTCATCTGGGTTAATAAATACCCTGAGGTGTGTGTGTGTGTGTGTGTGTGTGTGTGTGTGTGTGTGTGTGTGTGTGTAGAACAGTCTAGTAATATAGTTCATTCAAATAAGAGAACCCACTATTTGTATGAACCAGCCCCCTCCCTCCCTCCCTCTCTTCCTTCCTCCCTCTCTTCCTTCCTTCCTTCCTTCCTTCCTTCCTTCCTTCCTTCCTTCCTTCCTTCCTTCCTTTCTTCCATCTCCATTCTTCCTTCCCTCCCTTCCTCCTTTTCTCTCTTTCTATCTCTGTAAAAACAATGGTTTGGTCAGGTAAATAACTTCTAAACTTTTATTAAGTGGACTTTGTAAAGATGATTTGATTTCAGAAAGACTTAGAGGGCTATGGGGGGCTGATCTGTGCATATAAAGCTTTTCACTACCAATGGATATTTTCCATTTTTCATTATGTTCACAACATCAGAAGCAGGAACATAGTCAGCGTTTCAAAGGAAAGTTTAGGGAGCTTTGTGAACTTTGTATATAACTAGAAAAAGAAGTGATTAATACATACTGCAAGGTGAAAAAAGAAGTGAAATGCTTAAATAAGTCCCTTGCATACACAACATAATCAACAGTTAAGATACACATGAGTATCATGCTAAGGTGTCAACTGCTTATTTTTCTCTCTTAATTAAAATCCTAATGTATAGGGTTTGAGTGGATGTAATTTGTTATATGTAAAAATCCTCTGATATGCAAAGAATCATTTGTTATAAATTCCTATATCAGTAATTATGAAGGCATTTCTGTAGAAATATTGTAGTTCAACCTTCTCTATCAAGTACTAGTGAGGTGTTTGTGTTGGGAAGACATGGTGGGGTCCGTTGGCAGACTGACTTCACACCAAGCAGCTCTACTTTGATGTGTTTTTAAATCAGATCTTCATTAATGTTTTCCTTTCAAATAAACTGTTTCCAATATTTTAAAATGTTTGAAGGTCAGTATTATAATTCCAATAAAATTTCCAGTTTAAGCATACTTCTTCTTGCTGTTTTACACGTGAAGTACTATGCCTTTGTAATGAAAATAACAGCCAGTCACAGAAAGACAAATACTGTGTGACCCTACTTATATGAGGTATCTAAAATAGTACAACCAGAGTGGAGTGAACCCCCCAATATGACTGCATTTAGAGATAGGGCCTTTAGAGAGATAATTAAAATTAAATGAGGTCATAAGGATGTGCCCTAATCTGATAGAACTAGTGTCCTTATAAGAAGAGTAAGACACACCAAAATTCTCTCTATGGGCAAACACAGAGGAAAGGCCATGTAAGGACATGGAGAGAAGTGGCTATCTGCAATCCAAGGAGAGAGTCCTCAGAAGAAGCCAACCCAGATAGCACCTTGATATTGGACTTCCAGCCTTCATAACTGTGAGAAAATAAGTTTCTGGGTTTTTTTAAAAGGTGGAATGCTGATTGCCAGGAACTGGGGCAGGGTGGGGGTGGAAGTCACTAATCAAAGAGTGGAAAGTTTCAGTTATGCAAAATGAGTAATTTCTACAGATCTGCTGTACAACACTGTACCTATAGTCCACAGTACCACATTATAAACTTAATTTGTTAAAAGGATAGATCTCATAATAACTGTTCTTACCACAAGAAAATGAAATTTTTAAAAATAAAGTTAATGAGGAATAAAAATGGTGCAGATAATAGAGGCTCTGTTCATCCCTCTGGCAACCAAATCAAAGTTGTGATGGAAACAAGGAGCAACAGCAAGGAAAAATTGTCTGGGATCTAGAGGAACAAACCACGCAACTAGGGAGAAATCCAAGAAAGCACCCTGCAACCGCAGAAGGTAGAATGGGGCGAGGACACGAGGCTGTCCGGTCTGAGCATCTGAGTGAGATGGAGGCTGCAGCAGTGGCAGCGGCAGAGGTCTCTTAAAGGGGCCATGTCAGCAAGCAGATTTTCATGGTGATGGACCTGCTTGCTATGAGCACCAGTGCTGATTTGGCTGCACGCAGGAGGCACCAGGGACTTACAGGGAAACATTGTTGGAGTGAGGGCCAAGGCAAGACAAAAATGCCAGCAGTTTCCATCGTTTCCTGTTGAGCCCTCCCCCTAACCAGTGCACCGGACACAGTACCTCCATAGCTGTGATGTCATCAAACTGGATAACAGAGGTCACTCTGCCCAGAGGATTCCCTGAAACCTCGCTTCCCCCAACTTGCAGCCACATCTGAGTGTATCATCAGCGAGTCACCTGCTCCTTGCTGAGACTCACACTGCAGGCAGCTGGCCTCGGTTTCTGGTATGACCTTTTGAGGCAACTATAAGTACAGCATCTGTGGATTGCTTGCTGAATCTTAACAGGTAGATCCAGAAGGGTAGAAGCTTGGGCTAAATTTGGCCTGCAGCTGAACTCTCAGGACTGTGCTACTGAACACCTACTACACAAAGCCGCACTAATAAGACCAGGAGACTTAGGAGCTTTGCTTAGTACATAGAAACAGACACGGAAAGGCAGACAAAATAGAAAGACAAAGAAGCAGAAACCATATGAGAGAACAGAACAGAGAAATAATGGAGTCAAGCAATCTAACAGATGCAGAGTTCAAAATGCAGATTATAAAGATGCTCGGTGAACTTATGGGAAGTGTAGATGAATTCAGTGAGAACTTTAACATAGAGACAAAAAAACATAACAATGGAAATGGAAATTATAAAAGGGAACCAGTTAGAAATGAAGAACACATTATCTGAGATGAGAAAATATATCAAATGGAATAAACAAAGTGAATAAAGAAGAGGATTAAATGGCCTATATAGAGGATGTGAAAGCCAAGGACATTCAATCAAAATGGCAAGAAAAAAGGAAGCCAAGACTGTAATAATAATTTAAGGAGCCTATGGGACATAATTAAATGTAAAAATATCTGTGTCATAGGGGTACCTGAAGGAAAACAAGATGTTGAAGAGCTATTTGAAGAAATAATGTTAGAAAACTTCCCTCATCTGTTGAAGGAAAAAAACATACAACCCCAGGAAGCTCAGAGAGTCACAAAAAAGAGGAACCCAAAGAGGCTCATACACAGACACATTATAATTAAAATGCCAAAGTTTAAATACAAAGAGAAAATCTTAAAAGCAGCAAGAGAAAATCAGTTAGTTACCTACAAGGGAGCACCCATAAGACTGGCAGCTGATTTCTCAAAAGAAACTATGCAGGGCAGAAGGACTTGGCACAAAATATTCAATGTGATGAAAGTCCAGGATCTACAACCAAGAATACTTTATCCAGCAAAACTATCATTTAGAGTTGAAGGACAGATAAAGAGCTTATCGGACAAAAAAATAAGCTAAAGGAGTTTATCAACACCAAGCCAGTATTACAGGAAATGTTGGAGGGACTTCCTTAAGAAGAAAAAACATATCAAAAACAGAAATAAAGAATGGTAATAACCGCATTCTTATCAACAAGTACCTCAAATGGAAAAGAGTTAAGTGCTCCATCCAAAAGATAGAGTGGCTGAAAGGATAAGAAAACACAGCCCCTACCATGCTGCCTACAAGAGACTCACTTCAGATTAAAAGATACATGTACACTAAAAGGACAGGAATGGAAAAAGATATTTCCTTGATGGAACCAGAGGGTATTGTACTGAGTGAAATAGATTGGATAGAGAAAGACAAATATCGCATGATTTCATGTACTTGTGGAATCTAAAGAACAATCTCAGCAACAACAACAAAAGTGGAAATAAACTCATAGATACAGAGACTATTTAGAGGGATACTAGACGAGAGAGGGTTGGAGGAACAAAAAAAGGCAAAGGGATTAATTGAGAGGTACAAATGCATAGTTGCAGAATAGACATGAAGAGGTAGAGGGTAGCATGGGAAAGATGGTAAATAATGTTATAATAAATATATAAGGCAGAAGTGAGATACTAGATTTAGTAGGCTGATCACTTTGCAAGTTATGTGAATCTCTGATCACTATAATATACAACTGAGACTGGTATATTATTATATGCCAACTATAATTGAAAAAAACTCAATTGAATTGTACAATGTAAATATAAGCCACTAATTGTCTATTATAATTCAATAAAGATGGAAAAAAATAAAGAGAATGAACTAGAAAAAAAGAAAGTAGTAGAAACCATGCCATAAAATGAGGGTAATTGAAATCTAAACAAAATTGCTGAGTAGAATGCCTTGAGCATGATGCTTAAGCAAAGCAAATCTAATTAGGGACAGACAGGAGGCAGATGAAGACTTTGGTGAGAATCATAAACAGAATTAGAACATTTTCTAGGGCTTTGAGCTTGAGAGAGTCATTATATCCTAATTCACTTTCCATTTCCTAGTTGTTGCTTTCATTACTCCTATACTTATTCATCATTGGGGTTGTTTGGAAGCTTACGAGTGAGTTAAAGAGCTGGGGAAGAGAAATCTATGATGATTAGATAAGCAAAGTGGGAAAGGAAGAGGTTGGGAGAATGGCATGCTTTTGTGTGCTGATGTGCATGGGGTGGAAATTTTTACCCTGTGAGAAATGAAAAGGAAACACAGACAGGTCATATGCCATTGCTCACCCCTTTGACGAAAAACGCATCATCAGACATTCATTCATTACTGAATTTTTACGGAATAAGTTTGTATAAACACAGTGTCCTAGGTGAAGGGCATTCGCTGATGAACAATACCTGCCTGGAGCTTTCAGTCTACTGGGATAATAGACATAGAATAAAGAAGCAAATATTATAAGTGCTAAAAAGTAGTAGAGCATAAAATGAGAACCTACGATAAGGGCCCCTATTAATCATCTCAATGCTGAGGGAAGACTTCTCTGAAGAAATAATGTCTTAGCTGAGACCTGAATGATAAGAGAGAGTTAACTTATATGCTGAGGTAGGGGAACAGTATTCCTGATAGAGGGAATAGCAAGTTTCAAACTGAGTGAACACTGTATTTTTTATACATGAACTAAGACTTACTATTTTCATCTTCCCTGGATAATGTGATGGAATCAGGATCCTTCCAGTTACAAAACAAAGGACTGTGACAGTAATTTTGGATCTACACTCTCTGCCAACCCTGCAATCCTCTACCCTTACTCTAGTCACCATATCCATTAATGAACAGTTGTTTTCTCTTCTTATCTCCAATTCTCTCAATCCCTTCTCATGCACTTCATCTTCAACTTAACTCACATCCCAATCAGTTATTGCTGAACCTGTTGCTTTCTCATTTCCATCAGAATTGACTTTCAGAAATATTTGATCATGATGTGTAATTTTCCTCAGTTGGAAATATCAGTTTATATTCCAGACTTTTAGCAACTTCCTGGAACTGATGAAAGGGGGCTGGAGAAGAGAAGATGTTTAAAGGATACTTTGAGAATAATTTAGACTATTTTACAGTTTATATTATCTTCTTGATTTGCTGTGAGTTCTCTCAGATTATTACTTGTTGATAATAATCTGACATAATTCATCAAGTAAAAGAGACTCAGACTTTGCTTGTATGAGGCCAAACAGCCACATTTAAAAGACTGAACATTTTTAGCGACTTCATTTATGATTCTTGATAGCTGGATATCTAGTGTTAGAGAAAATATCTTTAAATGCTTCCTTGCATAGATTTATATTATAAAAACTGAAGATTTATTATTTCAGACAAGATATTATTGAATATAATTCATTAATTAACAAATACTGATTTATTACTCAGTGGGGATCAGGTACAGTAAAACCCAAACCTAATTCTAGGCTTTGGTCATGCATGCTTTACTCTATTGCTAATTGAGTCAAGACTCGATTGGGGCCTATAAATTGCCTGACCTCAATTTTTGGCTCCTTCTCTAATCACAAATGGGAATCTGGGGATCAAGAGCTACCAAACATTCATCCTTCATATTCAAACTCTTATTTTTTTTTCTGAACTAGCATTTTGTACAGATCAAAAGACATACTATATGATTTCACTTATATGCGGAATCTAAGGAAAAAATAATAAACCAATCAAAAACAGACTCACAAATATACAAATATAGAGGACAATCTGGTGACAGACAGAGGAATGGGGGGTTGGGAGGCTGGGAGAAAGAAGTGAAGGGTTAAAGAAGTACAAATTAGTAGTTGATAGATGGTCACAGGGATGGGGAGCAAAGCATAGGGAATGCAGTTAGCATTCCCTATGGCTACATGGAGAGCCAGAGGAGAGAAAGAGTAATTAGGGGGATCATTTTATAAACTATATAAGTGTCTAACCAATGTACTTTATACTTGAAACTAATAAAAAAAGACATGCATACAGAATGACAAATGAAAATCCTTTTAGGCTTTTCAGCCAATAATAAAATATTTCTATAAAAATGGAAGTTACAAGATGGCAGCCATCTGTTGTTTAAAAACAACAGAACTATATTTAAACCTAATTATTCTGTAAGGTTGTGCCTTGAAAGCAAGGACAAAATTATTTACATTCATCTAAATGGGGGAAGCTTTTGTGTTCTACATTATATTTGGCATTGCTAGTATGAGATTGGATAACTATTACTGACTGAGGTACAATTATTCATATTTAATTATAGACAAGATTAGTTGTAAAAAAGTCCTTTTATCTTACTATTCTTGAACCATGTGGACATGTCAACTTGGACAATTCTGATTCTTTCCCCTTTATTTTGAGTAACTTGAAATCCAGATGCATTCATTGGCTTAGCAAATCTTTTAGAAATTGGTGGTAATGGAAATTACTAACAGATCCTGAACTTTTTCTTATTTTCTCCCCAAAGTTTGAAATGTATAAATTATGATAGAAATAGCAATTAGAATAATTATAAAAAGTTTTCAATGAAGTACATACTTGAATGAGTTAGGTTTTTACTAAAAAATATTCTTCCAGATATTCAATAAAATTGATACTATTAAATTGTGTTGCTAAGTGAAATGATCTAATCTGCATAAATTACACACTTAACATTCATCGACAGTTTTGTCATACTTGAAACATTTGGTCTCAAGATTTAATCAGATTTTGTCAACAAATCCAAGATCATATATGTCTGTGGGGACTTAATGGAACCTCTTGGATTTTCATAGGAAAAAGAAAATATTTTCATGAGGAGTAGAAAAATTTATCACCAGCCCTTCTCCATTCTACCCTCTGCCTTCTATTTCCCTGACCCATATTAGCATTATGAGGGCAACAAATGAAAGCTTGTCCTGACACAGGTTTTAAGAGCATGGTTCTATTCGGACAGCATTAAGGGAAAATCAGGCAACATAATTACTGTGCAAATTAGGCTGAGATCATTAAAGATCTTATCTATGTTATTGTTGTTATTGTTAATATCACCTGAATGTTGTCTCACAAATTACCAAGTACTTCCTCATATGTTATTTTCATATCACAGATTATGAAATGCTAATGTTATAAATCATAATAACATTAAAGGATATTACATGAATCCTTGATTTCCAGTGATGCTATCTTGTTTTCATAGTGACTGTGAGTAACTAATTGCTATAGATTCTCAAACAGTATTTGCTTTTGAGAGTTGACAACATATGCTAGCATTTTAACAAAGAGTAAATTAAATAATCCATGGTATGCTCAGATAATTGAAATGCTTACTAGGAATTTAAAAAAAAAAATTATAATGATGCTTAGGTGATGCCTAGAATTTTCTAGTACCTATAAGTTTTAAAGAGGGCCATGCAGGCCACTTTTCTACTCCTTTACCTGACAATCACGTTAATAACTTCTGACTATAAGATATTTATGGTTGTGAGCTAATAGCCCTCTTTCTTATTTTACTTTTATATTTTTAATTCTAATTTTTCAATTAGAGTTGACATTGAATATTATTTTATATTAGTTTCAGGTGTACAGCATAGTGTTTAGATATTTATAAAATTTATGAAATAAGCCTCTCAATTAGTCTAGTACCCACCTAGCACTATACATAGTTATTACAATATTATTGACTATATTTCCTAAACTGTACCTTATATCCCCATGACTCTTTTTTAACTACCAATTTATACTTCTTAATCCCTTCCCCTTTTTCACTGAGCCCCCAACACCCCTTCCATCTGGCAATCTCCAGTTTGTTCTCTGTATCTATGAGTCCGTTTCTGTTTTGTTTATTCATTTATTTTGTTTTTTAGATTCTACATGTAAGTACGATTATACTGTGTTTGTGTTTCTCTGACTTATTTCACTTAGCATAATACCCTGTAGTCCATCTATGTCGTTGAAAATGGTAACATTTTATTTTTTATGGGCAAGTAATATTCCATTGTATATATGTACCAAACTTCTTTATACAATTGTCTATTGATGGGCATTTAGGTTGCTTCCATATATTGGCTATTATAGATAGCACTGCAGTGAACATAGGGGTGTATATATTTTTTTGAATTAGTGTTTTGTTTTTCTTTGGATAAATACTCAGAAGTGGAATTGATGGGTCATAAAGTAGTTCTAGTTTTGATTTTTTGAGGAACCTCAAAATTGTTTTCCATAATGGCTGTACCAATTTGCAGTCCCACCAACAGAGCACGAGCCTTATCAACACTTGTTTTTTGATTTGTTGATGGTAGCCATTCTGACAGGTGTGAAGTAGTATTTCGTTGTGGTTTTAATTTGCATTTCTCTGATGGTTAGTGACCTTGAACATGTTTTCATACATCTATTGGCCATCTGTATTTCCTCTTTGAAGAAATGTCTGTTCAGGTCATCTTCCAATTTTTAATTAGATTGTTTTTTTTTGATGTTGAGTTGTATGAATTCTTTATAAAACTTGGATTTTAATCCCTTATCAGATGTATCATTGGCAAATATCTTCTCGCATTCAGTAGTTTGCCCTTTCATTTTGTTGAGGTTTCCTTTGCTGTGCAAAACTTTTTAGTTTAATGTAGTCCCATTGGTTTATTTTTTCTTTTGTTTGTCTTGCCCAAGGAGACATATCAGAAAAAAAGATTGCTAAGAACAATTTCAGAGAGTTTACTGCCTATGTTTTTTTTCTAGGAGTTTTAAGCCTTTATAAAAGACACATTTAAGTCTTTAATCCATTTTGAGTATTCTTGTATATGTTGTAAGAAGGTGGTCCAGATTCATTTTTTGCATATATCCATCCAGTTTTCCCAACATAATTTACTGAATAGACTGTCTTTACCCATTGTATATCTTGTACCCTTTGTCATAGACTAATTGACCATAAAGGCGTGGATTTATTTTGGGACTTTGTATTCTGTTCTGTTTATCTGTGTGTTAGTTGTTATGCCAGTACCATGTGTTTTTTTTGGTTACTACAGCCTTGTAGTATAGTTTGATATCAGATAGTGTGGTACCTCATACTTTGTTCTTCTTTCTCAAGATTGCCATGGCTATTCGGGGTCTTTTATGGTTCCATATAAATTTTAAGATTATTCGTTCTAGTTCTGTGAAAAATACCAATGATATTTTGGTAGGCATTGCACTGAAACTATAGATTGCTTTGGGTAGTATGGACATTTGAACAATCTTAATTCTTCCTGACCATGAGCATGGTATGCTTCCATTTCTTTGTATCTTCTTCAATTTCTAATAGCCCTCTTTTAAAAAGAATAAATACTTCAACAGGCATGAAAATTACAATTCATTAAGGCATTTTACTTACAATTTACACTTTGTTGGTTTCATTTACTTCCTTTGATCCAAAGTCTGAGTCAAAGTTAGTTGACAGAGAATAGGCATCTTCTTAATAGGGAAAGAGGATAGAGCTGCAGAAGAGTGTTGAGTCCTTGGTGCTAGAGTGGGAATATCAAGGTGTGTCAAAAAATGGGAGGGCAGCCCCCAAACAAATTTTATGAACTAGCCAAGGAGAGATGCTGTGAGTAAGAACTGAAGTGACTGGCAATAGAGAGGAATCAGAAGAGAAATAACTGAATACTTTACTTGAAGAAAATTTTCTAGTTGGATGTGGGTGCTCAGAGGACAAAATGAGTTGGAGATATGTAGCTTGAGAAAGAGGGAAGAATTCAAACCAAAACCAAAATCATGGTAACTATGGGAAGGGAAGTATTTTCCACAGTTCCTGAGAAATGTATAAACTCTGTCATAAAGCTTTATTCCCCCACAATATTAACTGGATATTTGAACCTAAAATTATTATGCATTTTTTATTATTATTATTATTATTATTATTATTAATGTTGTTCCTGTTGCTATTATTGTATTATTAGAGGTAATATTTTGAAAATGTGAGTGGCCTTATGCTGTCAAGCACACTAGAAGTAATGCTAAAAACAAAAGCAGCAACAACCTTGATTTTTAATGCAAGAAAAATACACATTTATTTTAGCTCACTTTTTTGAGTTATTCTAAAGAACCATAAACCAATATTTTTTTTAAAAAATCCCAAACTTTTACTATCCTGATGACCTCATTAACTACAGAGTTACCCTGCACAGACTACAGACTACGATTGAAATCTGCAGCAGCTCTGGAGGTTAACTGTTTCTTTAAAGCACTTCCTGAGGCCCTCCCAAATCATATATATATCACATGTGTTGTATTTTAGACCAGACCATCCCAGACCTACCATCCAAGTTTGGTTAAAATTTATGTAACCATTTCATATAACATAGAAAATTAATTTTATTTACATAAATTCTATTGCTTCTATCACATTGTTACTACTTGCGTTCCTGATTCATGATTCCAGGTTCTCTATAATTCATATGGATTAATATTCCAAGTATTTAATCCCACTAGCTATTCCATCATTAAAATAGAAACAGGTCCAGTAATATTATGGTAACTAGGTATAGTGCCAGGTGGGTGCTAGACTAACCAGGAGATAACTTCATAAGTTATATAAGCATGTAACCACTATGCTGTATACCTGAAACTAATTTAAAATAATACTGAATGTCAACTATAACTGAAAATTTAAAAAATGTTTAATTTAAACAAAAAAATATAAATGAAATAGAGACAGATCTCAGGCTTCTTCAGTTCTTTGGTCCTCCACTCTACTTCCCATTAAGCAAGTTTCTAATGCACTGTATTTAGCATAGTATGATACATTCCCGACTTCCATGTGCTACTCATACATAGGCATATATCTTATATTCAAAATGCAAAAGCATTTTGGTTAAAAACATAGTGATTTAAAGGTCTTTTAATTGTAGGATTAGCAAAAACTAAGATTGTACTTTTGAAGAATATATGTTGATGTGAAGATTCATGAGTGGCTGCTCTAGTTATCAAATTCAGAATTAGCACAGGATTTAAGTGATTAAAAATAGAGGCATTTTCAGTTTATAGACTTTCTTATTATCTTTAAAAAAGTGATAGTGGGGTTTCCAGCTGAGAAGAATGGTTGTGAAAAACATTTTGTTCCAGTTAGTTAATTTTTCCCTACATGTGCTATATTCATTGTATCCATTTTAAAAGCAAATGAGCCATCTCTATCTCCTCTTACATTTGTGGCAAACTCTTGCTGTGCCAATTTCAGAGTACATATATCTTAGGGAGAATAAGATGTTCTAATCTTGTTATAATTTTAAATTAAAACAATGAAAATAGTTCAATATGAGGATATTGGTAAGTTGCACTAGTCAGACTACCTTTGTTCTTTCAAAAAAATAGAAAAACATGCCTGTAAACAGGGTAGTAGGTTCTTATATTAAAATATATAATAAAATTTATTATACTATGAATGCTAGAAGATTTCAGCTCAATCAAGTAATCAGTTTACTGAAGCTAAAATTTGTTAATAAATGTGCTGTGTACTTGAAATTCAGCCATTTTGCAAGTAATTACAGCAAACTTTCAATGAATTATTTTCATTAAGGAAATAGATATGCTACAAATGAAGATATAAGAATGGATAATAGGCAAATGAAAAGATACTCAGCATTATTAGGGAAATGTAAATTAAAACCACAATGAGATTCCACTACATACCTATTAGAATGACTAAAATTTAAAAGACTGATTAGCAAGTGGTAATGATATGAAGCAAGTGGAATACTTAAACATTGCTGTTGGAAATGAAAAATAGCACTGTCACTTTAAAAATTTTTAATAGTTTCGTATAAGGTTAAACATACATCTATCTGTCCATGACCCCAGATTCTACTCTTGTTTTTACCCAGAGAAATGAAAATGTATATCAACATAAAAGACTTGTTTGCAAATGTTCACAGCAGCTTTATTCCTAATAGCTCTAACCTGGAAACAAACCAAATGTCCATCAATAGGCGAATGAGTGAACATATAATGATACAAGCATATATGGAAAACAAGTCACCAATAAAAAGGAACAAACTAATGGTACAAATAAGAGCAAGGATGAATCTCAAGCAATTATGTTGAGCAAAGAGGCCAGACACAAAAGAGTGCATAGGCATTGATATGAAAATTAAACTATGATGATAGAAATTAGATCAGCCATTGCCTGCTCATGGCAGAATCTTCTCAGGTAATGGGAATACCTTGTATCTTAGAAGAAATGTCATCAGCCCCAATACTTGAGCATGGAGAAGATACTTAATTTGAATTGCTGTAAGACAATCTATGTATTCAGGCCACGGAGACAGAAAATAAAGACACAATATAGGAACCTTCTGTGGTTAGGACTAGAAGTCCCTTGTCAAAATGGAAGCAGGAATGAATGATAAAGTATTTATTCATTCAATCAACAACCAAATAGTTATTAATGTATGATTGATGAGCCAGACCATTCTAGGCACTGGGGATATAGATGAAGTCTCTGGCCTCATCTAATGTACACTTCAGTGGGCTGAGACATACGATAGACAAACACCAAATAAACAGAATGATCATAGATCAATGCTATAAAAGATACGAGGGCACTCCAGGAAAGGTGTCACAGATCCATTTCTAGAGAATCCCTGTATCAGGTAGAGAAAGAATGAATATAAAGGCCCCAAGGTGGGAAAGAGCTCAATTTGTTTGAGGAGCTAAAAGGAGAACAGTGTTTTCTAAAAGGTAGGCAGTGTTTGATAAGTGGAGAGCCAGGCAGAGTGTTGTTTCTTTTGGGCCTTGCAGGCCACACACAGTAAGGTGATCCCATTTTAACCTAAGTGAAATGGAAAGCCATTATGGAGTTTTAAGTTACAAGTGCATTACCTATTTGTGTTTTTAAAAGGTCTCTTTGTTTAATATGTAGATAGAAGTATGGGAAGAGCAAGAAGTAGGGAAAGAGATCATAAAGACTATTGCAATTAAAAGAAAGCTGCATGTGGGGAGTGGGAGAAACAAGTGAAGGGGATCTAGAGTTACAAACTTCCAGTTATAAGGTACGTAAGTCATGGAGATGTAATTTACAGCACAGAAAAAAGACAATAATACTGTTATCAACTTTGTATGGTGGCAGGTGCTAACGAGACTTATTGTGGTGATCATTTCATAATGTATATAAATATTGAATCACTATGTTGTACATCTTAAACTGATATAATATTATATGTCAATTATAACTCAATCTAAAAAGAAAGCATGGAGACTGGTTAGGAGGTTATTGCAATACCCCAGGGAGGTAACGAGGGTAGCTTGAATTAGAGGGGTGGCAGTAGTAGAAAAAGAGAAGTGGACATGATTTGCATAAAAATTTTGTTCATTCATTCAATAAATATATTGAATGTCTATTGTGGGGAACAAAAGAGAAGTGGACAATTACAAAGTGTAATTTAGCTGTAGACCTGACAGGGCTCAAAAATAGGATGTGGAGGAATAAGTAAATTGGAGAAACCAAGGTGATCCATCAGTCTTTACTTGAGCTTTGTGCCATTTACAGAGATGGAGAAGTCTGGGTGTCTAAAACAGGACATTGGGGTAAGAATGTCAATGTGCACCTAATCAGAGGTTTAGCAGAAAAGAGATGGCACTCCCAAACCAGGTAAGATGAAGAGAGAGACTATTTACAAAGTGTATAAGAACAGTAAGGATAGTGTTGTACCCTAGGGCTAGTACCGATAGGGAGTCATTACTCTCACTAGGATATAAGAGACAAAGGGAAGCGGGATGATTTTACTGAAAGGACTCCAGACAAGAGATGAGGTCCTCAGTAGAGGAATCGGCAAACCCATAGAAACCTGGTGGAAGGGACCTTTGTTCTCGAGGCTGGAGAACATTTTCATTGATAAAACCCACCCTGGACCTGGAGAGATGGGGGGTGGTGGGATTTGGGGGCAGGGGAGAGGGGCAGTGGTGATAGTCACTCAGTACTCAGAGCACAGAGAGTGAATTTGGAAGGGCATAACAAGATATTTAGCATAATGCCCATATACTGAATTCTATATAATTTAAAAATACATTAAACTTTTCTGAACAATCTAAACTACAGCCAATGTATTTTGCATTAATGTTGATTTTTTTTATTAAGAAGATGAACTTGGAAGGCTTTTTCAGGTATGTTTTAGTCATATATTATTATTTTAATGCTGATTAGAGGAAGCTATTCTACTTACTATTTTAAAAAGTAGTCATTTCTTGGTTAAGAAGGAAACAAGTGTGTAAGGAATTATGGGATGCTCAAAACCTGAAGACAACTTTAGGGTTTTAGAGAGTCACAAGAGTACTAGACAGATGGAAGTGAAGAATGCATCTGTTTCTTTACCATTAATACCTTGCATAGGTGTTTGTGACATTTGGAGCTGAAATAAGAAAATCAGGTTTTATTCCATATGCTCGAAGTCTTTATTATGTTTGTCAGTATAGCTTAATCTTTTTAGTTATCGCATGTAATTCTGTTTCTACATTTTGGTGGAATTGTCTAACAAAGACAGCATCTTTATGTTTTATAATACAAGCTATCCACGGGTCACGTTGGCTACTATAAACTCTGTGTTCAAAGTTTATTTAATCAGAAGGCACTGTTACCAAAGCATTAAAATCAAATTTTAATGATACCCTCATTTAAAACAAATATTTAATGTTTGCCCAATACTTGTTGCTCTGTGATATTTTACTGTTTATCGTCATGCACTGATTGATTACCAAGAGATTATAAAGGCATTAGAAGTAAATAGGATTTAAATTCGGTATGTGCGTATGCACATGCAGGTACAAATTATTCAGTGAGGCAATGGTTTTTCATTTATTCAGAACTAAAGAACATTCACTGATGCCACAAATATTTATTGAGTGCGTTCTATGTGTCAGGCATTCTTCTAGACACTTGGGCTACAAAATAGACCCAGATTTCTGTTTCTGTGGATATGATATTCTAGTGAGAGAACATAGACAATAAACAGTACATGTAATAAATAAACTACATAGCATGTTAGAAAGTGGAAAAAAGTAGAGCATGTACAAAATAAAGCAATACTCATCAGGATCATAAAACAAACTTAACCCTACCCTAACCGGATCTCCTTAAGAATTGAAACTTTTGCAGTTTTTATAGACATCAATGCTTAATTGGGCAAGCCAAAATATTTATCAGAAATCCATGATGCATTTATGATTAGTATGTTAATGTTTTGGATCACTAAATAAATTTAGCATAGTAGACCAGTCTTTAAATTATCACTATTAAACCTGCCATAATTAACTATATTTATGACAAAGCAAAACAAAAGTAATCATTTTTGTAATGGATCAATCAAGATATGTAAATTGTAGATTTTTATTGATGCATCATTTGTCTCATTATTTATGCATATGTCTAACACAGTGAATCTGAAACTTAAAGTGTTATTGCTTTGGTGTTTTTTGAGGAATTCTATTCATAAGTTTTAATCCACATTGATGTCTCTTTCTATTCTTGAATACAAAGGAGAAATTATCTTTGTGTGTTGATTTTGAAGAAATTATATTCAAATGAGGTTTAATACACCTTAAAGTTTCATTTTTATTAAAGCTTATGGAAAATTGCTGAAGTAATGTTTCATGATGCCAAGTCACTAAGCAAAGTTCCACAAAATAACAACTGTTAGGAAAATGAATCAAAGGCAATCATTCCTTTAGGCAATGGACAAACTCATTCAACTAAGAAATTTATATATGTTACTTATATAAATTTATATATGTCCATTTGACTTGACTTCCTTTTAACCAGCTTTATTTAGGTTTAGATTCCTACTTTTTATTGCAAGGTACACTGGAAACAGAAGAAAAAGATAATCTCATTCTGGGTGATTGGTAACATTGGAAAAATCAAATTTTTTTGGTATCTTTCTGGCAATAGTTTCAGATGAAACAACTTTTTTTTCCAAACAAATTGAAACCAATTATTTCGTCCAGAGTTTGCATTTGACATCAGATAAGTGATTCTTCTAATTTGTCTAGACTTTCAGCAAACTATTGGAAAATATCTTCTTTCATTTATTTCTCATCTTTCTTCATGAAATTTTTAAAATATATATTAAGGTGTTCTCGGAGATTGGGGGTTGGCTATCTAGCTCATATTAAAAATCTAACAGAAAACATACTGTTAAGCATTTGAGCATCTCAGATCAAAGCCTGTATTTAAGACCAAAATGATATTATGTAAGGTTTTCTGATCATAAAAAGATAGTAACTTTGTATCTTTTTGCCATTGAATTAACATTTATAAGTCTAACACTCCTGATGAATTTCCCTGTCTAGTAATATTTCTATCAATTATATAGTATGTGAGGCTAACACAGTATACAATCAGCCTAAACATTTTACCACTGCCATATATTTGGTGCCTTTCTGTTCTTTAAATGAAATAAAGTTGTTCTTTAATGTTTTGGTGAATTTGTGTGATTTCTTTGGAAAAGTTACCACCAGAGTTCACCATGAATTACAGCCAATATACATAGTGCTATTCAGAAAATATCTCATTCCTTTCCCTGTTTTTGTGAATGTGTTTGTGGAGGCTTATTTCCTTTTAATGTCTCTTTAATTCCCCTTATTTAAAGCCTAAGTCTCAAACATTCATGGCCCTTATTATAAACTATAAAATGTGTGCTTAATTCAATTATCCTTTTCTAAAAAATTGTCCTGAATCCTTACAGTTTAATCATGTCTTACCTGTAACTAAATTTAAGAATATATGTAAATTGTCCGAACTCTGGTAAAACAAAATGACTAAAAATATTATACAGTGACATGGCTTTTTAGCAATGCCTACCTCACTTGTTTTATAAAATTACTTTATTTAAGCTTTTTAAGTTATATTTGCCCATTATATGTATCTAATAAAAATCAAAACAGAATTTAGGTATTGAATATTTTTAAAGCCAACCACCTTGATGCCATCCTTGTTTTTTTGTTTTGTTTTGTTTTGTTTTCTCTCATCTTTGACATCTAATTCATTAAGTCCTACTGGTTATGTCTCAAATTTGGCCCTGTACCCATCTGTAAGTCTTCTGTCACCCTCTTATTCCAGGCTTCCTTGTGAGTCTCTCTATAATCCATTCTCTACAAAGAAGTGAAAGCCACTTCTTAAAGGTAAATCAGATTGAACCGCTTTCTTAATTAAAACTACTTCCTGACTTCCTCGAATCAAGTTTGAACTACTTATCATGGCCAGCTAGTCCTTACATCAACAGAGTCCTGTTTCCTTCTGAGGTCTTATATCCTGTCCCATCCCCTTCTGGTCACATACCAAGCTCATTCGCACCTTAGGGCTTTGGCACTTGCTGTTCCCTCAGTTGCATTGTGGTTTCTTCCTTCTTGTCCCTCAAGTCTAAGCTCGGGTATCACCTCTTCCAAGATTCTTTCTGACTATCCTGCCCAAAATAGTGCCAAGTCAATCTCTATCATATCTCCCAATGCTATTTATTTCATTTCAGTAAGCTCCATCAGAAATTACTTGTTTATTTATTTGTTTGCTTCTTTGTTGCCTGTATCCTCACCTCCCTCAACCCTTTAATAAGTTCCAAGAGAGTAGGGCCCTTATCTTGGTGTGATACCCAAGATCGTAGGTCAGAAATTGGTATGTAGTTCATGCTTTATATAGATGTGCTGAATTGATAGTTTAATAATGTGTCAAAATTTAGGGCATGTGTTGAAAATTTTTTGAATCATTGACTCTCAAACATTTTCCTTTGGTGAAACTGTCCAGTTACTTTACTTTACATGAACTCCTTTAAAACTGATTCAGTGTTATCTAGCTTTTGTGCTCATTAGAAACACATTTTCTACCAGTAGAATTTAAGTTTGGTAAAACATTCAACAGATCTTGAGTTAAATAAATCATGCTTGAACTGCTTTCAAATAAGGAGACCAAGGAACTGAGATATCATGTGCAGTGATCTCAAGGCTTTTGGAAATCATCTGATAATTTCCTTCTATGTCTATCTCCCCATCCTCACTTATCCTAAAATCCCATGTTTTAAAAGTTTTATTTTATTTATTTTTATTTAGTTTCAAGTATACAGTACATTGGTTAGACATCTATATAGTTCATAAAACAATCCCCCCAATTGCTCCCTCCTTCCCCTGATCCTCCACCTAGGCAACGTATTAATGCTAATTGCACTCCCTATGCCATGCTCCCCATGCCCATGACCATCCATCAGCTGCTGATTTGTACTTCTTTAGCCCTTCACTTCATTCCCTCATGCCCCCAAATCTCCCTCCTCTTTGTCTGACACCAAATTGTCCACTATTTTTGTGAGTCTATTTTTGATTAATTTATTCTTTTTACTCTTTAGATGCCGCATGTAAGTGAAATCATATAATGTTTATCTTTGTCTAATTTAAATACCTTCTAGGTCCATCAAAGCAATGTCTTTTTCCATCCCCTTCCTTTTCATATGTAAGAGTCATGTTTTCTTATCCTTTCAGCCACTCTATCTTTTGGTTGGAGCACTCAGTTATTTTCCATTTAAGGTACTTATTGATAGGAATGTAGTTATTACCATTCTTTATTCCTGTTTTTGATACATGTTTTTTTTCTTCTTAAAGAAGTCCCTCCAACATTTCCTGTAATACTGGCTTGGTGATGACAAATTCCTTTAGCTTATTTTTGTCTTGGAAAATCATTATCTGTCCTTCAACTCTAAATGATAGCCTGCTGGATAAATTATTTTTGGTTGTATATCCTGGGTATTCATCTTATTGAATATTTTGTGCCAAGCCCTTCTGTCCTGCCTAGTTTCTTTTGAGAAATCAGCTGCCAGGCTTATGGGTGTTCCATTATAAGTAATTATCTGTTTTTCTCTTGCTGCTTTTAATATTCTTTCTTTGTATTTAATCTTTGGCATTTTAATTATGATGTGTCTTGGTGTGGGCCTCTTTGGATCCCTGATTTTTGGAATTCTCTGAGCTTCCTGGGGTTTTATGTCCATTTCCTTCACCAGGTTAGGGAAGTTTTCCATTATTATTTCTTCAAACAGCTGTTAAACATCTTGATTTTCTTCAGATACACTAATCAGATGAATATTTGGAGCCTTAATAGTGTCCCATATCCTCCTTAAATTATTTTTAGAGTCTTGGGACCTTTTTTCTTGCCATTCTGATTGAGTGTACTAGTTGGCTTTCCTGTTCTCTATATAGGGCATTTGATCCTCTTCTTTATTCACTTTGTTTATTCACTTCTCATCTCAGATAATGTGTTCTTCATTTAATACTGGTTCCCTTTTAAAATTTCCATTTCCATTTTTATGTTTTCTTCTCTCTTTGCTGAATTTATCTACATGTCCCAAAAATTTATTGAGCATCTTTATAACCAGCGTTTTGAACTCTGAATCTGTTAGATTACTTGACTTCATTATTTCTGGATCTCTGTTCTGTTCTCTCATATGGTTTCTGCTTCTTTGTCTTCCCATTTTGGCTGCCTTTCTGTGTCTGTTTCTATGTACTAAGCAAAGCTCCTAAGTCTCCTGGTCTTATTAATGTGGATTTGTGACATAGGTGTCCAGTGGCCCAGTCCTGAGAGGGGTTCAGCTGCAGTCAAAACTTAGCCCAAGCCTTTACCCCTCCGGGCCACCTGTTACGATTCAGCGAGCAATCTACAGATGCTGTGCTTAAAGTTGTCTCAAAAGGCCACACCAGAAACCAAGGCCAGCTAAATCCAGTGTGAGTCTAGGCACTGCTCAGCAAGAAGCACCTGAGTTGCTGAGGATACGCCTGGATGTGGCTTGGGTGGAGGTGTGAGTCAGGGAAGGCGAGGTTTCAGGGAATCCTTTGGATAGAGAGACCTCTGTTATCCAGTCTGATGAAGTCACGGCTATGGCGGCGCTGTGTGTGTGCACTGGGAGGAGGGTGGGCTCAACAGAGGAACAATGGATACTGCTGGCACTTCTGTACAGAGCGAGTCTTGCTTCGGCCCTCACTCTGACAATATCTCCCTGTATGTCCCTGGTGCCACCCCATGCACAGCCTAATTGGCACTGGTGCTCAGAGCAAGCAGGTCCATCACCATGAAAATCCACTTGGGGACATGGCCCCTTTAAGAGGTGTTTGCAGCTGCTACTGCTGCAGCTTCAGTCTCACTTAGCCACTTCGGACTGGGCAGCCCTGCATCCTCGTTCCGTCCTACCTTCTACCATTGCAGGGTGCTTTCTTGGACATCTCTCTGGTTGTATGGCTTTTTCTGTAGATCCCAGGCGATTTTTCTTTACTGCTGCTCGTTATTTCCGTCACAACTTGATTTGGTTGCAAGAGGGATAAACAGAGCCTCTATCATCTATGCCAATTTTTTTCTCTCCTTAAGAGTTTTATTGTTTTAGTTTTCATTTAGTAACCAAGTTGAGATAGAAATACTCCTAGAAGAATTAGCACTTTAAACTTGTTCAGCTATTTAAGCATGAGGTCTGAGGATCTAAAAGGATGTTTTGAGACAGAAAAGAGGCAAACATTAGAACACAAGGAAGCTGAGAGATAAGGCAGAAGGCAGCACCTAGAGAGTAGGAATCATTCAGAAATTTTGGTCTTCTTGTAAAGTGGGTAGGGTGTAATCTATTGTATTCTGGTTCTTCTCCTGGTTCTACCACTTGTGTGAAAAAATAGGAGATTCAGCTGGATGATCTTTTAACAATTCCAAGTTAGTGATTCTGTACTCAATAATTTTAACCACAATCAACCCTCTTCACTTCTCATGGATGACAGAAAATAATAGAGCTGATTCAATTAAGGGCCAATGTGGTTTCTATAAATACAGTAATATGGGAAAAAACAGCAACGAACCTTGAATTCCATTTTTAGTTTATGTATTTCATTCTACATATATTCATAGTGTTTCACTACACATATATTCAGACATGAATGTGTGTGCATATGCACACTCACGTGCACATTGCCCTTACTGAAAAATTACAACGTCATTATCCATTCAGAAGCACTGATTCTGAGAAGTATGAAACAGAAGATACTTCACCCTGATACAATATCTAATAAACCATTTCATTTTCTGACATTATTATATTACATTCTATTTACCATATTAGGTTGAGCCAGAATACACAAAGGCATAGCAGGTTGAGAAGGTTAAGAAGAGCTTATCTATTTCTTTCTTCAACTCAGCCCCTTATCAGATAACTCATTCTTGGTGATTCTCTTTTTAAATTAATTTCCTTCTTTTCCTGTTCTCCTGATTAATCTATTAACCTAGAGTCAATTGTGGGGATCCTGGCAGTGTAATAACAGTTAACAATTGCTGTTGCACTAACAAAAGTTTAGCATTTTGTTAATATTTTTATTCTCAAATTGTGTCACAATTATGCTTATTAATTTTATACTGAGTACATTTACTATTATATTTATTACAATAATCATGATCAAAAGAGTGATCCATTATTTCTGACTCTCAGGAGGCAATAAATATGTGGTGAGTGAATGAATAAATGTAATGTTGGAATTAAAATACACCCCTAACATTTCAGCAAAACACTTTATTAAAAAGCATGGGGAGGGGGCAGGAAAGCATGGGGTTGGAGGCTGTGCACTGGAACAGTTATATATTTTTCCATAGCATGAGATCTGTCCTCATTAAAATACATATAATGTAGTGCCGTTCCTCCAAGAGGACCTGCTGTGTCCTGTTGAAATTATCTTCCCCAATCTGTGGATTAGCTAGCAGTAGGGGATGATAGGACTGATGTTTGTCTGTGCCTGTATATTTAAGTGGCTGAAGAAAAGAAGTTATAGGGATTAACATTCCACTTTTACAAGTATAATTATAAGTTTTAATATAAGGACAACTTTATTTTTGGTGTATTTCATTATGAATGATATGTTCAGACCATGCTTTTTTGCATTTATTTTTCATTTTTTTGGAAATTAAAGGAAACTCATCCAATTTATTAATGAATTTCAAAACTGTACTTGAAAAAAACGGAAGGTATTTTTTTGAAAGGATGAGTGTAAATAAATCATCAAAACTTTAATAGTGTTCAAAAAATCATTTAAAAACATACTTAACTCAGTATGTTACTTCTCCATGTAGGTGTTTTAAATGTTTTAAACTTCTGTTATAAAAATTAACCTAGGCCAATTTGGCCATTCTGCAATTTTCAGCTTCTTAGAGCAAACTTTTTTAGAATCCGACAGTTAAAGACAGGTGGGTGATCCATGTCAACCTACCAGGTGGTATGCTAAAATTAAAACAAGTTTTAGACCAAATAGACCAAGTTCTGTCAAATGTGCCAACACTTGGTAGCAAACAGACACAAAAAAGTTATTGAGTTTAGGTCTTTAAGTTCTCACTCTCAATCCATAGGAACTTCCACTTGTCCCATTGCAAGAGAGGTTCTATATGAGGAAAATAAGCCAGTCTTCTAGTTCAATCAGAGAACAGAAACTTCCATGAAATAGAATGGAAGGCATAGCAAAAGGAGTTTAGAACTAGACTTTGTGCACTTCTCTTAAGGTATTAGGTTCCTGGCCTTGCCAAGGGCTTATGCCTCATTCATGGTAAGGCCCATAAAATCTCTCTAGCCAACTGAATATCTTGAACACCACTTATTTCATCAATAAATAATCATTTTGAGCATCACTTTTTTAAAGTTAATGAAACCTCTGGTGTAGATTTTGATAATGATACTTAAAATTCTTACATAACTATTTCTTTTCTTTATTTTTTAATTAAAATTATTGGGGTGACATTGGTTAATAAGATCATATAGGTTTCAAGTGTACAATTCAATAATACTTCATGTGTATTTTGGGATATATAACTGAAATCAACAAACATACATGACAAATAAACAAGAGACTCATGGACATGGAGAGCAGGCTAGTGGTTACCAGAGGGAAGGGGCAAGGGGAGATTAGGGAGGTAGATATGTGTAAAGGGGCTCAAATATATGGTGACAGAAGGAAATTTAACTTTGAGTGGTGAGCATATATAACCATTTTTAAAGTGTGGATTTTTTATTAAGGAACTTAAAATGCCAACCACCTTAGATATGAATCAAAGTTAACTTACAGATACATAATTCACAGTGAAATATTTTAAAGTATATCACCACACCTACAACATAAAAGCTTTTTAAATAGATTTATTAAATATTATCACAATGGCTATTAAACTAGATTTGTACTGTAATGTTACATCTTCACCAAGATATATTGATTGCAATATATAATGTTTCATAGATACCCTACATATTATTTCATATATATTCCTGCTCCTATGATGATAGATGTATTTATTCATCAGTTTATTTATTCAGTTGTATCTATTCAGCTCTTACTATCATCACAGGAGCAAGAATCACAGAAAATGAGGTCATTTGATTCAATTCCCCTTTTTTGTGTCAGTTAAATGATCTTAAATTTCAACCATATAAATTCTTAGATACTTAATTCAAATTTGACAGGTAACTGAAGTAATCTCTTCCAAATTTTAACTTTATTGACTGCATAGAGCTTTCTTGTATTTAAGAGAAATATTGGCTGGTGAAGGAGACCAAGTCTCAATTCAATTGAATTGAAGGAAAATGAAGATAAGTTAATGTCTGCCTTCGATCAGAGAGGAACTCCAAAATTTCTTTCCCAAGGAAAAGTTAAAAGACACAAAACAGGGCCCTAGGGAAAAAGTTGTTGTGCTTGCCTAAAAGCTAGGTCTAGAAGTAGACTAAAGTTTCAGGGGAACTTCTCTGTCCAGCTGGAGAGATACCTTATGAGATTGTGTGTTTTCTACCTCTCAGTTTGCCCTTTTTGAATGAGTCAGGCGGTTTGCTTTTCATCGGTATATCTATCCCTTTACCCTTGGGAAAACCATCCCTACTCATATTCCTAGATCTCCTGTTTCCCTAGAATCAGTTATATACAAGGGCTTTTGAAGCAATAGAACTTTCCATTCTACCTTCTTACAGGTAGAATGTTCAAAATAAATCTATCTGAGATTGAGTGTGGCCCACATGGTACCACTGAGTCTTATACTACCTACATACTTATGACTACCAAATATTTCTTTCTTGTTCAGACTCTCCTGCACAAAGACTCATATATACAAATAACTACTAGGAAACTCCTTATGAAAATCTGGCAGGCAACTCAACCATAACATTCAAAGTAAAGATAACAATTTCTTGCTCAGTCTCTCAAAATGCTTCCCATCCCTTCTTCCAATTAGTGTTCACAACGTACACACCATTATTCAAGCCAAACAACTAGTCATTCTCCCATTCTCTTTATCCCTTACACTCCACGGCTGGTCTATCAGCATTTTCTGTCAGCTCTAACCATCTCTGCTGCTATTATTCCAGTCTTAACTTCCATCACCTCTAACCCAGAATGCTATATTTTCCACCTACTAACTCTCCTTTCTTCTACTCTAGTTCTGCTTTTTTTGGTTAACACAGAAATGGAAGGAGAGTGAAAAGAAGAGGAAAACACCATGTCACTCTCTTGGTTAAAACCTTTATATGGCTCATCTTTACTCATAGGATGAATTCAAACCTTTAACAATGGCCTACAAATTCCCCTTAAATCTCTTGCCTCTCAAACCTCGCCAGTTCCCTGCTTACTCTGGCCACATAGTTTCTTCTCCTGTTCCAAGCATAGCCCAGCCTCAGGATCTTTGCATTCACTCTTCCTTCTGTCTGGAAAGCTCTCGTGCCTGATAGTCACATGCCTTATTCCTCAATATCCGATTCTCAAGTCAAAGGTCCCCCACTGTGAGGCCACTTGTACCACTTTATCTCAGGTAGCTCACCAACACCCTCAGCCAGGCACTTACCTGCCTTCTCTACTATGGAATATTTTTCATGAACTAAAAATTTCTATTTAGTTGATTGGTTATTATCCCTCTACTCTGAATATAATGTAAATTCCATAAAATCAAGAATCTTGCCTCTCTCTGCTCTACTCTCTTTGCCTTGGCATATAGTAGGAGTTTGTTCAATAAAGAAATGAGGACTCCCACCTGACAAAGTTCTCCTTTTTAGGAAAGGGAGAATCAAAATTCTTTTCCAATGTAGCTGACATACTTGGTAATAAGCTGATGTGGCAGAGTTGTCCTGAGATAACTCTCTTAGTTAAACCCAATTCTGAATATAGTTACCGCTCCAGAAGCCACCAGGGAGACAATAGGATCAATTTGAGTGTTTCTCATTCCTTCAGGCCTCCTCATCCCTCAGGCTCATCCTTCTGTTTGATAAATCAGTGCAGGGGGAAGAGGAGTAGCATCATATCCAAGGACAAAAATGGCCTGTAATTTTTTGCATTATCTCTGAAGATAATTCAAAGGTACTGACTCAATCTCAGGACCCTCAGGCAGTGATTCTCAAAGTATGGTTTTTGGGCCAGCAGCACCAACATCACCTGGGAAGTTGGAATGCAGATTATCAGGGCTCACTACTGACTTGGAGAATCAGAAACTTTAAATCTGAGCAAGCCTTCTGTTCAAATATGAGAACTGCTGTTCTAAAGCAACAGTGCCCAACCTTGGTGGCACTTTATAATCACCTGCCAAGCTTTGAAAATCTCTTATCTTCAGCCCCTCTGTTAGAGATTCTGATTTAGTTGGTCTACCATGGGCCAGGGCTATGTTTTATTTATGTCCTCCTAGGTGATGGTAATGGACCTCCAAAATTTAGAACCATGGTCCTAGGGTGGGAACAGGGTAATTTCAGGTATAGCCAGGTACTTTGCCAAGGTTCTTCCTGTAAAGAAATATAATTTGGAATTCAAAAGTTGTTCACTTCACAGTTTTACAGTAGGGGAGAGGGGAAATGACTTGGCTTAAAAGACAGCATATGGTTATAAATGCAAGTGTTGTATAGCCTCAAAAAGCAACAATTCATAGGGAAGCACATTAAAGCAGTGTAGTGTTCAAAACCAAGTTCCATGGTAAGCATCTGCTATAATAGAATGACTTGTTCCAGAAGGAAAGTTTCATTTCAGGGGAGCTTATCATGATATCAAATATGTTTTGAGTTAATGAGAATGCAGGAAACACCAAGTTAATAGGGCAATTTTAAACCACAAAACCTAATTTAACTGCACTAAGAATGACAGTGCTCTGCACAAAAGAAAGTTTCACAACATAATTGATCAAATCGAAAATTACTAGGATACATTGTGACATCTCCTTTGAAGAAGCTAACTTGACTGGGAGAGGTAGGCTTCTTTAAAATATGCTTATTTAGTTCATAGTTAAACACAGAATAATTAAAAAGAGATTTCACTTTATAAGGCCACAGAAGAGCTTGTTTGATAAAATTGTTATAAGCCTCCAGACTCTTGTTTCCATTTTAGTTTTTATTCCTTATATTTGTTTTCAGAAATATTTAAATAGAGGTTCTTCAGGTTCTGTTTATATATTTGCTTTTTTGGTTATTGTTAGAAGTGAGACAAAGTTTGAATGATAAAGGGCATTTATTTTGTAATAAAAAGAAACTTACTTTGTGGAACACTGAAACTATCCCTTTTGATATAGAAAACCCTATATTTTAGCTGTTTAATTTTAAATTGTTCACTTTAAAAATTAAGAGACAATACTAATGAAACAAAGGAGTCATTTCTCTTAGGAACATTTTATACAATATAAAACCAGCTGTTTCATTGTAATTTTCCTGAATTGAATCTCCTTAACGGCTTTGCTGAATTTATATTTGATCAATAGTTCTTTTAAAAATTCCCCTGTAAAATCTATTTATTCGTAATCTTTTCTTTATGCATAAAGAGTGATCACTACTGTTGTGTGTTAAGAACTTTTATTAGGTCTCCCTAATTTATTAATATGTCATATTATGATTAGCAAAATCAATTAGACCATTTACTAAATAGGGAAGATTGGAAACATGCTATATGCAAAGCATTATGTTACAAGTGGTTCAACTTTCTAATTCTGGAATTAGATCAGGAGCATAATATATTTAGAAAATGTGGGTAGTTAAATTTAAATTTAAAATATTTAAAATTAAATATTACAAATTTAGTTCCTCAGTCACATTAGGTACATTTCCAATGCTCAATAGCCATATGGGGCTAGTGGCAACTATATTGGATAGCAAAGATACAGAACACTTCCATCATCACAGAAAGTTCAGTAGCTAGTCAGACATGAGCCACCTAGGAACAAAGGACAGGAGGGCCATAACCTATAACTGGTTTAATCCGACCACAGAGCCACCTGCGCAGAAGGTACTACCCTATCCTGCCCACAACCTCTGCCTCATTATACCATCATTATAATACCATGTTTATGTCCAGAAGTTCATGAATCTAATTATAACAGACTGAATTCTAGATAAGCACATGCACACTAGTTATATGGCAGCCAAGTGTCAATCAAAATGACATCAACTGCCAATTACCTAGGAACACCTTTATACCCACCTATCCAGCACCAATATAATACGCACCTTCCCACTTATTTGTTGTTACAGCTCTCTTGGCTGAAAACCCACCCCTCCTTTGGGACATACTCTGTCTTTTATTTCTTTTGTCTTTTCACCTCCCAAATTCCATGGGCTGCAGTCTTCCTTAGCACGGCCTGTCTCCTTCTAAAGTGTACTTTAATAAATCTTACTTTTCCTAAATCTCACTGACCTGTAATTCTTTGCTGTGTCAGTGGGAAAGGACCGAGGAAAAATGCTAATTGCTCTTCTACATTGTTACCCACCCCCATGCTGCTGAGGCAACACTGGTGTTCAAATTGGCCCCAAACAGTAACAGATTTTGGTACCAGTGACTCGGATCTCCTTTTAGTAAGTATCCAGCCTTCAGCTCTCTGCTGGAAGCTCTATAATCTCTCCTCTCATCTCTCTTCTCATTTTCTCCTGAGATTGTGGGCAGTTTAGGGTAGTACCTTCTGTGCATCTGTCTATGGCCAGATTAAACCAGCTATAAGTTATGGCCCTCCAGCCCTTTGTTCTCCAGTGGCTCATGTCTGACTAGCTGCCTAACAGTTCTACTTGGCAGCACTATATAGGCTAGTTCTTGAGGGAATACATTTTTAAAAAGCATTGTTTTCTGGGGTATTATAGGATAATTTTAAGAATTTTAAAATAGAATTAAATAAAATATTAAATAAATAATTATTATGCCAAATGTGTATTTTTTGAAAAATAGTTGACCCTCTAAAAGAAGAGCCCTAAGTGCACAATATATACCATTTCCTATCAGAGTTAGTTGCCTAGAGCAACTCCATAACTAGGTCATAGTGGTTTTGATGAGCATATCCTCTCTTTTATCCAGTGTCCTCACAGCACCTAAAAGAGTGATGTGCATAAAGAGAGCACTCAGCGAATCTTTACTAAAAGCACTGAAGTAATTTGAAGCAAGAAGAGACTCCATAAATATCGGCTTTGAACTTCAACAGTAGTTTCTGATCCCTGCTTAATCTAGCACTCCTCTGTAGGGTCATTCTGAATAATAGTAGGCCATGACCTCCCTTTTGGTCAGATGCTTCATGATAGAGTCACAAGACCAAGTGTCCTCTCAACCATTTTCTGAACTAGATGCTACTTACACTAACACAGAGCTTCAATTCACCATTATACCCTTATATCTGCTCCAAGAGCAACCAATTTGACTATAGACTGACTGACTTTCCAGGCTTCTCATGATTTAATTATTAACCTTGAATTACCATGTGATTTCCTTCAATGAAGACCCATCTCTAACTCTCTGTTTCTTTCTTTAACATAGGAGATGAATACTTCAAATACACACACACACACACACACACACACACACCCTAAATCAGTTGCATAGTTTGTTTCAAAATATCTGCAATGCATAAATTTTATAAGATACTCTGACCTTTAATTTAAATTTAATCCAATAAAGATTATCTTATTCAGAAAATATTATCTTTGAATATTAGTTTAAAACTTAGGGAAGCACACACAAACAGCTTCATTCCTAGGTTCAAGCAAGACCAACATTTCCAAGTATTTTCTAATCCTTTCATGATTGCTTTACCCAAAATGCTGTGTCTCCTTTTCCACTAGACTGTATGTATCTGAAAGGTACAGAGATTATTATAAAAGAAGACAGAATAGGAAATATTGACACAACTTTGGTCTGGAAATCTTCCCTTAATACATCCCATGTGCTTTTGAGACAAATATTTGGAAGACATGTTTTTTAGGGCTGAACCAGCACAGGTGTAAAGCTATGCCTGGACACCTGTTAAGCCTTTCCGTGCCATCCGCTTATAGGAATGTACACATGACCTTAAAATAGTTGCTGCTTTTGGAGGTTATTTTACTAGGATTGAAACTACACCTCCAACAACCATAAGACTTAAAAAAAGATTTGTCTGAGAAGGCAGTGTTGTCTCCAAGTAGGAGCTTCATTTTTATAAGCTGAGCTTGAAGTCCCTGACATTTAGAAATGACAGTGTGTCAGTGTGAGGTTCTTTTGAATAATCCTTCTAAGTTTTATCAGCTTTTCAAATGTTACTAAGTACCAGTATTCAGTTTATGAAATGTTTTAACTTTTGAGAGAGGGGCATTGGCAAAAAAAAAAAAGGGTAGAGGCATTAGCTAAGATTGAGCAAAGATAGTTTTGGTGAGTGACTGTTTCTTAAGGGGATGGTAGTGATGTTGATCAGTTGTTTTGAAGAGAGATAAAAGGATTCCCTAGTTGTTGTTTTAAGACATATACTAAGTTTTATATCTTTTTAAAGTTTTATGCCATAATATATCTTTAAATTGCTGTTTGGGATTAAAATGAACCATGGAAGTGTTTAGAAAACTATTTATAGTTAAAAGAAATATAATTTGACCATTGTTAAATAATTTAATGAGTATAATACATCCTAATGTTAAATATTTAAATGATCATGAATAGTTCTTGGGGATTTTGTGAATGAATATCCCAAGAATGTGCATCTTCTTGTGTGCAGAGATGTGTATGTCTGTGTTTGATTTAATGGATGTCATTGGCCAAATTTCTGCCCCATTCATTTGAATATCTTGCTTAATATATACATTGTTGAAAGAAAATAGTCATGGAAATGTCTAGTAATTAGCTTCTAATAGACACATTAGAGAAAAATTGTGACTTAAGAAAGCAAGCTCTATGATGTTCAGCTTGATTCATAGACAAGAAAGAAAAAAATGTTTTAATTTAGCCTTTAAAATTTTAATAACAATAAAACATACCAATGCTTCTGAAACTACCTGAGGTTAAGTGCCAGGTTTTTTGTTTTATTTTGCTTTAATTTCCAATCCCTCAGGGACCAATAACTTGGTAAAATCTCATAAAAATCAATAACTAGAAACAATATTTTTTAAGAAAACAAAAGCATAAAAATACAATCCAGGTTTTAAAAAATTGTTTCATTCTACATGCATTATCAAATTGCTATAAAAATTGTTAAATGTGTACTCTTACTTTATAAACTTCTTTTATTGAAGAGCAATAAAAACAATTTGTAGACTGACTCTGGTCTCTGGGCCACATTTTAAATAGAATTGCTCCACATGGGTGGATTCTCAGGGAGTTATGAGATAGCTACAGAAAAATATTATATATATGTATATACATATATATCTACATAATTTTTTTAGTTTTATTTTGATGATAATTTTAAAAATAATATAAGTATTATCTGTATTATCTGGTGGACCAGAAAGTATAGGTGCATGATATAAGTGCCCACATCTGTGTGTTTACGATCAAGTCAGAAGCAAGTAATATTGTTCTAAATGTCAAGGTCTGGTGAATAAAGACAAGAGAAGCTAAAGCTGAACAGTCATGTCTATTAAATGGGAAAGCTGGGCCTTGAATCCAAGACTTTTTCACTACTTTATTTTGTTTTATTTTAGTTTTACAACAAATGTATATTAGAAATGAATTGAATTATATAAATTTTCATTTTGAAGCAGATTTTATTATTTTACAATGTATGAGAAATAATAAAACCAGACCCTCAATTACCACTTTTTTTTCAATCACAACTTATGTAATATTTTACCCAGAGTATACTACTTTAATTTGTGTAATTGCAAATTTTAATGTAAAATTAGAAATCAGTACTAGAATGTTTGTGAAATCCATCTCGGACTCATTACTTTTTAGGACCCCAAGGGAAGGATTCAAGGAAAGCATATTAAATGTATTAGAGGCTATTCTTAAGGTTATAAATTTTCATTATTTTTTTCTTTTTGGAAGGGGGGAAAGAGTTGCAAACATGTAAAATGCATAATAAGATCTTATATATAAATGAGTCACCTTGTATGTTTTATAGTTATACATACTAGTTCAGAGAAGAATCAGTTCAAGTTCAACATGAACTGTCTTGATCATTGATAGCCTCACAAAGGAATTTGACCAAACCTCATTATGAATTGCGTTTCCCTCCTTTCTTAAAAAAATAATTATAAATTACTTTTGTCTGAATAATTCTCTAATGCTGAATGTATAAACATTAATTGAGATGTAAAAAAAAATAAAAACTTTTTTATGTCCCACTAATTTAGTAAGAAGGATTCTGGTAACGAATTATTTTCCTTCACCATTGTAGCAAAATGAATATTTGTTAAATAGAAAAACTTGTATTTGTAGATTTGAGTTTTGAACATTCCTACTTTTTATATAATGTTATTGTGCAAATGACAAAATATTACTTAGTGAAGGATTTGAGAACAGATTAAAGTTATTTAACATTCATTGCAATATTACACAGTGAAACACGCACTTCCATCTGTGCAATGTCAATCACCATTCTGCTTTGACAAAGAGAACAACGTTAAACATTTTATCAATGAGAAGGATTCCCAGGGTCACATTGTAGCAGATGAATTGGGACTCAGTAGCTTCTCTAAGCTTTTCATTAAATAGTTACGCAGAAATATGTACCCAGGTGCATGTATGTGCATATGTATACACACACACAGTCACAATCTAGCTTGGAAGTGGTCCAGCCAAGAGTGCAGTGTACAGTGCTTAAAACACTCCACTCACTCTGGGAACAAGCCAGGCATGAATACCATTGTAAAGGGCTTTGTAATTAAAATTTTTTAATTGTATATTTAAAAATATTCTGCATTATAAGAGAAAAGATTTTTGAGGGTTCAAAGCAGCAACATATTTCTGAAAATATGTTTCCACTAAAAGAGGTAAAAAGCTTAGAAGACATCTTTTGTGTCTTCAAAAAGAAGGAAGAATCCATTATCACTATTAATTAAAAAGCCAGAAGCCCTAGAGAGAAACATTAGAGATAAAGGATAAAGATGCAGAAGAATTTGTCAAAGTGAGAAAATAATGCAGGGAAGACCAAATGCAACTATGAATATGAAAGCTGCATTAAAGAAAGATATTCTAACATAAAATACCAGAAAAAGCTGAACAGATTGTACAGGAGTAAATGAAGAAATGTCTATAATGCAAAATAAAATAAAAATATAAAGAAGAATGAGAGTGATAGGGGGGAGAACATAGGGATCTAACCTCATAAGTACATACAATACAGATGAAGAAACCAGAAAAAGGAAAGGGGGTTAATGTTTTTGCAATAAACAATTATAAAGATGGGGTAATGGGAATAATGGAAGTAAAAGATTGAAGACTTTTCCTTGCACTCGTACTCGCACTCACTACACACACATGCACACACACACATTTAACTAGGGAAGTTGAAGACATATGTAGGAAATTACAACTTTGACTCAGAGTGTTAGGCAAACACTTCAATAAATGGAGATTATATATATGTATTCTTTTTTTATTAAGTTTATTTTATTAAATTTATTAGGGTGACATTGGTTAACAAAATTACATGGTTTTCAAGTGTACGATTCAATAATACATCATCTGTATACTGCATTGTGTGTTCACCACTCAGAGTCAAATCTCCTTCCATTACCATATATTTGACCCCTTTTACCCTCATTTACATACCACCTCCCCTCTTTTCCTCTGGTAACCACTAAACTCTTGTCTGTGTCAATGAGTTTTTGTTTGTCTTTTTTAATTTGTTGCTTTCAGTTTTATATCCCACATATGAGTGAAATCCTATGGTTCTCAACTTTCTCTTTCTCATTTTGCTTAGCATGATAATCTCAAGATCCACCCAAGTTGTCACAAATGGCAATATTTCATATTTTTTTTGGCTGAGTAATATTCCATTGTATATATGTACTACATCTTCTTTATCTAATCATCTATCGAGGGACACTTTGGTTGTTTCCATGTCCTGGCCACTGTGAATAATGCAGCAATGAACATTGAGGTGCATATATTTTTATGGATAAATGTTTTCAAATGTTTGGAGTAGATACCCAAAAGAAGGATTGTTGGGTCATATGGTAATTCTATTCTTAATTTATTGAGGAACCTCAATACTATTTTCCATAGTGGTTGTACCAATTCACATTCCCACCAGCAGTGTGTGAGGGTTCCTATTCCCCCACAACCTCTCCAACACTCGTTATTACTTGTCCTGTTAATGGTAGTCATTCCAAAAGGTGTGAGGTGGTATCTCATTGTGGTTTTAATTTGCATTTCCCTAATAGCTAGTGAAGTTGAGCATCTTTTCATAAGTCTGTTCCCCATTTGTATGTCTTCTTGGGAGAAGTGTTTGTTCAGGTCCTCTGCCCATTTTTTAATTGGATTGTTTATTTTTTGTTGTTATTGAGTTGTATGTATTCTTTATAGTTTAGGGCATTAGCCCTTATCAGAGGCATTGTTTGCAAATGTCTTCTCACATTCAGTCAGTTGCCTCTTGGTTTTGTTGATGGTTTCTTTTACTGTGCGGAAGCTTTTTAGTTTGATGTAGTCCCATTCATTCATTTTTACTTTGATGCCCCTTGCCTTTGAAGTCAAATTCATAAAATCCTCTCTAAATTGAAGGTTCATGAGTTTAGTACCTATGTTTTCTTCTATGCAATTTATTCTTTCAGGTATTACATTCAGGTATTTGATCCATTTTGCATTAATCTTTGTATATGGTGACAGAAAATAGTCTAATTTCATTCTTTTTTGCATATGGCTTTTCAATTTTCCCAGCACCATTCACTGAAGAGGCTTTCTTTCCTCCATTGTATGTTTTTGGCTCCTTTGTTGAAAATTATTTGCCCATCTATATGTGGGTTTATTTCTGGGCTCTCCAAAATGGGAGAACAAATAACAATAAGAGAAAGGCATAAAATTCCTCCAGAGATTTTCAACCAAACACAATTCTAACTGAATTCAATTGTTTTTTTCTTAAACTTGACAAAGTTATTCTAAAGCTCATTTGAAAGAAATGTTTTAAAATATCTTAAAGTTTTAAAGTAATACAGGAGTTCTTGCCATACTGAATGATAACATCATAGATTATAGTCATTAAAACAATAAGGTAGAGCAATATCAGAAAAATGAAGGAATAGGAGATTCACAGCCCATATCCCCCACAGAAACAAATATTTGGCAGTCATTCATGAACAAAAGTGCCTTTGTAGAAGCTTTAGTATCCAGGTAGGAGGTTGCAAATCCCCACTGAAGACCAAGAACAAAGAGGACCACTTTGAGAAGGCAGGCCTATGCACTGTCCCCCTGCAGATTGGGTGTCAGCCCTACTTGTCTGTAATCTTACAATTAGCCCCTTTCACCAAGAGACCTGGGAGGAGCCACACTTGTCTGTGCCGACTAATAAAGGTGTGCCAACCTTGGACCCTATTGTAATCCTTGAAGCACTCCCATGACCCAGTTATAATCTATGTCCATTGCAGCATTATTTAAAATATTCAAGATATGAAGGAACCTAAGTGTCCATCAATAGATGATTGGATAAAGAAGAGGTGGTACATATATACAATAGAATATTACTCAGCCATAAAAAAGAATGTAATCTTACCATTTGCAACAACATGGGTAAACCTAAAAGGTATTATGCTGAGTGAAATAAGTCAGACAGAAAAAGACAAGTATCATATGATCTCACTTATGTGTGGGATCTAGAGAACAGAATAAAAAAACAAACAAACAAAACAGAAACAAACTCATAGATACAAAGAGCATTTTGAAGGTTGCCAGATGGGAGGAGGGTTGTGGGATTGAGTGAAAAAGTGAAAGGATCAAGAAATACAAATTGACAGTTACAAAATAGTTATGGGGATGTGAAGTACAGCATAGGAAATAAAATAATATTGTAAGAACTGTATGGTGTCATGTGGGTACTAGACTTATTGGGAAATCACCTTGTTAGTTATATACCTAACCCCTATGTTGTATACCTGAAACTAATATAATATTGAATATCAACTCTAATTGAAAAAAAAAATTAAGAATAAGAAAAGACTTGGAGGAACCTTAAATGTATATTACTAAGTGAAAGAAGTTGATTATACTATGTAATTCCAACTATATGACAAATTCTCTAAAAGGCAAAACTGTGGAGACGGTAAAAAGATCTTTATTGCCAAGGGTTGGACATCGGGACAGAATGAATAGGAAGAATGCAGAAAATTTTTAGGGCAGTGAAAATATTCTGTATGTTACTATAATGATGGATATATGTCATTAACCATTTCCCAGTAAGTGAACTATCCCCTTTTTTTGGCTTTATTGAAATACAATAGATAATTAGTTGCTCGTATTTACATTGTACAATCTAATGAGTTTTTTTCACTTGTAGTTGGCATACAATAATATACCAGTTTTAGTTGTAAAGCATAGTGATCAGATCCACATACCTCTCAAAGTGATCAGTCCACTAAATCTAGTACCCTCTTCCCCCTTACATATTTATTACAACATTATTAGCCATCTTCCCCATGCTACACTCTACATCTCCATGTCTATTGTGCAACTATCCATTTGCACCTCTTAATCCCTTTGCCTTTCTTTGTTCCTCCAACCCCCTCCCCGACCTGTCCAGTATCCCTCTAAATAGTCTCTGTATCTATGAGTTTATTTCCACTTTTGTTGTTGTTGTTGATATTGTTCTTTAGATTCCACATGTACGTGAAATCATGCGATGTTTGTCTTTCTCTATCCAATCCATTTCATTCAGTGCAATACCTTCCAAGTCCATCAAGGAAATATCTCTTTCCATCTCCTTCCTTTTAGTGTGTGTGTGTCTTTTAATCTGAAGTGAGTCTCTTGTAGGCAGCATATGTAGGGGTCTTGTTTTCTTACCATTCAGCTACTCTATCTTTGGTTGGAGCACTTAATTCTTTTCCATTTGAGGTACTTGATGATAGGAATGTAGTTATTACCATTCTTTATTCCTCTTTGTAATACATTTTTTTTTTCTTCTTAAAGAAGTCCCTCCAACATTTCCTGTAATACTGGCTCGGTGGTGATATATTCCTTTAGCTTATTTTTGTCCAGGAAGCTCTTTATCTGTCCTTTAACTCTAAATGATAGCTTTGCTGGATAAAGTATTCTTAGTTGTAGATCCTGAGTTTTCATCACATTTAATATTTTGTGCCAAGCCCTTCTGTCTTGCATAGTTTATTTTGAGAAATCAGCTGCCAGTCTTATGGGTGCTCCCTTATAGATAACTAACTGCTTTTTCTCTGGCTGCTTTTAAGATTCTCTTTGTATTTAACCTTTGGCATTTTAATTATGCTGCGTCTTGGTGTGGGCCTCTTTGGGTCCCTCTTTCTTGGGACTTTCTGAGCTTCCTGGGGTTGTACGTCTATTTCCTTCACCAGGTGAGAGAAGTTTTCCATCATTATTTCTTCAAGTAGCTCTTCAACTTCTTGTTTTCCTTCAGGTACTCCTATGACATGGTTATTTTTATATTTAATATGTCCCATAGGCTCCTTAAATTATTATTATAGTCTTGGCTTCTTTTTTCTTGCCATCCTGATTGAGTGTCCTTGGCTCCCCCATCCTTTATATTGGTGATTTGATTCTCTTCTTTATCCACTCTGTTTATTCCATCTCATATGCTCTTCTTCTTAGATAATGTATTCTTCATTTCAGACTGGTTTTCTTCTATAATTTCCATTTCCATTTTTATGTTTTCTATCTCTTTGTTAAAGTTCTCACTGAATTCATATACATTTCCCCTAAGTTTATTGAGCATCTTTATAACTAGTGTTTTGAACTCTGCATCTTAGATTGCTTGATTCCATTATTCCTGGATCTCTGTTCTGTTCTCTCATATGGTTTCTGCTTCTTTGTCTTCCCATTTTGGCTGCCTTTCTGTATCTGTTTCTATGTATTAAGCAGAGCTCCTAAATCTCCCAGTCTTATTAGTGTTTCTTTGTATAGTAGGTGTCCAGTGGCCCAGTCCTGAGAGGGGTGCAGCTGCAGGCCAAGTTTAGCCACAGTCTCTGCTCCTCTGGGGCCACCTGTTAAGATTCAGCAAGCAATCCACAGATGTTATGCTTATACTTGCCTCAAGAAGCCACACCAGAAACCGAAGCCAGCTGCCACCAATGTGAGTCTTAGAGCTGCTCAGCAAGGAGCTCCTGTCTCACTGAGGGCACACCTGGATGTAGCTTGGGTTTAGCTGCGAGTTGGGAGCGGCAGAGTTTCAGGGAATACTCTGGGCGGAGCGACCTCTTTTACCCAGTTTGATGACATTTCAGCTATGGTGGCACCGTGTCCACACATGGGGAGGGGGAGGGCTCAACAGAGGAACAATGGATACTGCTTGCATTTCTGTCAAGGGGAGAGCCTTGCCTCCTGCCCTCACTTCAACAACTCAGTGTCCCCCTGCAAGTCCCTGGTGCCCCTCATGCAGCCGACCTGGCTCTGGTGCTCAGAGCAAGCAGGTATGTCACCGTGAAAGTCTGCTTATGGACACAGTCCCTTTAAGAGGTATCTACAGCTGCTGCAGCCTCTGCCTCACTCAGCCGCTTGGGACCTAGCAGCCTGGCGTTTTCACCTCCTACCTTCTACCACTGCAGGTTGATTAATTATTTCTCTCCCTTATTGTAGTGCTTCTGATCATCTAGATCCCAGATGACTCTGCTTGGTATTTACTTTGTATTTCTGTTCCAACTTTGATTTGATCACAAGAAGTATAAACAAAGCCTCTATCATCTACGCCATTTTTTTTCCCTCCTCTATCCCCTTTTTTGGGGATTAGGATTTTTTAAAAATAAAATCTCACATGTAACCTTAATATAGTAAACAAAAGCAATGTTTTATTAGGATCAATTTATTAAATCATATTAATCTTTTTAAATTCATAAAGTTGCATTAAGACCCAGTATGTTATTAATTGCCATTAACACTCTATGTTCATTTGAAAAAGCTTTCATATTCTGAAATTATTGGGTGCATTAGATCCAATGTGTTAGTTGTTTATGTCAAATGATTTATCTTTTTATTTTTTTTTGCTTTCTTTATCAGTTAGTGGGAGGAATTTTGAATACCTTTCACTAAAGTAGTATATTTGTGTATTTCTTTTTATAATCTGTCAAAATTTACTGTGTATATTTTATAGTATATTTTAGATGCATAATTATATGATCTTAATATGTATCTTAAGATGAAGCATTAAGTTGTTTATTTGGACTTGTTCTTGTTTTTGGAGGTATGCCTGTAATGATATGAACTTTCCTCTTATGACCGCTTTTGCCGTGTCCTAAAGTTTTGATATGTTGTACTATCATTATCGTTCATTTCTATGTATCTCTTGATTTCTTTTTTTATTTCTTCTCTGACCCAGTTATTCTTCAGTAGCATGTTGTTTAATCTCCATGTATTTGTGGTTCTTCCTGGTATCTTTTTGCAGTTGATCTCTAGTTTCAGAGCATTATGATTAGAGAATATGGTTGGTATGATTTCAACCCTCTTATATTTGTTGAGGCTATTTCTGTGTCCCAGTATGTGGTCAATTCTTGAGAATGTTCCATGTGCACTAGAGAAGAATGTATAAGCAGCAGTTTTGGGATGGAAAGCTCTGTAAATGTCAATTATGTTCAGATGGTCTACTGTGTCATTTAAGGATTTTATTTTCTTATTGATTTTCTGTTTGGATGATCTGTCCAAATCCGACAGTAGGGTATTTAGGTCCCCTACTATGATAGTATTTTGGTCTGTTTCTCCTTTTAGTTCTGTTAGTAATTGCTTTATATATTTTGGGGCTCCCTGATTGAGAGCATAGATATTAATAAGTGTTATTTCTTCTTGGTGCATGCTTCCCTTTATCATTATGAGATGTCCCTCAGTATCTTTCTTTACTTTTTTTTTTCTGAAGTCTATATCACTCAATATTAGTACTGCTACTCCTGCTTTTCTCTGAATGCCATTTGCTTGAAATATCGTATTCCACCCTTTCACTTTGAGTCTGTATTTGTCTTTGGAGCTGAGATGTGTCTCCTGGAGGCAGAATATGGTTGGATTTTGTTTTTTGATCTATTCTGCAACTCTGTGCCTTTTTCTTGGTGAGTTCAGTCCATTTACATTTAGGGTGATTATTGAAATACAAGATCTTCTTATAGCCATTTTATCTTTTGCTTTCTGATAGCTCGGTGTTTCCATTGCTTCCTTGTCCTTGCATTTCTGTTTTCTTTATTTTGGTTAGTTTTTGTGTTTTTTTCCCTTAATATATATCTTAGGTATATCTTTTTGATAAAGTGAAACTCTTACCATTATATGGTGGTCCCCTCTATCTTTAATAATACCTTTACCTTCAAGTCTTTTATGTATTATTAATATAGTTAAGCCTGCTTTATTTTGTTTGTATTTACCATACAATTTTATACTGTTCTGTATACTTTTAAATATGCCTCTTATAAAGACATTTCGATGGATTTGAATTTTTTGTTTCTGTCTGATGTTGTTTGTTAACTAGAACTTTTAGTTCATTTTTAATTGTAATAAGTGGTATTGGGATCTTTTCTACCATATTTTGGGTTTCCTATTTGCCTAAATTATTTATGTGTCACTTTCTCTGATTTTTCCTTCTTTTACATTGATTGAGTTTGAGAGTTTTATATTTGATCTCTGTTCTTTTCATGATACCCTAGAAAAGCCATTATTATATGATTAACTTTTAGCTTTATATTTATTCTCCTTCAGAACAAAGTAAAAACTTTAGAAGATTTTATTTCTGCTGCTTCTGTCAACTTATTATTGCTTCTCAGTGCTGTAATCATCTTTTTTCCTTCATTCATAAAAAGTTCAATGTTATTGCTTTATACAGTCAACGTTTATTTAGATAGATATTCACTAGAATGTAAAGCTCTATGAAGGCAGGATTTTTTGTTGTGGCAATCGTTTAATGCTATAACTCAAGCACTTAAAACAGAACCTACCACATAGTCATTGCTCATAAATATTGAACCTTTTAATTGAACATACCAAAGTATTTAACACATTTTTTCCCATCATACGTTTCTACATTCTTCCATGATCATTTTCATTCTGCCTGAAGAGTAATTCTTTACAATTTCCTTCTATGAGGGTCTTTTGGTACCAAATACAATCTGTTTCTTTGTTGTCTCAAATGTTTGTAGTATTTTGCTTTTGCTTATTGAATAATACTTTGATGGTTATTTAGCTCTGAATTCTTTTCAGCACAGTGAAATATTATTTCACAGCCTTTTTGACTACATTGCTGCCTGAGAATTTGATTGTCAGTTGAATTGTTGTTCTCTTGAAGGTATTCTGTTGTTTTTCTCCTATTTTAAAAGTTTTCTCTTTGTATTTAATTTCATATTTCATTATACATACCCAGCAGTGGATTTCTTTTTATGTATCCTTTTTGAGAGTCATTAATATTCTTGAATGTGGGAATTGATATCTTTTGCCAGTTATGGAAAATTCTCAGATATTACAACTTCAAATATATGTCAGCCCCATTCTTTCATTCCTTTTTTCCTCTTCTTATGGAACTCCACTTAGAATAAGTGGAGCTTATTATAAGCTTTCTTGCTCTAGTCTCCATATCTCAAATGCTATTGTAATTATTCAATTATTTAATCCTTGTAACCACTCATATTAAATTATTATATTTTTATTTCTGAGTTATCATTTTTTATTTTTAAATCTGCTCAGTCTTTTTCTATAGTCTCTTTATATATATATATATATATATATATATATATATATATATATATGTATATATGGCAACCCCTTCTTCTTTATAACATATTAAACATACTTTATATTCAATTTTTAATAATTTAAATATCCTAAGACTTTGTTAGGATCCTCTGTCTGTGTTTTCTGCTGGTCCTCGCATTGCGTTTTCTGTCATTTTATGTGAGTGTGCTGCTCATCTAGAAAATGCAGTCTGACATAAAGTGAAACAGATCTGACAGTGATTCTCTTGGCAGACATTGTACGTGAGTGGTAGGAAAAGAGAGTGGGAAGAAAAGTGGCATTACCAAAGGTACCAGAAAACTTTTGAAAGTGATGTATATGTTCCTTATCTTGACCATGGTGACAGGTTCACAGGTGTGTACATATGTTAAAGCTTGTCAAATTGTATATTTCATGGAGTTTATTGTATATTAATTGTACCTCACTAAAGTTGTTTTTAAAAAGTTGGATATATAGATACCAGAATCTTAATCATTGACAGTCCTCTATATGCTAAATTCATTGATAATTTTAGTTCCACCTGTCTCATTTTTTTTTGCATATTGAAAAGAAAACATACCCTTGGACACAAAGATTTCACATTTCAGAATATTCTAAGCAAGTCCTCAGATGAACAAAAGATATCATACAAGCTTATGAATTACAGTGTTGTTGATAAGAAAGAAAGTTTAGGAGTAACTTAAATATCGAATGGTAGAAGTTAGGTAAATAGATTATGAAACATATATAATGGAATATAATATAGGCAAAATTATCTGGGAATGGCATTTTGTTATAATGTCGACTAAATAATATAGCATAAAACCAAATTGTTTATACTATAATAACAATTTCATAAAGATTCAAAGACAGTGAGAGAAGGTGAACCAAAAGATTAACAATTGTTAGTTACTTTGGGAAAGTGAAATTATGGGTAATTTATATTTTCCTTTTATGTTTTTTTTCCATATTCCAATCTCTGCCATTAATATGCATTACTTCTTTCATAAAAAATATTTTAGAAAATGACTAAAAGGAAGTTTCCCAAATAATTTTTCTTTTATCTTTCAATAAGATGGCTTTTAAAGGAATCCTCTCATAGAGGATTTCAAGCATGTCAAGAGAATTGTTCAAAACTGCTGAGAATCTTATGGTGAATGTGACAGGGTTATATTCCATCTTTTGACATGTTCATCATTAACGTTTCACTAGTCCCTACCCTGTCTGAACAGAGAGATGAATTCATTAGAGATGGGTAAATAAAAAAGTGATTTTCTCTCTAAATTAATATAATGACACACTTTCGTGATGAATTTTCTAAATCATTTTGGGTTATAACTTCCTTTCTATGAGTTCAATTATCTTTGTCACAAAAAGCTTTTTTTTTTCATAGACAACCTTTACCCATTTTTCATAGCCTAATTTCACTATAAAGCTGTTAATATCTCATTTTATAGCTGATGATAAATCACCTTTTAACCATTTTGAAATTTTTGAAATTAGGTGGTATAATATTCATAGATATAACCTTACCGATTATGAGGGGGGTGGAAAACCCTTCAAAAATATAAATATGGTTTTAACCTTGAAACTTGATGAGTATTTGGATAAGAAAGAGATGAGCCATTTCGTATATTTAAATTCCTCTAGACTCTAAGTTCTCTGTCACTGTTATGATTAGTCCTTAACACTAATCTTCTAAATGTGTGAAAAACATATGTTCCCTATTGTTAGTGACTCAATAATATTTTAGTCAAGAATTGCATAATCTGAGAAAGTTTCAATAATAAAGAAAATTCACATTAGCGGTTCTTGGTTATTTATATGCACATGGGTTTCACGCCTTTCTCTTTGTAGGTAATCAAATAGTGTGAAAATTTAGACAGGCTTGCAACAACAGTGTATTTTACTCTAAATCTCTTAGAAAAGGTCCCTAAAATTGACCACAAATGGGCACTATATCTTATATTTTAAATGAATACCTTCTAACCCCTTTTTTTATTTTACCATGCTACCTACTAGCCAAATGCCAAAATTCTGACATAAGATTGTAAATAACTTGTAAAACCAAAATAAGAGAAACTTTTAAAAAATCAATTTGCTTGGGACTTTATTTAAGCCATTATTTTCTAACATTTTACCAACTCATTTGTATTTGAATTATCAATAATGCGTTTTCTTACACTGACTACTTTTTTTTAAATGGCATTTAATCTGCCTCTTTTTCCTCTTCTCTGACATTTGCTTCTACCCTGTGATTACTGTTATATTTAACACTGAGCAAGTGTCTCAGGAAACAGTCCAATATCATCTTGTAAAAGAAATTCTGCAGTAGCCTGTATATTAATATCATTTATCCTTCTGTCTTGTTACCAAGATAATGTGAGGGGTTTTTTTTTTTACTCTCAAAGATTCTCTCTCTCTCTCTCTCTCTCTCTCTCTCTCTCTCTCCACACACACACACACACACACGATCTCAGTAGAACAGCAAATGTTAATTTGAGAAACTTAAAGTCCTGCTCAAGCATTTCAATTCCTAAATGCTACTTCAAGTATAGTTTGGGAACTGTGGGAGCATAATGAATTATCTCTTTCTTCCCAATTGCTTTTGCACACCAGCTTTTGACTTGGAGGCAGTTTTATTTTATTTGCTGCACAATTAGCCTTACATCCAGTTCAGTTTCAAGGGTGCCTTTGGCTGCTTTGGTGGTATGTTCTGACAGCCTGTTGGTCTTGTAGATTCTAATGCATTTCACATTACTTATCTCTCAGTTGTCCAAGTATAATGTAGCTGGTGAATTTCCACTTGTTTACCAATTTCCATTTGTTTGCCAAAATATTTCCAGTTATCTGCATTGCACCCATGGCATAGTTTCCTGTGTTGGCAAAACCCTTAACTAGAAGGAGCATGGAATATAATGCTATTTCTTAACACATTCTCAGTAGTAAGTTGGCTTTAAATGTGCTGATGCATATAGAACATTTCTACAATGATGTCTTTCTGGGAAATCTCATTTAATTTGAGTTATAATCAGCAAAGATAACAGCAATAGCATAAACCCAAATTTCTCAGAACTTTTAAGAACAAAGATCTCAGACAAGAAATAAAAATTAAGATGCTTCTGGTTACAAGTAACAAAAATTCTAAACTCCAATTGACTAATACAGTAAGGAACAAATAATCCCACTTGACTGGAAATCCAAAGATGGAGTGGGCTTCAAGGCAGGCTGATTCAGCAATGTCACCAAAGGCCCAGGTACTTTCTGTCTCTCTGCTCCATAATTCTAAGTATGGCTTTATTCTCAGTGTAGTAGCAAGATGGCTGTAGCAGTCCTAGGCATCATATCTACTACAACCATTAATATTCAGAGGACATTCCTACGGCTATCTCATAGAAGCAAAGACATGTTCTCTTAGTCTCTGGAAGACTTCCCATTACACTTAAGATCAAAATGGGGTCATATGTTGGTTTTATAACCAATCATAGGCAAGATTACCCTTAAAAAAATCCCTTCCAAAAATCAGAGTTCAGTTTAGCCTGAGACATATAGCTACTTGGATTTGAGGAGATATCTGATCAAAATTTGGGTTCTAATACTACAAAAAAAGTAGAGGAATGAATGCTGGATAGGCAACAATGTCTACTACCTGGTTTTATCATAATAATTGGACCCTGAAAAAATACAGAGGGATATGAAAGCTCCTGTGGCCAACTTGCTGTGACCAACATGTGTTTCTAAAGAAAGCATAGGTTGAGGACAAGGGAAGAGGACAATGAGATTGCCCACCTTTTTGCCTGAATATAAAAAAATTAATATAATTTCTTAGTGAGCATATACAGTAGTTTGGCTCATTAAACATCCTTTCCAACCTTATTTTCCTGTTCTATGGAGATAAGAAAGTAACGTCCTTGATTTCACAGCCTCTCTGTCCGTGTGGGTAGGCCATGAGCAGAGTTTGGCCAGTGTAGATTTAGAAAGAAGTCACTAGAGCAGGCTTCCTTTCCAGGAAATAAATTTCAAATTTGGATACGAAGATTGGAAGTATAGTATCTGCCATGAAACGAGGAAAATAAAAGTCACCTGTCTTCTTGATGGAACAAGGAGATTAGGCTCTAAATGGCATCAGTGAGCTGCCATTTGAGCCCTTAATTGTCTACACCCAAATTTTTTGTCATGTGAGAAAACATAAGCCGCAAGTAGTAGCTGAAAGCGATACTAGAAAATAGAGAGCATCCAAACTAATTATATAAATTTACTCATATTTTATCTCATTTAACCTCTTGTTTCCCAAAGGCCAAATTAGAGAAATATCTCAAATAGCATATATCACAAATCTCTTAACTAATATGAATCTAGGAATACAACCAATCTCATTGTCAGTACCCAAGCAGAGACAACTGTGGCTGAATCTCCAAGGCATCATTTGTATGTATAAAATGTTGAGTATCTGAAGTTTCACAAATCAGCAGTCCTATTTGAGCCTGTATGTCAGTTTTATTAAAAGACTGAATGCAACTTAAGTGAAGAAAGGATAGTTAATTATTATCTTATCATGTAAACTGATTCTGTAATAGGTCTGAAAATACTAACATGCATGAATGTGGTTGTGTTCCAGCAAACAAGTAAAAATTTATATTAAGAATACTTTGTTTAGCTTTAAGATAATATTTAAAGTGTTAATAGTCAAATAGTGTACAGACAGTCCTTTCTTATTATATTTCATTAAAAATTAAAACCATATGGATTGCTTCGAAAATGTAACTTTTGACTACATGCAACAAGACGACAAAATATATTAGCTGGAGGCAAATTTGTTCTCCACCAATAAATAAAAAGTACCTTTAAAATGTACCATTATAGGAAAAAACTATTTTTAGTTTAGAATTACAAACTCAGCTGCTTTAATACCACAGCTTCATTCCATTCGCCTCTCAACTATTCCTACTGGGGCTTCTGCTGTAGTCTATTGATATATATAAAGGTTTCCATTACCTTTGAAAAACAAAACCAGCAATCATTTTTCAAAAGACATTCATATTGTCAGTATGTATTGCTAATATTAATAATTCATTATGTTACTGCATGCAGTGCACACACAAACTACCTACTCATTGGGATAAACTTACATTTCCAAAGTGAAAAAAAAAGCTATTAAATTTAAGACAAAAAAATTCTTCAGTACAAATGTGATCTTAATTAAAGTTGGGACAAAGAGGTCCCTGCAAGATATTTTACCGTGACTTTTATGTTAAAGTAAAGTTCTACTATATTTGGGATCTGGTTTCCATAAAAATACCTCACAATTATGTAATTGCCAACAGGCAAAATAGGAATATAAAGACTAATCTAGGTAAATATGAAGGGGCTTTAATATGTGCCCATTCATACAGTTTAAAGTATTAATATAAGCTTCTATGTGGTATATGGGCAGTGTATTCTCCTAAGTAGCACCAGTCATTAATTTGTATATAGTGAAAAAGAGATGAAATGTTTAGGATTCAATAATATACTGGGGCATTTGCCACTAACAGATGTATGCAAAATTCAAAGACAGTGACTTTGAAAATTTTTATATTACTATTTTTAGCAGTGTAATTCTTTTCTTTAAATAAGCACTTACAAGGAAGCCCAATGCAAAATACAGATAAAAACAGAGCTCTTGGTTGAAGCAGAGCTGGCATGTTTACAATCTGATCTTCTTAGCTTGCCCATTCCCTCTGAGTGGACCCTGAGGCACCTCTGCAGAACTATTACAATCCTTCATAGTCCTAATAACTGTACCTATTCTAGCTTCCCCATGGGGAAAATTTAAGTGGCTAAGAATTGGGAAGAAGGACTACTCTCCTGGGAAATGGGAAGTGTCCTGAGTTCCAAACTACACTTCCTTGTTGTTTCTCTAGTCCTCTTTGGACACCTGATTACTTATATAAAAGGGAAGTCTTAGGGGGTCTTGGGGTTTCCTAATTAGGAGTTCCATCTCACACTTTACTGCTTTGATAGCTATATAAAGTTGATACTTCTATCAGATTACTACACAATAGAGATTCCCCCCTCTTCTTTTTTCTCTATTTTCCATTTGGACTTCCTTTTTCTCTTGTACCATATAGCATTGGATATTCTCCTAGTTTCTGTGTGTGTGTGTGTGTGTGTGTGTGTGTGCACACATGTGCATATGCACATGACTGTGCATGTGTGTGTCTGTGTGTCTGTGTGTCTGTGTGTTTCCTGACCCGAAGTTTACAATCCTCCAATTAGCTTTGGGCCAATTTTGAGAAGTCCATTGAGCTTATATTAATGTTACTCTAAAACATTGCTGGTGAAATTTATAAAAGTTGAGTGGACTACAGAAATGGAGTGATTGTGCTATTTTGTTGTATTGATCTGAGTTCCTTTAAGCAGAGAAATTAGCCTTCATGGTATACATAAGGAACCACACAAGAGGTGACACAGCCACAGATGCTGTTTTGGCAGACCAGCTACAAACTGAAACCAGTTCCTTATATTTCAAGCCACCTAGAGTCTTTTTTTATGCCTTTACTTCAGATTGTACACATACCTTCATTTTTCCTGGTTAACACCTGGGCTTCTCTAGGATACACTAGGCTTTCTATACCAATGGTATATACTTAGACTCTGATTTATTAGGGTATGACCAGTTAGGAGATAAGTGGCAAACTCAACAGGACTGCAGGGAGGGAACACATGATGTAGGTGTAAGAGGATCTGCCCAACTTGACCTGTGGCCTTTGCTAAAGCAACACAACCAACCAGAGGATGCTCAGCAGGGAGCTGGGAGAATAAATATCTTCACCTCATTTTTATCCCATTGTCTCTGACTTCCATTGACCATATCCAAACTAAAGCCAAAGTTGTCTCCTGGAATACAGAGGAGAATAAAGAAGGATTGCAAAGTGGAGAAATAAACAGAAAAAAAACTAGCACTCCTGGATATGCCTTTCCCATCTAAACCTTTTTATCTGGGAATGCCTAACATCAATAACAAAAGCTACTATTTATCTAAAACTTACCCTATTCCACTCTCTATACTAAGCATTCTATAGGCACTATTTTCATTTCTCCCATCTAACAGCTTTAAAATATAAGTACTATTATTTTCCCCATTTTATCCATGAGAAGAGTGAGGATTAGAGAGTTTGAGTAATTTTCCAAGGTCTTGCATGCAAGTAAATATTATGGCCAAGGCAAGAATCAAAGTGTGACTTTAAAGCACACACTTTTAATCATTTTTGTGTAGTCTTCTATTGATACCCAGTAGCATTCTCATTTGTTTTTTTATGCTGAAATTCTTGAATTCCTAGACTGCCTTCCTTTAAAATATAAGGTTGAAGCTATAGAGCTCCACTCCATATTGTCATTCCATTGTGACAAAATTTATGGGACAACCACAAAGCATTTGTTTTTCTTTGGTGGGAAGATGATACAATATATAGAAGTTTTGGAAGAAGACTCAAAAAGTTTACTAATACCTTCAGATCTAAGTGTTTGGCAGTTAAAATGATGAATGGACAACTTTCCAGACTTTGAAAAAATTCTTAATTGTTATTCAGGCAAATAATAACATGACCCAACCAGTATTATTCCATTAGTAACCAATCATTTCTCTCTGACTTGGATACCATAGAGAATGGATTTTGAAGTTACATTCTTTCTTAAAGTGTAGGTTTATTTTCTTCAGGTCACTTACAAGATGCCACTTATTTATGACAAATTTCTATTATGACATGATCCATGTCATTAGCCTGGGTGATTAAGAGTCTAGACTCAAGTTCATTTTATTCAAATGGCTAGGACTAGATCTAGTTAGAAAATTAACTTTTTAATGTGTGAAAATATTTTCTACAGCAATAATGACTTTCATTTTTAAAAGAGAATTTCTTTATCCAAAGATATTCATTTTTCTAAGCTAGAACAGACGTAATCCTATACCCTAAACATTTTATTCACAGTGCTCCAGCTTTCTGTTGAATAATAGTAAAAGATAAAATGGATCTGGATGGAACTTCATTTTCTGGTGAGAGCAAGTTGACTTGATCTGAATTCTTTTGTATACTGTCGAATATGCCTTTCAATTTTCAGCAATGTGTGTGTGTGCAACATGTAAGTATCAGAGAGAAGCCAAGTTACTTTAGTAATCTTTTAACTCCTGGTTTACAGCCATCCATATGGTAACCAAAAAATACTTCAACTTTTTAATATTTATTATTCTTATTTTTAGCATCATTTAGAATAACAATTTGGATACTTAATCTAGTGTTCTAATTCTCATTCTGTTTATTTGAAATCATGTGATCAAAGCATACATTGTCAAAAATATATTTAATTATTAAGGGCTTTCAATAAATTCAGATTAAAGCATGTGTGTTAAATATTTGCACATGGTATCACTTATATGTAGGATATAAATCTAAAAGCAACAAACCAACACAGCAAACAAACAGAGACTCATGGACATGGACAGTAAACAGAGAGTGGGGGAGGTAGATGAGGTAAAAGGGGACAAATCTGTGGTGACAGAAAGAAATCTAACTATGGATGGTGAATGCACAGTGTATTATATATATGACTTACTGTTGAATTGTACACTTGAAACTTACTGGATTTCATTAACCAATGCCACCATAGTAAGAAAATAAATAAATAAAAATAAAATTCTATCAGATTTTCGGACAAAAAAATATTTGCAGAAAAGTAGTGCATATAGCCAAGCATGTGAATATTGTAATATTAAAGAACTAATTGACAGTGGAAGTTTACCAGGTGTGAATGAGAGAGATAATCAAATAATTTACATTATATATATATATATATATATATATATATATATATATATATATATGCAATTGACATAAAATAAACCTTAAAAATTTGAAAACTTATTTTGTCTGTTTAAAAAAATATACATTTTTTTTTCATTTTCATGTGTCCATATGTAACATTTAGATATTCAAGTTTAATCTAGTAAAATCTTCTTCCTGAATAGTTTCTTATTTATCATGTTATAAACCAGAATTTATGTTATTGTAAATGAGCTATTCAGTTATGTATTCTGCATATATTCTTCAGCACCAACAATGTGCTTGACATTGTACCAGACAGTGGGAAGGCAAGGATTAAATTTTATTCAACTTGGCAGTATCCATAAAGTCTAAAACGTTGCTTTAAATGCTATTGGTGTCCTGTAAATATTTCTCGAAAGAATGAAGACAAGGTTCCTGACTTTGGGGAATTAGACATGCAGATAATGGCAATGCTTTGCTACAGTAAAAAGATAGTTCTGATATTTATAGAGCTCAGAACTGGTGGAAGGAATGAGAAGTTTCCATGGAGGAGAGATATTATGACTTAACACTTAAAAGGTGGGTAGGAATTTGATAGGTAGATATGGTAAGAGAAGATAGGGTGGTCAAAAGCACAACTTCAGAAATGAATGAAGTATTCATATTTGAAGAATGAAGTATAAACCATTTTGACTGGGCATAGTCCCCCGGGAAAGGAAACAAACTTGGGAAGGTTGTGCATGTTTTCAAATGCAGATTGAGAAGTTCGAAATTTGTTTGGCAATCACTGGAGTCCTTTGAGCACAAGTATAAGATTAAAGTGTCCTCTATGAAGATTAATCTAGCTGCAGTGTATGGGATGGATTATTGCAATGGGATGAAAATGGGGAAATCCATTGTGAGATGAATGTAATTATTCACATGGAAAGTAATAGTAGCCTGAGTGGCCAAATCGTGTTCCTATATTTGAGACTGATTTTATTTCTCCAAAATGCTTCAAACTGTGTATAAGAGATTTCAAGACATCTCAAGTCCGAAGCAATCACTATTACTCTAAAATATGTGAAAAGCTATCAAACTTCTTCACTTCTTTAGCATATCAGGCATCCTAAAATGTGGAAAACACTGAAACACAGTTGTAATTTTTTTTTTTGCTAGTCTCCATCTCCATCGTATGTCCTCACTGGGAGTCTATTTAAACTTTAAAACACACTTCAATGAACCATGTTACACTGATCATTGATTTCCATAATATATGAGATTGGAAAAAGCTAATCAGAAGGTGACAGCAAACTATCAAAAAGCACAGGCCATTCCATGTAGGCACAGCAACACCTTAATACATTCTGATTCTATTACTGTATTTTGGTAAGTAATATTTTGAATGATGGTAGTTATCACAAAAAGTTTAAACTGCCTTTCACAAATTATGTTAAAGAAGGTTAGAATATTCACTTTTTTTGGGAAACTAAAACTGTGTGTATCTTGTTTTTGCTTCATAACCAACACCAGTGTCTTGAAGAGTGAAAGTTGGAGAGGCAAAATAAGGCTTTATATAAAAAAAATGTACAAGTCTTAAAAGTCCATTCCAGCTCCCTAGAAAACTTATTTCCAAGGTAGAATTTAATATCAAATAATGATAAATGTTAAGGTGTCATAATTCCATATTTATGGAAACATTGTCTCTCCATGCATATGCCTTAACATATAATTTGAGATTAAAAAATTAAGGAACTTGATTTCATTCACTGTTATTCAAGCTCCTTATGTTTGTTTGAATTTTTCTCTGAAGAACAGCTGCTCTAAAGTCCAGTCAACATTTCCTACATTGGGATAAGTACTTCTACCCAAAATTTTGATATCAGCAAAATTTGTTGTGTAGGGGCGTGTGTGTGTGTGTGTGTGTGTGTGTGTGTACTCAGTCTCCCTTTTCTTTCTCACTTCCTCAGATTCCCAATGTCCTTATGCTTATCATCAGTTTTCAAACCTTAAAGTGTGTAAGCATCACTAGAAACAGTTCTTTGAAATATGTATTCCTAAACCAACACTCCCTGGAGATTTAGATTCTATAGTGTGGGAAACCAAGAACTCTGCACTTTGGTAAGCGTCACTAGGTGGTTCTGAGGCAAGGGTTCCAGGGATCATACTTTGAGTGCCTACAACTTAACCCCTCTCTTTTTACTTGCATTGGATGTTATGATCTTGACTTAAATAAGTGCTATTAATTATTTAATTTAATTAATGAGTAATGTCAAGTAATATGGATAGCTAGGAAATCTTCTCTACTGAATAAAAAAAAAATGGCATGCCCAGCTAGAGTCTGATCCTTAGTAGCATCATCCCACCTTGGGAACTGCAGTTTTACACTATCAACCCTGAGATGTTTCATAGTAAGTGAAATGATCTAATTTATACCATGTGTTGACACATTTCTAAAGACGAATCACTTCCAAGGATAGTATCTTTTATGCATTTAATTACACTTGTGTTCTGATACAATTCAAAACCCTGTCTACAAAGGCTGGCATTTATTCAGCTAAACATTTGAATGCTCCTTTGTTCACAAGGAGGAAAGCACAAGACTAATTTCTGTACAAGTAATTGCAGGTGCAGGGTAAGTTTGCAATCTTAAAAAAGGAAGTGTCTCAGTGAAGGGGAAATTAAATGAGAGGGTTAAGTGCATGACTTGGAAAAGATATCTGAATCACCTGTGATTTTCCATCTTGTTTCAGAAATAATCTTTCCTATGAGGTAGGGCCACATTACCAGCTGTGTTCCTCTTAATAGGAGGAAGTTAGGGACTAGGGTAAAGGGGAGGAAAAAAAGAAAAAATAGCCAAACAATCACCAACACATATTAAGTCTTTTTAAAAGCTATCAGGCAGCAGGTAAAGATCTTCACCATAAAGGGATGAATAAAAACACATTGGGGGAAAAATAATGGAGTGCGTTTTCACCCAGTAAGGACAATCACATTCCATATTTAGGTCTCTCTTTCCTCAGTTCACTTTGGAATGAACAATCTCAGCTGAAATTTCAGCAGTCATTTTTATTGTCAGAAATTATTTCCAGTTATACAATCTGATAAAGAAGTGTCTCTGACATTAATAAGACATGTAACTTGAGGTCTTCTCTCCTCCAGTGTGGATTCCATGGCCACATTAGTTCTTCTAACAAATTCCAGGACATACTGATGCTGCCTGTTCATGGACCACATTTCGAGAACCACCAATCTAAAATATACTGCTTACTCCTAGGAAATATGATATATTGTGCATAAACTTTCCTTTATACTTGTAGTCATTGACCTGTACTTCAGACACTGAATATTAAGGAAGAATTTATCCCACAAAATTTTATTGAGAACCTGCTAAATGCCAGGCACAGTTCTAGACAATGGGACCACAACTCTTAACAATAGAGACAAAGTGGAGCTTATATTCAATTTAGATGACAGACAATAGATATAAATAATCATGAAACATATCAACTAGCGATATGTGCTATGAATAAAAAGAAGAGGATAAGGGGCTAAGGAGAGGACAGTGAGGAAGACTGAAGTGACCAGAGGAGGCGTCTGTGAAGAGATAAGATTTACTCAGGACTTTGGGAGCAGTAAGGGGTCAGGAAGTACAGATTCTATGTACATAGAGGTGAAAATATGGAGTCAGGTAGAGTTGAAAATTTACCACTGGCCCTCTTCTAGCTATTTGACCTGAGGCAAATTATTTAACTACTCTGTGCCTCAGATTCCCCATCTGTAAAATGTGGATAATAATTTCTCCCCCAGGGGGTGGCTCCATAGTGTAGTGGTTAGCACATCTGCTTTACATGCAGAAGGTCCTGAGTTTGTACCCCAGGTGGAGCCACAGGACCAATACTCGGGTGTGCTAGGCCCCCAGGGTGCACCAGGCCCTGGGAGTGTGCTGTGAGCACATGTGGGGAGATGCCCTGCCTTCAGAGATCCAGTTCTTAAGGGGAAACAGCAACATCCATAGGTCAGGGGTGGAAGTGGGGTGGGGGGACTTAAAGAGGGGAAAAAGTAATAATAATTTCTCCCCCATAATACCGGTATGAAAATTAAATTAGGTATTATATATAAAGCATTTAGAGCAGTCAAGACATATAGTCTTATATAAGAGGTGGATTTACTATGAGGATAACAAAGCTGAAAATTCTGTTTATATGGACCTCTTCTGAGGCCCTCTATTGAATTTCATGCACAAAGTATCATGTTCTTTTTTTTTTTAAGAAGATCCCAAAATTATATAAGCTTCAGGCCCTCCATAACCTGGGCCTGTACCTGATCTTATCTACTTTGTATTAACCTCTGGGATAAATGATTCCAGACAAAAGCAATAAGAAGCGCAGAGGCGCAGAGACTGGGAAAGAGTCAGTGAAAGATAAAAAGAGCAAGTGACAGGGGTGAGATCAGAGTGAACCAGGAGAAGATCATAGGCCTGGAGCAGGCCTTGGTAAAATACTTTGTTATTCTGAGTGAGATAGTGAGACACTGGAGGGTTTTGAGAAGAAGTAGAATGTGAGCTGGTTTAAATTTAATAGGATCACTGTGACTGACATTTAGAGAATTGATAGTTGGGAAGGCAAGAGTAGAAGCCAAAAGATCTATGAAGAAGAAACAGTCTAGAGAGAAGATAATGGAGTCCAGGACTAAAGTAGAGGTGGTAAGATGTTGATGGTTTCTGAATGTATTTTGATGATATATGAAGAGTGTTTGCTGACAGATTGGATATGGAAGTGAGAGAGCTGTTATGGGTAATTGTAAAGTTTTGTCTAAATAACTGACTAATGAGGATCAGGATTGGACATGTGTGTAAAGTGGAAGTCAAAAGCTTAGTTTTGGATATGTTAGTTTTGAGATACCTATTTGATATGTAAGATTTTAGTTTATTCTCAAGATATGGAGCCTTGATGGACATTTTTCAAAATTGTTATAATTAAATTACTTTATAATCATATGCCTATTCCAAAATTCTATACAGAATGTACCACATAGACTCTTTGGAACTATAACACAGATGACTTTTACAGCAAATTAATTTTTAAAGTAGAATGGAAGTAGCTTTATTCTAATGAAACTTTTACTATGTTTATCATAATCCTTTAACTTTTTAGAAGCATCCAAAACATTCTTTATTACTTTACCACCTAACACAGCATTCCAAGTCTACTATATTGTGAGCTTCAACATATTCTGTTTCGTTTGAATTTAGTTCTACTTGCACAGGCTTTAAAATTTACCATAGGAATGGGACATTTAAAGATACTGAAATACTTGGGGTTTTACTACATCTGAAAGAGCTAAGTTTATTATTATTTAAGAAAATATTAATTAAATGATATCATCATTGATCCTAGAGTTCCAATCATTAGCTATTCTCTACACAGAGAAATATCAATTGTTTCTTTTTTCCCTTAATTAAAAAATATTAAATATGTCAAAGGTGTAGAAGATTAAAAGAATAACTTAAAGAATATGCCTATACTGCCATTTGTGACAGCCTGGATGGACCTCAAGATAATTATGCTAAGCAAAATAAGCCAGACTGAAAAAGCTGAAAATCACATGATATCACTTATATGTGGGATATAAACCTAAAAGCAACAAATGAACAGGACAAACAGAGACTCAGGGACATGGACAATGGACTAGTGGTTACAAGAGGGTAGGGGGTGGGAGAGGAAGGAAGAGGTAGACAGGGTAAACAGGGTCAAATATAGGGAGGTTGAAGGAGGGTGAAGTGGGTAAAAGGGATCAAGTATATGGTAGCTGAAGGAAACTGGACTTTCAGTGGTAATCACACAATAGAATATATAGATGTCAAATTATAATGTACACCTGAAAATTGTATAATTGCATTAACCAATGTTACCCCAATAAACTTAAAATTAAATACATAAATAAAAAATAAAAAAAGAATATGCCTATATATTCTCATTTCTCCTGGCCTTCATCAGTTTACCCTCTATGTAACTATCATGGGTCTGAGCCTCTTATGTCACATCGTGAGGAAAGTTTCAATTTAAACTCTATCATTTAACTAAATAACAGTATCCATATTGTTAAAAATACTTTGTTCTCTTAGGCTCTCAGGGCCTGGGAGAAAGGGCCATGTTTAGTCATCTACATAACCTACTGCCTACACCTGTGCTTAGCCACAGTAGGTACTAAAGATGTTACATGAATAAAAGTTATAATAACATATATAAGGATGAGGTCCTTTGGTATTTCATTTTTGTCCAGAAGAGACTTAATGTTCATATGGCACTGACTATCAACAACAGTTTAAAAATGGATAGTGTGGTAAAGGTATATGACTTCAAATTCCAAGTCCATCAATTTTTGGCTTTATTAATTTGTTCAGTCACTAATTTATCTGATCATTATTTATAAAATGGAATTAGCATGTCTGCTATTTCTGTGTTGAATAAAATAATATATACAAAAACATGATCTAGAAATACTTTTTAAATTATATTTAGATCTATCTAATCTGGAAGAATCTTTGTTGATGGTGTCTAATCCTTATTCTTAGAATAGTGTATTTTGCAAGAGTTTCTAAACACTTTGCATAAAGTTAGTAAAATGGACTTTCGAAAAGTTCATTTTCCTTAATAAAAATTACAAAGGTTTGGTCATTTAAATTCAACTCCCATTAACATATGAGCTTCTTTTAAGGCTAAATTAGCTCTCTTTTAAGATTCATATGTGGGAAATAATTCCATACTAGAAGACTTACTGCAGAAGTCCTCTGACATTAGACTTTGAATTTGACATTTCAGTTTGATTATTCTGAATTTAAAGTTTGTTAAATCAGTGAATAATTTATGGAGATAAAATGTCCCTGTACCTTTGTTTATCTTTCATAACCTCTTACATATTCTCCAAAATTAGAAAAAGGAAGAATAATCTTCCATGACTTCTAAGCTAAAATAGAATAGTTGGCACATTTAAACAATAAATGATGAGAATGAATGACATTGAATATAGTCAATAATATTGTAATGTAACAATGATGGTGCCAGGAGGGTACTAGATCTATCAGAGAGATCATTTCATAAGATATGTAAATGTCTAACCACTATGCTGTACTCCTGAAACAAATATATTGAAATGTCAGCTGTAATTGAAAAAAATGAAAATTAAAAAAATGACATTGATCAATGTTTCACTGAGTCATTATGAAGCCCATCGTAGCTCCATTGGGTGATAATATGCAAATTTCCACATATTTCAATACTTTATCCTAATATTTCAAGTAATATTTGTTTTTAAAATATATTTTCTTATTTTCCCATCATTCAACAAGTAATGACTAACCGTTTACCAACTGTCAGACTCTTTGATGAGATAGCTGAATAGGGCTGACCCAATCAGTGTAGGTCCCAAAGGGCAGAAGTTAGCAATACCTTATGCTCATATCTCTGGTACTGTGGTGACAAAGAGACAAAACCATGTTTAAAAGAGTTTCAGTCCCCAAGGTGAGAAAAGCTGGCTTTATCCCAGTGGGTTCTCAAAGCAAGGACAATACGAAGCAGAATCTGGGAGACATGTTTTGGAAATGAGCCTGAGAGCCAGGGAAGAATGAATAAAGTATAAGGTTCTAAATTAGATTTCAAGAGAAAAATTAGAGACAATGTTCCTGGAGACCAAAGGCCCTGTTTGTCTTGTTCACTGCCATACTCTCCATGCATGTTCTTGGAACATAAAGATTTGTTGCCTGGAAAAATGCTGTTGATCAGTGGTGTTTGTATGTCCTCCTGCTAAGGAGCATGTGAGCAAAGTAGATGCAGTGAATGAACCAAGAATGAACAAGGTGCTGGTAACAAAACGGTGAATAAAGTGTGGTTCTTGCCCTCCAGCACTAGGTGATTAAGTCTCCTCATGGAACTCAGCTTAGAGGAACCAGCAATTACATTGTCTGGGAGAAAAGGGTCTAAAAGGATGATAAGAAACTGACAAGCAGACAAAACAAGAATGGAATCCAAGGAAGGAGGAAAATGATGTGCAAAGTCTTTGAGCTATACAAAAGGAAGGCTTGTTTGGAAGATGTCTCGCTTAATGCAAATGTGATGGCAAATGACACTGGGAAAATAGACATGAATCATTATGAGGCATCTTCAACGTCATGCTTAAGAATTTGAAATGTGTTAAGACTAAGCTTCAAATAGTTAATTCTAGCATGTAGACCCAAATATTGTAATCTTGTTACAGAAGAATTTAGCTTATTAGTAAAAGTATTTATACTGGCCCAAAAGAGCATACTTGAGTCATGAAAGTGAAGAGCCTTTTGTTCTGAGGAGAGAAAAAACTATACATTGTCAGAAGCAGAGATAAAATAGGCACCTTTCCCCTCCCTCTACAACATTACTTACTATAAGATCTTTTATATCAGCCTCCAGGGATATTAGGTCCCAATATGGGTACCCTCTGGTTTTATAACATGATATTGTTAATAACTACATGTGTTTATTTCTGGTTACAGTTAATATACAAACAGGATTAAATTTATGGTAGTTCACAGCTTTAGTTATTGCTTATTACACTTTTTTGACCTAGAGATTGTCAACCTCTAGGAACAAGCATCATTACTAAGATTGTATGTGATGTTAAAGTAGCAGAAAGAGCTGGTCATGAGACAAAAAGAAATGCTATTCTACTTCTATCACATTCTTCTTAAGGACTGAGAAATACTTCAAATTCTAGATATACTTAGTGCAAATAGATTAATGAATATGTACCATTGAGAAGGATAGGATTATAGAGGATAAAATTAAAGCTGTACTCTCTCTGCCTTAAATGCTCACATTATCTCTCCATTGCAAAATATCTAGCATCCTTATACAAAGAAAAACAATTCCTACATAATTATTTTTTTCCTACCTATCGCATCCAAACCATCAAATACAAGCTTTGTTTTTAGATTGAAGAAAGAAAGAATAGTCACAAGCAAAATTTTGGGGTGTGAGTAGGGAATTGGAGGCAGAAAGAGCAAGAGATGGAAAGTGAAAGCTTTATGAACATCCTTGACTTTCCACTACAAAAGAAATTGAACATTCTATGCATAAAGCAAAATATTACTTGTTAGGCATTATACGATCATAGCAAAGGAATAGCTAATATCATCTGCCACTGACTGATTGGTAAAAGGGAAATGTGCTCAAATGGGTCAAGACTCACTTTTCAGTATCCCACAAGTCTCTTTTGGTCCTTATTTCTTCAGTCAGTACTTATTGTCGAATTTTTGGCATGCAAGTGCACACACATGCGCACGCACGCACACACACACACACACACACACTGTTATATAGAGTTTCCTCCTAGATCTAGTCATTGTTTAAAGGCCTCCCTCACTCCTGTAATGAATATCTGCTGGCTTTGATATTCACTTTCAGGATAATGAAATTTCACAAATGTTTGCTGCATGCTGCCCAAACCTGTGACATTGAACAAGATGTCACTCATTAATAAATGGTGGAAGGTGAAGCTTAAAGATTAATAAATGCTGTCATGGGTCACTGATGGACTAGGACACAAGAAGAAAAATGCCTACAATTGTCCTCTTACTAGTTTAAACTACAAATATCAAGAAAAAATAATATATATTTTAAAGATATTCAGTATATTAAAATTCTCTCCAGGTATAAAATAACCATTATATTGGAATAGATTAAAAATTTTAACCCCACAAATTCTTCCAGAATTACTTTATATAACAAGATAAAAATATAATATTCAGATTATATAGATACATATATACATACATAAATGCATACATATGTAGTAAATAGATATAAATACATGATAGATGATAGATAGATAGATAGATAGATAGATAGATAGATAGATGATAGATAGATATTCTTCTCTCTTCCTTGCTGCATTGAAGAGTCAGGAAATTAAAGCTAATTATATTTAAGTGGTTGTCAGATTTTATACATATTTAGTATGGTTTTGTTTTTTTCTTTTTTTTTTTTAAATTTTAAGTCTTGCATATTTTGACCCATACTTACTTTCTCAACCATGGAGTTGAAAGTTGTCTAAGTGGCTTTACAGTTCCTCACCTTCTTACATGCTATTCATATAAGAAAAGCACTTTCCCAGAGTGTTCCCTAACATTTCCAGAGACTTTTAAGGAAACCATGCTACTCTAAACCTATTAAAACTTAGAAATTTATTTATATAGGTCTAAAATCTGTCTCTAGGATACTTGTGTTTATTCTACCTAGAAATTGTACATATTTCTGAGACGAGAAAGATGTTTCATCTCTTGAGAAAATTCTTATGAGTAGTGACTGTCTGGAGTGCTGGAACAATTTTAAGGTGTTTTCAATCTCATTGGGAAAGAGTGCAGTGATTTATTAGTGATGCCTGCCATGGGCAGTGTATTGGTAGGTCAAGTTTGGATTGAATCTAATTCTTCCCATGAAATTTCCTCAAATCTGGGAATATAGCAGTTATGTTTCTTTTAGAGACTATCTTCTATCTAAATCTGAAATTTTCCAGCTGCCTCACAGTACACAGTATTGTGTCCTTTCTAGCCTCCCAGCATGGTGTAGCTTGGTCTGTCTATCCTTCTAACTATCCCCTCAAACATGAAGCACAGAGCTGTTCTGTGCTTGCAGAAATCTCATAGGAAAACCTTTCTTTCAGAGTCACAGGTGAAGCTTGAATGCTTCTTAAAAGTTCCTCTGAGTTCATATCTGTATGCAATTCAGTGTGCTAAGAGCAAAACATAATCTTTTCATTTGACTACCAAGATAGCTTCCTATAACCATCAAAATTTTGCTTAAAAATGCATTTTTATTTCTTACTCTGCTTTTAAAGGGCATTGCTCATCAGTTACGTATTCTGTTTCTACCTTGAAGATTTTATATCCTTATATGTTTATGTGGACATAGGTAAGGGTATATTTAAGATTCCAGTAGTGAGTGCAATAGCAGAGTTGACACAAAATGTGCTTACATTTGTTAAACAGAAATCCAGTTCTTAAAATACTACAGCACAGCTCCTCATCCCCATCCCCTTCAAAGAGGCTGTGAAACAAGCATGAGTTTTTTTCTTTATATTTCTTTTGGGTGATATTCTTTTAAGAGCTAATTAGACAAAGAGTAATATTATCACTTTTAGTTCTACTCCAGTCCAGATTCTGTGTGCCCTCATATAATGTACTTCTAAAATAGCACTGTTTCAATCAACAGAACATCAAATAATATATATTGAATTACAAATTTATCAATGTAAAATGATTTCAGTTGTGAATATCCTCCATACTACATAACTGGTTAAATAAAACCGTGTTGACATTATGGACACTTCCACTCATATTTTATTTTGGATGTACTGGTACATTTAGTATTCTATCTTTCCATTTTATGTGCTTGGTTATCTTGTGTCCACGATGTATATAAAATTGTTCACGTTTTCTATTATGACAGCTACACAAAGTCCATGTCTCAGAGCTGTATATCAAAGTGGCAAACATAATAACACAACGCAGATCTCTTTGACACTAATATGAATTTCATGCTTGTTTCACAGCCCCTTGGCCAAACATTCAAAAGCATTGTGGTACCCAGTAAATAACAGTTCAGAAGCAAAATCCAGAAGCTGTATCTATTATTTCAGAGCAAAAATTATGAGATATCAGAGTGCACTATCCCTTTCTACATTTTACATTTTATTTTGTATCCTATTTTTAGGATTAAATTACTTTGTTCCCCAAGTGTGACTAAAGGTAAAATAAGAATTTTCTTTAGAGATTTCTCTTTTAAAATAAAATTTTTTGAAAAGTCAATGTTTTACCATCAGTCATCTTTATTTCTTTTCATCTTACTGTACTGGGCCCTATTTCTGCATTTTTATAAGAATTAGGCTGAGTCTTAAAATGACCCTATTATGTAGATTCTATCATTGTTCCATGTCACAGGTCAGAAAAATGAGACACAGAAGTGTTACATGATATGCCCAGGATTCACAATGAGTAATAGTATGATCAGGATTTGACACAGGAAGTCTGGCTCCAGAGCCACAGAGTTATCAACGTATCATACTGTTTAGTATGTAACAATTATAATGAAGGTGAAGGGTCCTAACGTTACTGAGGCACTAACGTTTGTTGAGCTCCTACTGTGTATCAGGAATTATGAAAGACAATCAATATCAATAATCATCCTTAATCCTCACAACAGTCTTGTTGGTTAAGAACCAACATTACTCCATTTTGTTAGTACAACTCAAAAGGTTAAGCAAATAGGCAATAAAATTGGACAAGTTAAGAAGAATTTAGTTGCACAGCTGGTAAGGGAGGAAAGCTAGATGGAATCTTCCATTTACCCACATCTGAACTAGGCATTTTTTTCTGCTTTCATAATCTCTCTATTTTAAAAAAAATCTAACTTTAATAAAGGATTTGACTAAATTTTCTTACCTACTTTCTCATTTCCATGACCTTTCTATATTGAAAGCCCAAGAAAGTGAAGGGCTTCGGGTGAAGCAGAACATACTATTGTGTTTATAATGTCTTCAGCACACATTGATGTCCTTTTAGAGTCATCTGGTGTTAACTTTTTCATGAAAATTGAGTGGCATTGTTGGTATTTTGAAAGGCAACAAATATAACTGCATGTTATATCATAAGAATAGACAATTATAAAAAGAGTATAAGATGAAGTATCTTTACATGAGCTGTAATTGCAACTGGTAATTAAACTAAAGTGTTTCATTTTCCTAGTCAGCTCATCAGTGACACCAGAAGATAAACAATTTGAAACTGAAATCCTCAGGGGCAAACAATTGTAATTAATTCATTTTCTAAGGGAAAAAGCATTCCTAAAGCCTGTTGGGGTGACCTCTTGAGTAACATTCACAATGATTTACACTGTGAGCATGAGTGTGGTGCTCAGAACCAGACCATATTTAATTTGAATATTCATGAAGTGTTCGGCATGATTTATACTTTAAATCCATCTCCATTGTCAAATTTATTCTCTCTTAGGTGAAAAAAGAAAGCAGATTTATATTCTGAATAATTCACGTTGCACAATGAGAAAGACTTTACCATGATGGAAACACATAAAGTGATGCTACTATTAATTCCTTCAACTTAGAATCTCCTTAAGTACCAAGAGTATTTTTTAAAGATGCTTGAGAGCTGAAATGAAAATATTTATGCATATAAATTTGGGTTCATAGCTCATAAGCCTATTGGATTAAAATCATAAAATTCATGTGGTCTCATTTGCCCCTGTTCATTTGCACAGAGAGCTGCATTTGGGATTTGTGTACATTATTTTGGCTATTCCTATCACATGCAACAAACTGCTGTGACTAACTCTGATTCATGCTGCTTGTGGGACCTGACCTGAAGTGGGCTTTCTTCTATATGATTTCACATAATTTAATCAAGAGCTCTTGTATTTCTCTCTCTCTCTCTCTCTCTCTCTCTCTCTCTCTCTCTCTCTCTCTCTTTACTTATGATATGAACATGGCCTTTGGACTGAGGTAGGCATGGGTACAGACCGCAGCCCCACTGCTTACCAATACTCTCTATCAGTTAGCTTCTACATGTAACAAAGAACCCCAAAACATTATGGCTTCAAACAATAACTATTTAACCCATGATTCTGCAGGAAGGCAATCTGGGCTGGGCTCGACTAGGTGGTTTTCTGGGCTAGGCTAAGCTCATCTTCAAGTAACTGCCAGGTCAGGGCGTGGGTCTAGGGAGGCTTCAGCTATCATGGCTTGTCTCTGCTCTATGTGGTCTTTCAATTTCTAGTAGGCTAACCTGAGCTTTGACAAATGGTGTTGTGGCAGGGGTCCCTAGATTAGTAAGAGAGGGCAAGTCCAAATGTGCAAGGACTTTTCAAGTCTCCACTATTGTCCCATTGGCCTAATGGCCAAGGCCAGAGACAGGGTAAAGGGTACTACCCAAAACTGAGGATACTGAGAGGCATGAAAAAATTAGGGGATATTACTACAAGAATTGACCACATAAATATATAAGAAACTATGAGCTAGAGTCTTAATTCCTCAGTCCCTGTTTCAGCATCATCTCATAGGGTTGTTTGGGGGATTAAAATTAACTAATATATGTAAATTAATGGATAAACTATCTGGCATATGGAAGGCAGTTAAGAAATATTAGCTCCTTTTCTCTTTAAGGTATCTATGTAGACATATTTATTGGGTATACAAAACAGGTCTTTTAAATATGAGAGCAAACTCTTAGTGACATGTCATCCCACTAATTTCTAGAATTGTTCAGTATTTAGGTGGCAAAGCTAGTGTCTCCTTCTTCCTTAGCAGTGTCATGTTATTCTCTGCTGAATCTATGCATTAACTTGGAGGATAAACTTCTGTAAAGAAGTATATTCCTAAAATTGTATATGAAAGAATGCATGTGTGTATAATATATCCCCATAAAACAAAACATTTTGAGCCATTTATTTAGTTCCTTTTTTATTTCCTTACAACTTACCTGAGGCAAACATAGACCTATACAATCCATGCATTGCACTGGGGTCATAGTCTAGAGAGTTTCAAAGTTCACAAAGCATTGATCATGGCAATTAAAACAGCTAAGGCATTTTAAAGTCAGCTTGACATTATAAGCAAGTACTCAAAAGAGCCCTTAAATTTAACTCAATTTTGGCCTGATTGTCTTTAAAATCTGGCTCCAGTATTAATGCATGGATGTTCCCATCTTTAATTTGGAACCAGGCCACCAAAACAATAGACTAAATGAGCTTCCATAATTTTCAAGTATACTCATACTTTTTTCTCATTGATCTGAAAATAATAGATCATTCTATTGGCTTCCCTGTAACATTCAAACACAGTCTGCATATTTCAAAACTAGTCAGTAAATATAAAACGAAAGTACTGTGACCTGAAGATCACATAAATGAAAATCCATTAAAAATCACAATAGATCACTGTACTTGTCATATTTGCTCTGTGAAATACACAATTTGTTTATTTCACCAAAATATACTTCTTATATATCTATTACTTGTAGGTCATTAAAATAGTGCAGAGTATACCAGGTTTATCATATTATACAAAGAATTTCTTGGGTTTCTCAGGACTGATGGAACCTCTCTGATCTTTGCTGACTTTTAGCCAAAAAGAAAATATTTGGTCATCATAGGCTGAGACAAAGAACTATGGTTATAACTTGACCGTCCTTTGATATTAAATGTTTTGAAGATAGGGGAAGGATATAATTTGAAGACTTCATTGGGATCATATGTTAGTAGGAGACAAGGCAAAAAATTACTTTTTAAAATATGAGAGCAAACTCATATTTTATTGTGTCAAAATATTCTCTTTTCTATTATTCCAATGGTAATTTGACATATATATGTAAATATATGTATATTTAATTTTGATCAGTCTGCTGGAAACCAAAGTTTTTAGCTCTCTCATCTTAGAAACTTCTGAGATGAAAAGATTAGAATCATATTTTTATAGTTAAATTAATCACTTCTAACCAGATACAAGATTCCAAGTGGTAACCTTACCTTCGTTGACACATTTATATTTCTTACTTCAACCTGATTAACTCAAATGGATGAAAGGTCTACTGTGAAAAATGAACATTACTTGTAAAATCTTTTCAAGGAGCCTAACAGAAACATTAACAAGGCAATTACTGATTTGTGAGCATTTAGTAAGAAGCAAAGCATAAAACTCTCCATGAATTTGTGGAGATAATGTCTTAAAATACTACACAAACACCACAAGATTTTCTGAGATGTGTCTTACTCTATTAATTTTGTTTTTGATATCTTCAGTCACTGTCTCTGTGGCATAACAGTCTTTTTTTTTTTTTTTTTTTTTTTTTTACTTTTTAGGCGAGGCAGCCCTTGGTTGACCTCACAGATTGCAAGGACCTTGACAGCTTACAATCCCTTATTTTTTATTTTTTACACCTATAGCACCTGGTCTTCCCAGGTGGTCTCCCATCCAAGTACCAACCAGACCTGACCCTGCTTAGCTTCCGAGATCAGATGGGATAGGGTTTGTTCAGGGTGGCATGGCCATAGACATGTGGCATAACAGTCTTTATCCAAATACAGTTATTAAAAACAAATCAGTTTAAGGGAAAATGTAGAATGATGATGCTTTACAAAGTGTGCACATTTAATTATAGAAGCTCAAGTATATAGGAAAATAAGTAGTTAAAAATGGCAGTTACTTTTATTTGCTCATTATGAATCATAACAAAGACCATTCTGGGAATAAAATTCAAAATTTAAATTTACTTGTGAAGACAGAATATGACTTTTATCTATCACATTGTCATGTTTTGCTTTATAATCTAAAGTCCATTTATGTGCCAAGTTATTTGGTTAAGCAAGCTATTATTTTTAGTTATTGAAAAAGCTAAGAATGTAAGAAGGCCAAAGTTCATGCTTTGGTTGTATTTGAATAGACTGTATTTGATTCTCTTCTTACAAGTTATGCCTCTGATGACAGTTCAACTGAACCAGTATTTATTAAACAATTAATTTAGTTTATAGTCACTGTGGTAGAACATATGATACAAAAATAAATAAAACATGATCTCTGTTCTCAGAGAAGATGGACATATACACTATAATATACATGTAAGAACATAAGTGGTATGAATTGACTTACTCAAAACAGTCAAATGAGTGATTCTTCTGGAGTGGGAGGAATGGGAGAGGCTTCACAGCGATGGTGATATTAGAGCTAAGAATGCCGGGAGATGTATCAGAGGTCCCTAAGGCCACCCCTAGGTTCAACAATTCTCCAGGAGAACTTACAGGACTCAGCATATACTTGTATTCACAGCTATGATTTATTATAGAGAGAGGATACAAAACAAAATCAGCAAAGAGAAAAGGTGCATGGAGTGAATTCTAGGAGAAACCAGGCACAAAGTTCCAAGAGTCCTCTCCCAAGTGAATTGCATAGGATGCACTTAATTCTTCCAGCAAGGAGTCATTACAACAAAGTGAAATGTCGTCTACCAGGGAAGTTCATTGGATACTCAGTGCCCAGAGACTTTATTGGGGACTGGTCACGTAAGCACCCTCTGCCTAGCATATACCAAAATTCTAGACTCCCAGAAGAAAGCAGATGTTCAGCATAAACCATATTGTTTGCATGATCCATTTAGGTACAGTGCACCATTCTTATCAAAGAACAATATCTAGGTTCCCAGAAGCCAAAGGAGAGCTAACCACATAATCAGGCTTTTCTAAGGATAAGTCTCAGGCCTAGTAAGTTAACTCTTTTATTCATAGGCGAACAAGACCTGTCTAGATAGAGTTGGTGGAGAAGAGAATGCAGGCCTAGGAAACATAAAGAAAGGCCTCAGAGTTATTAAAACATTCAAAACATTGTATTCAGTGAGATATTGAAGACTAAATGTTACTGGAACTATTTGGAATGTCAAATCCTCATTCCTGAGGTCCTGAGATGACTCCAGCATCCCTGAACAAGTATCATTTTATAAAAAGGATTAAAGCAGTGATCATGTTAATTCAAAACTTTATGCCTCAATTGTCTACATTCATGTTAAGATTATTTCCAGTTTGGAATATTTGGATATTTTTCTTGGTTCAGTGTTTTATTTTCATAGTGTATACAGTTTCTGACCATGGTACATTTGACATTGTATGGTTCAGAGGTCTCTGTTATGGTATAATAGAGAATTTAATGCTGTCCTTGGGGGAGTGTGTACCATCAGATATAACATTTAAGGATATAGTACATTTATAAAAGTGATCGACACCAAACATCATCTTTATCACTAGTACTTAACTGCATTAACTATAAGCTGTGCTCTTTATTTCCTCCAGCCAGATTAAGACGTGCTTCAATGTCTATTAGATCCTATAATTATACGATCTAAAGCAGAACCATCACTCTGTTTCACTAGGAGAGAAATGAAAACTTAACCTTATAAATATTTCACTATAGTATGCCGTATATTAGCTGCTCACTGCTGAATTCAGCTGCTGTAAAATGCTGATAATTCTCTACCAAGGGCTTGAGGACAACCTCTATTTCAATAAATACTATGACTTGTACTGATTTATGAGTTTCATGCATTCACTGACAGACAAGATGGAATATGTTAACTTTATTAATGCAATTGGTACAATGTACTCAAAGAACTAGGCCTCAATTTTAGAGATTTAGCTGCTCAAGTATACTACTACTGTAACATGCATAGGCTTTAGTGGTGTAGAAATACATATCTTATAAAGTATTTTGCAAGTTATACTTCCACTTTAGTTTGGAAATATATTGGAAAACATGTACATTTAGCTTATCTTCCATTTTATTACTAGTCTTAGAACATTGTAAATGAATTCCAAAACTAAAAAACCAACATAAAAACAGAGGATTCTATTATTATTATTATTATTATTATTATTATTATTATCTTCTTTACTAAAGATAAATTAGAATTCTGGAAAAAATGTTAACCCCCATTTTACTGCCCTATTACTGCTGTAACAAATTCCCACAAATTTAGTGGTTTAAAACAACACTAAAATATTATCTTACAGTTGTGGAGGTCAGAAGTTCAAAATGGGCTTTACAGAATTAAAATCAAGTTGTGGGCAGAGCTGTACTTTTTTCTGGAGGTGCTAGGGGAGAACCTTTTCCAGCTTTTAGAGGCTGCTTGCATGCCTTGGCTTTTGACCCCTTCCACCATCTTTAAAGCCAGCGGCATAGCATGTTTCTCTCTCTCTTTCTCTCTCTCTCTCTCTTTCATCCCTCCTTCCCTCCCTCTCCTCTGCTTCCATTGTCACATCTCCTTCTCTGACTCTGACTCTCCTGCCTCCCACTAATAAAGATTCTTGTGATCACTTTGGAGCCCCCTAGATAATCGGGATTATCTATCTCAAGATCTCCAATTTAATCACATCTGCAAATTCCTTTTTTCATGTAAGGTAACATAGTCACAGGTTCTGGAGATTATGATGTGGATATCTTTGGGGGACATTATTCTGTCTACCACAACCCCCATATCTTTTTGTGTAATCCTAAATGCTGTAAACTATTTAATATCAATCAATAGTACACAATCAAATTTTGACCATTCAGTAAATATTTATTGAGCACCTGCTATATACCTTAATGTTCTACATGCTGAGGAACAACAGTTAACCAAACAAAGCCTTTGCTCTCATGGAGCTTACATTCTAGAAGGGGAGACAGACAAATTATTTTATATGTTCTGAATATTTGGTGTTATGAAGTAAAAGAATGCAGGATTATATAGGAGAGTGTGATAGTATATGTACTATGAATAGTGCTATTTTATCACTGAGTATGGCCAGTATGACCTTTCTGAAGATGCAGTATAATGGGTTGGACAGTGGCCCTCAAAAGATATGTCCAAGTCTTAACCCCTGGTACCTGTGAAAGGAAATAACATCTTTGCAGATGTAATTAAGTTAAAGATCCTGAGATGGTATCATTCTTGGATTTAGATTGGGCCCCAAATCCAAAGATTAGTGTCCTTATAAGAGGCAGAACAGAAGAAGACACAGAGAAGAGGGACATGTAAAGAAGGAAGCAGAGTTTACAGTGATGCATCTATAAGCCAAGGAACACCAAGGATTGCCAACAACCACCAGAAGCTAAGAGAGAGGCACAGAAGGGATTCTTCCTCTGGGCCTCCAGAAGAAACCAACCCTACTGATACCTTGATTCTGGACTTCTTGCTTTCAGAATTATAAGGGGATACACTTCTATTGTTTTAAGCCACCTAGTTTATGATATTTTTTACAGCAGCTTTGGGAAATTAATAGAGGCAATGCTTGAGCCTATTTGAAATGAGAAAACGAGCCATGCAGATATTTGAAGGAAAAACAATATAGGGTAGTGCACAGTAAGTGGGAGATATTTTGTGGTACCCAAATGAGAACAAGGGGGCATAGTGTGACTGGAACCCAGAAAGCAAGGGGGAAGAGTGTTTGAAGATGATTTTAGAACTACCATAGAAACCAGATCTGGTAGGGAGTACCTTGTGGGCCATAGTAAAGATTTTGGATTTTATTCTGTCTATATGTTAGTATAATTGTGACCTAATAAAATATAGAATTCCATATTAAATATTTTTATCTTTTTTTTCTTGTGCATGACAGTTTTTAAGTGCCATAGGGAAGTAATCATGACACAACTTACTATAATTACAAAACATGAAGGTTGCATTCTGGTAGGCTCTAACATATCCTGGTAACTTAACTATCAAATTTTTAAGTAATGTTGGCTTTGGCCTGAGCAAAAAAGATATATTGGTCCCTCCGTTTCTACCACACAGCACTTGCTTCCTTTTGTGTCTGCATATATAAAATCTCTTGTGTTCCATTCCTTGAGCCGCAGTGTTCTGTATATTAGTAGTATCACAGATACACTCTGATACTCACACAAGATAACCTTGCCCATTATTGAGAATAGAGGTCACAGATTACAGAATGAGAATCCTGAATAAAATTTAAAAGCTTTGCTTTCTCACTAGAGGTATGAACTAGCAGTAAAACAAATGAATTTAAGTTTCACTTCCCCTTATGGTCCCTGCTAACTCTGGCTCTAGAAAACCATAAAATATTATCAAGAGGTGGCAGAAGAAATAGACTCAAAAGTAAGAATGGCTTATTAGAACTTGCAATATATGGGCTAATAAGTTGCTAGAACTGTGCTAGAAATAAATTTGTAATGGGGTAGGAAGTTATACTTCTAGGCAGATATCTCTATGTTAAGACATAAAGTCTTAGATAATGAAAGAGGTTTTAATGACTTTGAAACTATGTAATTGATAGGATCATCTAAAGGAAATTAATAATGCACAGAAATATAATCAATGCAAGTTTATTAGGAGGTGCTTTATTTCTTTAACATTTGTCCCTCCTCCTACTATGTACAATTTAAATATTTAACATGGCATATCCACCAATTAAAGTAAAATTAACCATCATCCATATATGTGTGTATACACTTTGTGTATATATATGTATATATATACACATATGTGTATATATATATATATATGTATGTGTGTGTGTATATATATATGTATATATGTGTGTATATATATATATGTGTGTATACACACACACACACACACACACACACACCACACACACACACATATATATATATATACAGCAAATCGTAGCTTACATCCCTCTGGGCAGGAAAAAGAACAAAAGATGCATATTAGATTTCATCCCTGTTCATTTTCTATTACTCTTTCATTTTGTTTTTCATCTCACATGCAAATTAAAATGTTCTAAATGACAAAAGATAATTTCAGTTGTGGGAAATTAATATTAAATGTGAACTGAATCTTGATTTTGGAATCTTAACTGTTACTTAAAATAAAACATTTCACACCCCTTTCAAGAGACCATCTGCTGAGTTCATTTGATTCCAGTGTAGAAATCTTAGTAATACTTTGAGTAGAGAAGAATAATCTAAAAATAAGAATATGAACCAAGGAATAATCAAAGTTCCTTGGAATCAACAAGTTTGAAAGTATTGCTTTAATAAGGGCTATTTTAATCCAGAAGGACTCTATCCATAGACCACTAAATTATCCTCAGAAAGGTGGTCACCATACCATGGTGTGGTGACAGAATGCCAGGGTCGACATCAGAAAGCCAGAATTCTAGTTCTAACTTTATTATTAATGGGATGACTGACCTCATATGGGTCACTTAACCTCATTGTAATTTAAGTTCTTTATATTTAAACTGAGGTGTCCAGAAATAAGAAAAAACTCATTGTCATTTTTGGCTGCATAAATCATGGAAAATGCTTGATTTTAAAATATCACTGATGTTATCAAAACCATATATCTAGACACTTAGAAGTGAAATAAGTACAACTTATTAATACAGATGGCGTATATAGACTTGTTTCCTACTTATATTCCTTATCTTGAATGTGAAAGGTTTAGCCATAATTGTAAATTTTGCAACTGAATAAAGTTAAATACCTTGAAGGAAACTATAAATCAGTCTATCCAATTATTATATCTAAATCTGCTTTATCTTTGGTTTGCCATAGTTAAGATTTTTATCCTATGCACAGAAATAAAAACTTTATGATCCAAAATCATTTTTTGGTTACTTCCCCCATTTTGTTTTCATTTTGTTAATGGTTTAATAGACAAATAAAATGTTTTAGAAAAATTACTGCCAAATTTGTGTATTTTTAAGTTTTACTATGCAAATATGATGCATTCTGCTCCTTCTTTTCAAATACTGCATGTTTTTATGAAAAATAATCTGATATAATGAAAAGCAAGTGCACATTCTTGCCCAGGAGGCATAATTCTCCAATAAATGAATTCAGTCCTTTGTGGATGATCAGAAATGTGTTTCATTGAACAATTGTGAAATTTAAAAAGTCACAAGTCTTCAGATAATGACAATTAACAAGAACTGAGACTCTCGTAAGAGAACGAACATGTACGAGGTAGTTTGTTGAAGAATGCACACCTATTTATACAAGTTGGATTGTAGGATAATGCACACCTATATGAGGTAGGTTGTAGGAGAATGAACACCTATTATCACACTTGTAAGTGAAAATTAATGACTTCACCTAGTAATTTAAAAGATCTATGTAGACTATTTTTTTCTACCCTTTGATTTATCTTCAGTTTAATTCTTTTCCATCATAAGTTTTCATTGGAACTGATATAGGCTGCTGATTCCTTCTTAACATTCTGTGTCTAAAGCTGGCTATGTGCTGTGTAGAAATATAGAATTAAGCTTTTCTTTTTTCCAAAATAGAGCAAGAATGTATTTTATTATTTCATTCCAAAAAGAATAGGCGTTTTGAAATATGTGCAGGCCTGCTTATCTCAGGTATTTTAAAAAGTGGCACATAGGATGTAGGTGATACAGACTTTATATGAAAGGCCAAAGCAATTAGATCATTGTTCTAATTTCTTTAATTAATTTATTTTTATGGTGACATTAGTTAAAGAAATAGAAGCAATGAAGTTTGATAAAATTTTGGATGGAATATAGACTGGGCTGATGTCAAGATTGCTATTCTCTGGTCTGGACTATACCACCGACTTGTCATGTAGCTCTAGTTTTCCTACCTTTAATTTAAAAGCAACAAAACTTGCTTTTATCAACCTCATGGGGATAACTGCAAGAAAATATGAGGTAACCTGCTGGAAAATCTTTTATTTTTAAGAAGAAATGCAATTTTTTCTTTTTTTGCTGTATTATGAGATTCTTCCTCATGTTTTGATTTATATTAAATTTTTACAAATGTAAATGAATATAGCTAGTTTACTTTGAGACCTCTCTCTGATACCAGGAATTTGAAGGATAGTCCCAATTATATAATCTTTATTTTCTGAGGTATAGTATCAGGTGTTCATAAGTGCTATGAAGAAAAGAAAGCTGGATATGGAACATAAAGTATCAGGAGAAGGGGGCACTTTCACGCAGAGTGGTAAAAGATCTTTCCGAGGTGGTGATTTGTGAGTTGAGAAATGAAAATTGAGAACTAAGTCATCCAAAAGTCATAGAGACAAACATTCTAGACAGAGGAGACCAAAGGGTATAAGGCTCTTGACAAGGAGTCTGCATTTTATTCTCGATACAAAGGGAAGCCATTGGGAAAATAAGCAGATTGTTAAAACAAATTTCCTCAACATGACAGAATTGGGGCCTGGTATGTTTACTCAGCATATTATCCAGAAAACCTCACCCCAATTTCTACAGATTACTCTTTCTCTTCCCAAAGTTTCCTCTCTAGTGGCTAAAATCTTAATCTCCCTCTTTCTCTCTGTCTTTCCCTCTCTCAACAAAAGTGAAACTGTTACATTGCTTTCCCCTTTAACACCTTCTTCTTTGGCATTCAGGGCACCTACGCTCAGCTCTTCTTGCTCAGTATAGTCCCTTAGGAACATTGTTTCTATTTTCTACTACTCCTCTTCCAATAAGCATCCTCATACTCTTCAAAAAAGAGATACTTCTGGCAAGTGAAATTATTCTATTCTGCACACTGTCTACCTACTGAAACCTTGCAGTTATCTGCCAAAGAAGCACAGTATTTATTTGTACATCCAGGAGTACTTCCTATTCATAGCGCCATGACACTCGTCCTTTGGATTTTTCTCAAGATCCTCTGGAAATAATTCCAGATTAGGCATGACCATGTATTTCAAAATGTGGTCCATCAGTTCTAGGACCTAGCACATAAGGAACTGTCTCTGCCAAATCTCATTCAGGTTTAATTGAGACCCCTTTAAGACCTCCCCAAGGGGCAAGAAGATGTGATTATTGGATGAAAGGACTCATGGTTGGCACAAGTGAGGTGATGTAGACCATCCTCTCCCCTGCTGGAGTCCATAAAGTGGTTTGGGGTAGGCAGAAAATGTGGAGGGCTGGGGGAGAATACAGTTACTTTCCATAAGGAATTTACATTATCACTGCTCATGGGAGCCATGTTGGTTTGGGGTCCTCTGACTTCAAGCAGCTGAGAGCCAGCTGCTTCCCTATAGAGTTTTCAGTTGGCTTGGTAGCAACTTTCTCCTTTTTAGTCTTGAGCAGCTTTGCAGACAGTGAGAATGCAACCCATGTTCTTCCAATTCAATGAAGGCTAAGATTACTCAATAATACTTAACTATTCATTGCTCCCATAATAACTTAATCTGGAACATCTGACCTTCTAAACTCATGTACTGGGCCATCCTGGGTAGCTCCTTGCATTCATTCTTTTAGTTCTTTACTTATAGAGCAGGAGTATCCTCTTCTTTTCCTTCTCTCCAAGGTGAGGTTAGGAATTTGGCTTCTGAGTCCCAATTCCTGTCTATATCATATGCTATCTATCCTGCTTAAAGTCTGTAAGAAAAGGTGCCACTGAAGTTGTGTTTTTATTAGTTTCTTGTGGGGGAGGTGGAGAGGTTGCCTAAAGGAGAATCCTGAACAATCTCTCACATAGGCATTTCTCACCAATGCTAACTTTAAAATCATCTTGACTACATTTCTATATATCTGGTTGTATTTTCAAAATCATCAGGGTTTCAGTCTGATTTAACATGCCGCTTTATATTTTAAGTCCATGAGATAAGTCAGACATGATGAAAATATACAATTAGCTCATTTTTTTATCCAAGTTTTGGCTGGGTACCTCTGGTACACGGTCCTGAATAAGGAGCCATAAATGTCACCTGATTATATAGTACTTCCCCTAAAATCCTGTTAATGCACCCACAAAAACAAAAAGCCATAATTCTAATTCCAGAAAGCCACTGAAATAAGGTACTCTGTAGAGAGTTTTAATTGATTCATCATACCAAAATTATCTTAACCCTTTAGATATTTATCACTTACCCCAAAGTTTCCTATTCAAGGCAGTCACTGAAATTTTTTGCTTCTCTTTCATTTATTCCCCTCCAAATGCACCCATCCTTTATTTCTGCACAGTTATGCTCAGTCATGCCTTGATCTGCACATAGGTCACCCTCTGACGTGAATCTACCCATGGGAGCTATGGGTCCTTTTTTGTTCTGATTGCTTTTCTTGTGAGCTCTGTCTCCTTTTCCCACCCCCACCCCCACCCCCACAATTCTGGTAAAGAAAAATAAAAAGAATAAAAATAAACCATTCTAGTAACCACCTGGCATAACATTGTAAGTTATACAAATGTCTAACCACTATGTTGTACACCTGAAACTTATATAATATTGAAAATCAACTGTAATTAAAAAAAAAAGAAAGAAAAAACATAAAATTAGGTACAAAAGTAAATACATATTTAGGATGTAAAAATAAATCATAACAAATTTGGGGGAGGAAGGAAGCTATTCTTGTTTGTGGCTTATTGCTGACAAAAGATTCCGTTTAATTCAACAAATACATATACACTACCTACTAAATATTAAAGACTGCAATAATCAGAATTATGTTATTCTTAAAACACAGTTATGATCTTAAAATATTTAGCTTGAGCTAATTAATTTCAATTCAAACTCACACAGATGCAGCTCTTGAAAATTTTCCCACAGGCCTATGGGCCATTCCTCAGATTTACAGCAATGAAAACGTAAATGAATCTGCTCACTTAGGGGTGAACAAGCTGTGAAGAAGTGATGAATAACAAGCTAATTTGCCAGAAACTAATTTATAAACCAGAATGCTGATTCATTAAATGAAATAAGAGATGAATCTGGTAAGATAACTATCATCAATCTTTTCAACAGGGCACTCCCTCTTAATGAATAAGTCCATTGAAGAGACTAGATTGCCAATCAGAAGGATTCGTAGTACAGGGAATTAGAGAGGAGAGAAAGGAATGCTAAGGGGCATTCCTTCAAACTCAGGTTGCTCAGCCAATTTGTTTCTTCCTACTCTAGGGGTCTTAAATTTTGAGAGTCTGAGAGCTGATGTTACCAGTTCTTACACTTCGGCTGATTTTTGTCTTCATTCAGACCACCACCCTTGTCTTGGGACAGCAAAGCTCTGATATTGTTAGAAAGATTTAGGTCAGAGTATATTTTGCCTTCATAACATTTAGTCTCCTGTGGTTTTAGGAGATAAACTAGAGGATCCAATAAAGATATTTGGGAAGCACCTTAAACTCATCGGCCACCTTTTATATAAATCATTTCTTATAGTGAGTTATTTTAACAGATTAATAACCATGTCTGTTTCAGCTTTATGCTTATTAGGTTTAATTTTCAAGAGGTGATGGTTTTCCCGTTCAATTTAGCAACTACTTACTGAGTTACTTAAGAGGAAGAAAACTATCCAGAGGTAACAGAAATGAGCAAGACAGCCCTCTGCAGAAACTGACAGAATGGTTCAAGCACGGAACAACAAAAGGCACAAATAATTATGGTACAGAATTAAGAAATCATATAACAGAATTTGTTTCAGAAAATGAGGCAATCACACATTTGAGCGTAAAAACTGGGTGGCTTATGAGCTGAACCTTCTAGGACATATGGGGTTTGCCAAGAGGGGTAGGAAAGAGGCTGCTCTGAGCAGTTGAAGAGATCTTGGTAAGCCATAGCTAAGAGTGAGAAAAGACCCAGACACACTCACAGAAAAATGATGACATGGACCCTAGTTGAGGACTGCAAGGAGTACATGTAAAATAACTGATCTGGCAAGTTAGGTATTATAGCTTTGAAAAATCTGAAAAACAAACATATAAAAAACACCCACAAAAACCCTATCCCTAATTGTAACAGCAACTAATTAAGTTAGCTGTTGTATTTTTCTTTCTTTTCTAGATAACACCTGAATTTGAAAAGCCAGGACAATTAAAAAGTAGTTATTCAGGCAATAAGCATAATATTTAATGATTAAATAATGTGAAGAGCAACTTAATTATAACTGGTCATCAATCGTTCATTCATATTTAACCATTTATTCCTGATAGTATATTCTTAGTAAAAGGAAATATTTAAAATTAATATAAAGCCTTTAATTTCTGAACTTTTGGCAATCCAGTTCAGCTCTGAAGTGCCTGTTTATATGTCAATTTCTATTATATGATTTCACTCAGAGGTGCTCTCTATTGTGTCATATGAACAAATGGGAACGAACCTCACTATATCGAACTTATGACTTGTTTCCTGAGTCCTCTCTCATCCTCCTTCTGAATTTTTGAGGTATAAAAAATGAATTTCTGGATTCATTACCCCTGAAATGTTTATATACTTAGTGACAGCCATCATCACTTTCTTCCAGGAGAAAGACTATTTACTCACTGTTCAGGCTCTTTCACTGTGTTGACAGCTTACAACAGGGAGAAGAATGCAACATAATGGAAGACTTTCTGTGATTTTTACTTTATGCTGTCTTCGAGTAACACATATTGGTACCTAAGCACTGAGGGGCATGCAGGTGGAGTGAACAGAGCTGAGTGAATTTAAACCATGGACAGAGGGTCTTTTAAAAATGAAGTAGGAAAGATGTTGCGATAAGAGCCACTTTAGAATTATATGTCTCATATGATTGTTTTTATTTTAATTCTTTCTTCTTTTAATTAATTTTTATTTTTGTGACATTGGTTAACAAAATCCAGTAAGTTTCAGGTGTACAATTTAAAAGTTTAACAGTAAGGTGTGTGTGTGTGTGTGTGTGTGTGTGTGTGTGTGTGTGTGTATTTATACTGTGTTTACCTCCCACGGTTAGATTTTTTTGTCACCACATATTTGACCTCTTTTACTACATACATCTCCCCCTTCCCCCTCCTCCCTTACCCCCTAGTAACCACTAGTCTGTTGTCCTTGTCCATGAGTCTCTGTCCTGTTTGTTTGCTGCTTTTAGGTTTATATCCCGCATATAAGTGATATCATGTGGTTTTCAGCTTTTTCTGTCTGGCTTATTTTACTTAGCATGATTATCTCAAGGTCCATTCATATTGGCACAAATGAAAGTATTTCATCTCTTCTTATGGCTGAGTAATTTTCCATTGTATATATGTACCACAGCTTCTTTAGCCAATCATCTATCATAGGACACTTCAGTTGCTTCCATGTCCTGGCCACTTTGAATAATGTTGCTATGAACATCGGTGTGCGAATATATTTTCAGATATGGATTTTCAAGTCTTTGAGGTAAATACCCAGTAGAGGGATTGCTGGATCATATGGTAGATCAATTCTTAGTTTTCTGAGGAACCTCCATACTGTTTTCTATAGTGGCTGTACCAATTTGCAGTCCCGCCAGCAGTGTATAAGGGTTTCTTTTACTCTGCATCCTTTCCAACAGTTGTTATTACTTGTCCTGTTGATGATAGCTATTCTACCAGGTGTGAGATGGTATCACATTGTGGTTTGGATTTGCATTTCCCTAATAGCTAGTGATGTTGAGCATTTTTTCATATGTTTGTTGGCCATTTGTTTTTCTTCTTGGGAGAAGTGTCTCTTCAGGTCCTCTGCCCATTTTTTAACTGTATTGTTTTGTGGTTGTTGTTGTTGTTGTTATTGAGTCATATGAGTTCTTTGGATATTTTGAATAGTAGGCCCTTAATCAGAGGCGTTGCTGGCAAATATCTTCTCCCATTTGGATGGCTGTCTCTTTACCTTGTTGACAATTTCTTTTGCTAAGCAGCTTTTTAGTTTGATGTAGTCCCATTCATTTATTTTTGCTTTTATTTCCTTGCCTTTGAGGTCAAATTCATAAAATCCTCTTTAAGTCTAAAGTCCATGAGTTTAGTTCCTATGTTTTCTTCTATGAAATTTATTGTCTCAGGTCTTATATTCAGGTACTTAATCCATTTTGAGTTAATTTTGGTGTGTGGTGATAGACAACAGTCTAGTTTCATTCTTTTACAGGTGGCTTTCCAGTTTTCCCCGCACCTTTATTGAAGAGGCTTTCCTTTCTCTACTGTTTGTCTTTCACTCTTTTGTCAAAAATTATTTGCCTATATAACATGAGTTTACTTCTGGACTCTCAATTCTGTTCCATTGGTCCGTGTGTGTTTTTTCTGACAATACCATGTTGTTTTGATTATTGTCATTTTGTAGTATAGTTTGAAGTCAGGCAGAATGATGCCTCCAGCCTTGTTCTTTTTTCTCAGGATGGCATTGGTAATTCGGGGTCTTTTGTGCATCCACATGAATCTCATAATTTTTTGTTCTATTTGTTTCTTTTAAAAATGCCAATGGGATTTTGATGAGGACTGCATTCAATATGTATCATGCTTTAGGTAATAGGATCATTTTAACTATGTTGATTCTTCCAGTCCAAGAACATGGCATATCTTTCCATTTCTTTGTATCTTCCTCGATTTCTTTTAATGGGGTCTTAGAGTTTTCATCACATAGGTCCTGCACACGTTTTGTTAAATTTATTCCTAGGTATTTCATTCTTTTTGTTGCAGTTGCAAAAGGAATTATTTTTTCACTTCTTTTTCTGACAATTCATTATTAGAGTATTTTAATTCTTTCTTGATTCAGCTCAAAGTACAGAAATATTGGAAGTGTATCTATCACAACACCTAGTCATTAGAATTGGCAAGCCACCCAAGGGCAGGACTGTGGGCAAGTTTGGTTCTGAAATCCTATGTCCTTGTTTGAATCCTAAATTCTCCTTTTAAACTAACTGTTACTTTGGGGAAGTGACTTACTTCTCTGCCATTAGATTAATTTTCTCACTTATTCAATGGGAATATTAATACTTTCCTGGTATTATAGTAATGATTAAATTAATGGTGTGTATAAAACTTTAGCACAATGCCTGGCACAAAATAATCAAGCAATAAATGATACTTATTTTTTAAAAGAGAGGTATTATTTATTTATAACACCTATTTATTTTGTGTGGGTGTTTTATACTTCTTTTTTGAAATATCTCTTAGTGCACTATAGGATACCTATGGCTATTATTGAAACAATTTAAATGCACCCTTCACCCTGCCCAGAGAAAAATAGAGAGGAATTTGGGGACTGGTAGCCAAACTGTCAAATCATGAAGACAGTATTAGTATAGGGGATTTCCATCTATCGAATTTCTCTCTGCAATGAGATTCTTCAGCCATTATTTTTTAATGAGACAAATGGGAAACAACTACTGGAATTCACCCACAGAAGCATGGATAGTATTTGTATATTTTCACTCCCACAAGTATAGCACCTACATTTATACTCATACATACACAGAATAGGAAAGAAATTGATTAATTTTTATATCTTTAAATATACTCCCTTTTTATTCAGATCACACTTAGTGGGAATCTCTAAAGATTCTGGGGCTAAAAGCAACCCATCAACTTTCTGATTGGAATTAGTTATTTATACTAAAATATTAGAAAGTGAAGTCTTAAAATGCAAGTTTTTTAATTATTTTATTTAAATACATCCAAATATTTCAACATTTAATCATTGTCAATAACAATTAGATAATTTTGTATCTTTTTTGTACCAAGTTTTCAAAATCCAGTATGTATTTTACTTAAGATGTAAGTTTTTAAAGCCATTTTTTCAGAAGTGTAACTAATACTGGAAATGCACAGGAGTGGAGGTGGGGTGAAAGCTGAGATTTTAAAGCAATATCATCTCCTTAGCCCAGATTTTTGGTGTTTTCAGCACACATTTGAATACCCAAGTGTTAAGATATTAAATTATTTCTATAGCCACCATATTATTCACCTATGCCTCCTTGTGAAATGGAAGATTAAGCACATAGTACAATGTTTGCCCCCACATAATTGCTCAGAAAGAGGTAGCTATTATCATTTAATTACCTTAGACTATACCTGGATCTCTCAGTTTTCCACCATCGGTGGTATTTTCTTATTGCCACTTCCTCCTAAGAGGCAGTTTACAGTCTTTTTTGAGTCACAGGCCCCTTGGGGAATTTGATGAAAGTTATGTATCCTCTCTTAAAGAAAAATATGTATACCTACATGGATACATATGCACAATTTCCATAAATAGTTTAGGAAGCTTACCTATTCCATGAATTGAGAGTCTTGGGATACCAGGTTAAGAACTCTGGCACTGAATCAGAAACTGCTCTTTCATATATATGTATGTATGTATATATATATATATATATATATATATATATATATATATATATATATATAAAATTAGTGATTGAGGCTGTGGAGTGGAGTAAAGATAACCCTTGTGCACTGTTGATGAGAAGGTAAATTGCTGAAACCACTCTGGAAAACAGTGTGGAGGTTCCTCAAAAAATTAAGAATAGAGCTATCATATGATCCAGCTATTGCACTTCTGGGTCTTTATTTGAAGAATATGAAAACACTAACTCAAAAAGATATATGCATCCTCACATTCATTGCAGCATTATTCACAATAGCTAAGACATGGAAATGACCTGTGTCCATCAACAGATAAATGAATAAAGAAGATGTGAATGTATATAGATATAGATAGAAATAGATATAGATATAGATATATATGTAGGTGTATGTATGTGTGTATGTATGTATGTATGTATGTATATATACATATGTATGTATATGTGTATTTTTATATGTATGTATATGTATGTTTTACACACACACACACACACACACACACACACACACACACACACATATAATCCAGCCATTAAAAAAAGGAGGAAATCCTGTATTTGTGACAACATGGATTGACCTTGAGGGCATTATGCTAAGTGAAGTAAGTCAAACAGAGAAATACTGTGTGTTCTCACTTATGTATGGAATCTAAAAAATGTAAACTAAAGAAATAGAGAGTAGAATGGTGATTGTCAGGAGTTGGGGGTTGGGGAAAATGGGGAGATGTTGGTCAAAGGGTACAAATTCCAGCTATAAAATGAATAAATTCTGGGGATCTAATATTATATTGACTATAATTAACAATACAGTATGATATACTTGAAAGTTGTTAAGAGAATACATCTAACAGTTATCCCCCCCACATACACACACAAATATAATTATATGAGGTTATGGGTGTGTTAACTAACCTTACTGTAGTAAACATTTCACAATACATATGTGAATCAAATCATCATGTTGTACACCTTAAACTTACACAATGTCATATACCAATTATATCTCAATAAAGCTGGAAGAACAACAACTATATATGTTGAAGTGCCCAAGAGTTTATTTTAAAAAACACTAGTCAGCATATTCCAAGCTACTCCCTTGAATCCTTTCTCTTGGGTCTTGAGGTAGAGCCCAGAGTTCCTGATGCTCTGATTACTCTTCAGACATCTTAAGAGTGCTTCACAGAGAGAAGGGGGCAGTATGAAGTCCATCAGCCCCTACTAAGGGGCTAGGACAAGATGTAATTTGGAATTCAAAATTATTCATAATATAGTGAGACAGTATGGTGTATCTATCCCCTGTATTGCATACCATCCCAAGTAAGTTCAGGGGTAACACCCTATAATCAGAGTAATATTTCTGCAGCAAATCATAAAATATTCACTCTAATTGACTAAATAAAGAATATAAATAACCATACAACAATTTCAAGGAAAGTTTTGCCACCATTTGAGTTACATTTATAAAAAGATGACATTTTAATAATTTTTTATTTTTCAATTACAGGTGGTATGCAATATTATCTTAGTTTCAAGTGTACAACACAGTGATTAGACTTTTATATAACTTATGACTTGATCACCCCAATAAATCTAGTACCCATCTGACACCATACATACTTATTATGGTATTATTGGTTGTATTCCTTATGCTATACGTTATATCCCCATGACTATTTTGCAACTCCTAATTTGTATTTGTTAATCCCTGCCCCTTTTTCACCCACCCCATTAATCCTCCTCTCATTTGACAACCATCAAAATGTTTTCTGTATCTATGAGTTTTTTTCTGTTTTGTTTGTTTTGTTCTTTAGATTCCACATGTAAGTGAAATCATATGGCATTTGTCTTTCTCTGTATGACTTATTTCACTTAGCATAATACCCTCTAGGTCCATCCCTGTTATTTCAGATGGCAAGATTTCATTCTTTTTATGACTGATATTTCATTACAAATATGTACTACCTCTTCATCATCTATTCATCTGTTGATGGACACCCAGGTTGCCTCCATACCTTGGCTATTGTAAATAATGCTGCAATGAACATATGGATGCACATGTCCCTTTGAAGTAGTGTTTTGGGTTTCTTCGGATAAATACCAATAAATGGGATTACTGGTTCCTTCTTTATCTCTTGTTATAGCCTTTGTTTAAAAGTTTGTTTTGTCTGGTATAAATATTGCTACACCAGCTTTTTTTCCCCTATATTTTCATTTTTATGAAATATCTTCTTCCATCCCTTTCCTTCAGTCTATTTCTGTCTTTCTATCTGTAGTGAGTCTCTTGTAGGCAGCATATGTAAGGGTCTTGTTTTCTTATCCATTCAGCCACCATAATCTATAAAAAGACAACTTTCAGTTTGCAGAGCTTTTAGAAATTCCAAATTACAAATATGGAATTGTGTACATGTAGCTGAATTTGAGTATCTGAGGAATCAATGTTAAGACACATTTCTTTCTATTTCTCCACTGCACCTAAAGGATTGTAAATTGCTACTAGAAACAGCCCTAGATATTCTGTAATTTATCAAGATGGATAGTTTATGAATTTGTAAATTATGTAGCCACAGACACAAATTCATAAAATTTATATATGCATGCATATATATTACATTATATTTATTATTCTATGTAATTCTTCTTTTAGCAGCATTTAGCAAAGCATCCCAGTAGCTCCACTTGAACTAATATAAATTGCTTGCTTGACCCAATATGAACATAAAATTATTGAAAAAAGACTTGAAAACCACAGCTGGAAATTAGAAATCTATCTCTGTAATGAGATATTTTTATGCAAAGAGAAAATGAACTAAGTACTTGAATCTGGAGCCCCTCTCAGCTTCACTTGAAATGATTTTGCCTGAAAATTGCATAACGTGAGTTCACTGATAAGAAAAGCAGTAAGTTTTAATAAAATAAGTATGTCTAAATTTAAACTAACTTTCAGATTTCAAACGGCGCAAAGGAAAAACTTCCTCAAAGGTTTAAAATCTACTGAAAACATGAAATGCATAATAATAACAACAACAATAATATAAGCTATATTTCTATATCTTCGTTTACATTTATTCATCCACCTATTTATCTATCTAGTTGTCTACCTAGCTATATATCATATTATATTCAAGCCATTGCTAAAATAAAGTGTTATCAATGTAAAAATGCTAAAGGCTATTGCTGCCTCTCAAGGAAAATTAACTTTTAGGTATAGAGAACACCTTTTTATAGTTCATCTTCATCTTCCATCTATCAAGAATCGATTGAATACCTATAGTAAATTCATTAGAAGAATTTGCAAACTAGTTGGAAAAGACGCCACTAAGGTCATATAGATAAGAACATCACACAATATGCCATAAAATGTTTTGCACATGATAAGAATTGCTTGATTATCACACATTCACATTCACAGCTAGTACCTCTGAACCTTTATTTTTCAATTTAGATACTATTCGGATGCCAGGACAACATGTGCCTTGACAGGGAAACAAACACACACACATACACACACACACACACACACACACACACACACACACACACACACACATTTATTACATTGAAACATATGAAATTGCCACTCTATAGGTCTGAAATGACCAAATACCAGCCATTTCATATGGTTCATTATAACATAAGAAAACTTGATCTAGGCTCTATTGCCCTAGGTAAGTTACTCTTTTGTTTGTCTTCTAAACTTGATCTTGGATGTTTTGCCCTGGAGCAACAGCCACTCTCCATCATGAATGAGCTCCTAAAATCTATGTGCCTCCAGACCTCCACAATCCTAAATGCTTAACTTGAATGTTGCCTGGCATTTTTTATCTACCTATTCTCTTCAGATTTACACAACCCTGAGAATGAGTACTTTCTTAAATTTTGTTCCCTAGTCACGTTGTTTACCTCAGCTTAGTCCCAGCCCTGCATGACATCACACTCGATCATCAGCCCAGAGCTGTCTGAATTCAACTATCAAGATTCAGTTGAAAAGTTCTCACTCCTAAGTAGATATTTTCACCTCAATCATATTACTCCTCTGCTACATTTGACAATATGAATCACTCTATTCTTCTCAAAGTTCTTTCCTTTTATAAACTATCATGAAGTAGCCACCTTTGTTTTCTGCACACTGTGCTACTCTAACCAAAACAGTTGCCACTCACCTCTTGGAGCTACCCAAGGCTTGATCTCCTCTCTTCTCATTTTAAATTCTCTCTGTACAGTCTCATTTTAGAATGGCTTTGACCACCAACTAAGCACTGAGGCTCTCTAAACTCCACCTCTAGCCCAGATGTCTGGCTGCCATCTCAATCTAGAGGTGCTAAAAAGGATCATGGAGTCAACTGTCCCTTCTCTTTCAGTGTTTTCTTACTCAGTTGATGACACCATATAGTCACCAAAATTAGTAGTTTGGAATTCATCTCTGAGCCCTCTTTTTCACTTGCATTCCCATGACCAATCCACCATCCAGTCTTTTCTTTCTCTTAGCTAAAGTCTTTTTAAAACTGTTTCTTCTTTTTTTTTATGGTGACACTGGTTAACGAAATCCAATAAGTTTCAGCTGTATACTTTAATAGTAAGTCATATATATATTTACACTATGTATTCACTTCCCATAGTTAGATTTTTTTCTGTCACCACATATTTGACCCCTTTAGCCCATCTACCTCTTCCCACCCCCTACCCTCTGGTAACCACTAGTCTATAATCCATGTCCACGAGTTTCTGTTTGTCCTGTTGATTGGTTGCTTTTAGGTTTGTGTTCCACGTGCGATATCTTGTGATTTTCAACTTTTTCTGTCTGGTTTATTTCGCTTAGCATGATTATCTCAAGGTCTATCCATGTTGTCACAAATGGCAGACTTTTTACCCATCTTTTCTGCTCTTGCAATAGAGATCACCAAAGATTACTCAAAATTCTCCTCCTATAAGACTTCTGAATGTGATCTTTCCCCTTTCACCTGAGACTAGCATGAGAAACATTTAGACACTGATGCTGTGATAGCATTAATGATTTTCATATAGCTTTCCATATAAATGTTCACATAAGAAAATATTTTCTATACTGATTTTTATTACACATGTTTAAAATTGAGATAAAATACTTACACTTTTAAAAATTTTTGAACAGTGTTTCTAAAAGAGGTAAAGGTATGCCATACATAGTGAGTCCAATTGCTATTGGTTTTTACTATAAAACACAATTGATAAAATGCTAATGTTTGAATCAAATACATGCTTACATAGAAAAAGTCTTCAAAAAGACATTAAAATGCCATTTAATATCTTCTAAATTTATATTTAAAATACACTTGATGCATTTTTTTAAAATAGATGCATTTTTAAAATTATTTATTTTTTAGAGCAGTTTTAGGTTCACAGAAAAATTGGGCAGAAAATACAGAAAGTTCCCATATACCCCTGTCCCCTCACATGTATAGTCTCCCCCATTATCAACATTCTGCAACAGAGTCATATATTTGTTACAATCGATAAACCTATATTAAAACATCAAAATCATCCAAGTTCCATAGTTTACATTAGTTTTACTCTTAGTGTTATACATTCTATGGGTTTGTACAAATGTATAATAATATATATTACTATTATAGTATCATACAGAATAACTTCACTACCCTAAAAAATACTCTGTGCTTTGCCAATTCATCCCTCTTTCCATCTAACCCCTGACAGCCACTGATCTTTTTACTGTCTCCATGGTTCTTTCTTTTTCAGAATGTCATGTAGTTGGAATCATACAGTATGTAGCCTTTTCAAAGTAGCTTTCTTCACTTAGTAATATGCATTTAAGATCCCTCCAAGTCTTTTCATGACTTGATAGCTTTTTTAGCATGGAATGATATTCCATTGTCTGACTTTACTACCATTTATTTATCTATTCACCTACTGAAGGATATCTTGGTTGTTTCCAAGTTTTGGCAATTATGAATAAAGCTGCTATAAACATTTGTGTGCAGGTTTTTGTGTGGGCATAAGTTTATAACTCCTTTAGGTAGACACCAAAGAGAGTGACTGCTGGATTATATCATAAAGGTATATTTAGTTTTGTAATAAAATTCCAAAGTGGCCATACTATTTTGCATTTCCACCAGCAATGAATGAGAGTTCCTGTTGCTCCACTATTCTGAAATGTATCAGTTCTAATAGATCTGTAGTGACATCTAATTGTTATTTAGTGTATTTCCCTGATGATATATCATATAGAGCATCTTTTCATGTATCTGTTTGCCATCTGTAAGCTACTTTGGTGAGTGTCTGTTGAAGATTTTGGCCCATTTTTTAATCAAGTTGGTTTTTTTTTTCCTATTGAGTTTTAAGAGTTTTTTTGTACATTTTGGAAAACAGTCTTTTATCAGATGTATGTTCTGCAAATATTTTTTTCCTAGTCTTTGGCTTATCTTTTCACTCTCTTGACAGTGTTGTTCACAAAACAGAAAATTTTAATTTTAATTAAATCCAGCTCATCAATTCATTATTTTAGGGATTGAGCCTTTGATGTTGTATCTAAAAAGTCAATGCCAAATCCAAAATCATTTTGTTCCTATGTTTTCTTCTAGAATTTTTATAGTTTTGTGTTTTACATTTAGGTCTATGATCCCTTTTGAGTAATTTTGTGAAGTGTGTAACATCTGTGTCTAGATTATTTTCTTTCTTTCTTTCTTTCTTTCTTTCTTTCTTTCTTTCTTTCTTTCTTTCTTTCTTTGCATGTAGATGTCTAGTTGTTACAGCACCGTTTTTTGAAAAGACTATTTTTGCTACATTGTGTTGCCTTTTCTCCTTTGTTAAGATCAGTTTACTATACTTACATGGGTCTATTTCCAGGTTCTCTTTTCTGTACCATTGATCTATTTCTACCCTTTCCCCAGTAGATAATGTCTCAATTACTGTAGCTTTATAGTAAATCTTAATGTCAGGTAATGTCAGTCTTCCAACTTTGTTCTGCATCAATATTGCATTGTCTAATCTGGATCTTTTGTCTCTACATATATAAATATTAGAATATCTTTGTCGATATCCACAGAATAACTTGCTGGAATTCTGATTGGGATTTTATTGAATCTATAGATCAAGTTGTGAAGAACTGATATCTCGACAGTATTGTACCTTCCTATTCATGAACAGGGAATATCTCTCCATTTATTTAGTTCTTAGAATGCTTTCATCAGAGTTTTGTAGTTTTCTTCCTATGGGTCTTTCACATATTTTGTTAAATTTACACCTAAGATTTTCATTTTGGGGGATACTGATATAAATGATATTGTTTTTAATTTCAGAATCTACTTGTTCGTTAATGGTATATAGGAAAGCAGTTGGCTTTTGTGGATTACCTTTGCATCCTTCAACCTTTCTGTAATCACTTATTAGTTCCAGGAGTTTTTTGTCAATTCTTTCATATTTTCTACATAAACAGTCATTACCTGTGAACAAAGATAGTTTTATTTCTTTCTTCCAAATATGTATATTTTTTATTTCCTTTTTCTGACTTATTGCATTAGCTAGGACTTCTAGTACCATGTTGAAAAGCAGTTATGAGAGGAGATATCCTTGTCTTGTTCAGATTTTATTGGGAAAGCTTTGAGTTTTACACCATCAAGTATGATGTTAGCCTAGGATTTTGTAAATGTACTTTATCAAACTGGAGAAGTTCCCCTTAATTTCTAACTTACTGAGTGGGTTTTTTTAAAATTATAAATGGGTACTGAATTTTGTCAAATGTTTTTTTCTGCATTTATTGATATAACCATTGTGATTATTTTTAGCCTGTTAATGTGATGTATTACATTAATTGATTTATAAATGTTGAACCAGCTTTACATACCTGGTATAAATCCTACTTGCTCATGGTGTATAATTATTTGTATCATTTGATACATTTCTTATAGCTTTAGGAGTTGAATTAAAGACCTTTTTCTAAAAATAAGCATAAATGAGAGTATCAGTATACGAGGGGCGAGGACTGAAAAATGGTACAAGATAGGTGGAAATCTTGATATTGAGCTGTTTTTTGAACTAGAATTATAACAAATAAAATTGAAAAACTTTGATTTTGTATAAAATATATAATTTTTATAATAAATTGAGTACCATTTATCAATTATGACCAAAGACACCTCACAAAAGCTAGTAAGAATGTCATTTTATGTCAAGTGAACCTGCCAAGTCAGCCCTAAGTAAGCATTACTTAAGAACTTACTAGGAACAGTGATGTGTAAAGTAACACAAGGTACAATATGTTGGTTTTATTCCAAAAGAGATTATAATTTAGTAATGTAAATAAAACATATAAATTACTATAATACTCTAGCTGCAGATAATATAGGTTGTACAAATCAGTCATAATTAAGTGACATAACTTGATAAAATTGCTGAACTTCTTTCTTTTACTTGCCTTTAGAACTCTCTTTTGAAAACTCTTTTTAAATTTCTGTCCAAATATATTATAGAAGAAAGGAGTATAAAGAATAGGTATACAAATGATATATTACCAAATTGTATACTTAAAACTTATACAATTTTATTAACCAATGTCACCCTGATAAATTTAATTTAAAAAAAAAAAAGAAGAGGTGTAGGAAGAGGTGAAAATAATGAACTGTGGTTAAAAATTAAAGTTTTTATGTGGGAGTAAGGGGTATATGAGAAATCTCTGTACCTTCTTAATTATGCTGTGGATCTAAAACTGCACTTAAAAATAAAGTCTTTTAAAAAAGATTAAAGCTTTTCAAAATGACACTTTATCAAAGGCCTCTAGAGAGCTCAGGAGTTAATGTGGACCCAAATAATGCACTTTTTAGGTGACAATGGATGAAAATAAATTCTGGAAAGTACTGTTTTTTCTTTAAGAGTAAAAAAAATCATTTCTCTAAGTGAATAAAAAGGAATGTTATGCTCAAGTATTGAGGACTTGAGAAAACAAGGACAAGAAATATTGTACAATGAAGGGGCTTTTTTTCCTTTTCCTTTCCTTTTTCTTCATTCTAGGAAGAGATTCTCAATATTCGAATTATCCGTGGGAGCTTCTAAAAATCCCTATTCTTGAGCTCCACCCCAGCACAATTAAATCTCTGGGGATAAAACTCAGGCATCTGTATTTTAATAAACTCCTCAGGCAATTCTAAAATGCAATGACAGCATAGTACCATGCCCCAACAGATCTGGAAAGGAGAGGCCAAGGAAGATTTTAACAAAGAATTTGAGAGGAGATAGATATATCACCTTCAGCTAGTGTAACCTAACCAGCTGATCATGGTAATATAGCAGCCAGAATAAGCAAGGAGGGCCTCATATTTTTACCAGTTAAAATGAGAGGGCTCTATTCAATGATCTCAAAAATTACTATTTGCTGTAGCATTTTTAATTGATGTTGAAGAAATGTAGTGAGGGGAAAAACATTCCCTTGACATGATATTCTAGCCTGCATCTAAAATGTTCAGTCTCAGTTCACTAATAAATATACACTCACTGAAAGACACATTACATGATCTAAGCATTTGAGAAGATAGAAATATGGAAAGTCAGGTGAGAGGTTGATATGTGGTGAATGATTTCAAAAGCTCTTAGCTCTTGATATCAGTAAAAATATTATATTTTTCCTCTCTTATAAAATTCATGTACTGTTTATTGCTTGCATGGTACTTTTGGGTGTGTAAAGGCACCCCTCACTTATTCTCATTCTGAAAATGTGCCAGTTCCTTGGTGCACAAGAAGGAAAGCAACAGTTGGTTATAAGAACATGATGGATGATTTAGGTTGTATTCAGCTGTAAGCAATAACGCTGAGCTTGGCAGAAAGTACTACAGGCAGAATGCAAGTGATTTACTAGCTATCTAAAGCACATGAGATTTGTAATGCATGAGACCCTCGGGCCCATCACTTCTCTTCAGTAATGGGAAACAATATTCTGGTAAAAAATAACACGTTTAATTTCAACTTAGTGTTGTAAAACAAAAAGGCAGCCTAATTTTTGTGTTGTTTTTTTCATAAAGCATCTTTGCATCTTATTGAAAGTACAAATGTTTTCTCAAGCAGAAGCAGAGCATGTTAGAAACAATATCTGTTGGTAGACATTTATTATTGGCTGCATGTTTGCACATGTTTGGTGAGATCAAAATGAGAAACTCCAAGCGCGCTGTGACAGACCCGTTGTATTCTGATGGACTCTCCAGAGAACTGAGTCTAATAGTTTAGTGCTCTTTAAGGCAGATATGTATCCAGGTGATTGCCATGGTTACATATGGATACTGAAAACAGTCTTGGCATCCCCCACTCCCTCTCCAAAAAAAAAAAAAAGGGAAAAAATAGTAAGAGAAGAAACATTGCCCACTGAACTGAGGGTAAAAAATATAGTCACAAAAGACCATGAACTCAAATCTCAACTCTGTTAATGATATATAGTGTGAATGCTATAAACTTTCTGCATCTCATTGTACTAGCCTGTGAAATACTGACCTATTTTGCAATTTCAATGTGAGAGATAAATAAAATATTTTCTGAGGCACTTTGAAAATAGATTCTACATTTCAGAATAAATGTTAAACATAATAATGATGATGGAATAGCTGACACAATGCAAATTTTAAATAGAGCAGAGTAAATTTCTAATTATGGGCTACGTTTTATTCTTTGTAAGTATAATTAGAAAGTGACTATGTTCCTTTAATTAGAAAGTTAATTAGATTGGGACCTCTTTTCTTACCTTACTCTCTTGGACCACAGGCCAGAAGTAAATTACATATGCCACTACCTACATGTCTATTGCACCACCACCACCCTCTCAAATAAGACTATTTAAACATAAATATGATTACAAGGATTAATATTAGGACTTACAAGTCAGATAGGACCTTCATAGGCTATGGAATGGATCCCCAATTACAGAAAATTTTATCTGGGTAAATGAAGAAAATACTCTTCTAGATCAAGCCTATGCAGTAAGGTCCCTAAATTTTGTTTTTCAGGGTGCTGGTTCTCATACTTTAGTATGCATGCATGAGAATTACTTGAAGGACTTATTAAAACACAGACTTCTGGGCTCCACACATAGAGCTACTAATTAAGTGAATCTGAAGTGGGACTTAAGAATTTATATTTCTAGTAAGTTTCCAGATTATGCCAATACTGCTGTTCTAGAGACCACACTTTAAGATCTATTGCTTTAAAGTATGAATAGTATGAATAGTATTCGGTGTAAGTATTATTTTATTACCAAGTAAGTTTGAGAGTTCTTAGAGATGAACAAAGTTAAGCAAGTTTCTTTGCTGTGTATCTCAAAGCCTTTTATATGCTATTATGCTTCAGGAATCTTCAAGAAGAAGGATAAAGTATGCATTGCTCCTCAAACAAATTTGACTTCCCTACCTGTTAGAATGTCTGTAATTTAAAATACTTGAGTGTTCATAACATGTCAAGCTGTATGTATTACTTAGTTTATGCTAAACTATACAGATGGTATGTTACCCTTAGAGTAATAGTTCCCAGAGATGGTCCCCACGAGCACTTTAGCTCTCTCCTCAGAGCTACCCCAGAGGTTTTGCTATTTCACATACTGTTGTTAGAATAGGTTGTTAGAATGATTTGTTAATTAGCATTAACAGCAGAATGTTAGAATTTTTATTGGGGTAATTAGTGATTTTCTCCTGTGTTGCTGGTTAAAATATTGTAGAGACACTCCCTACCCTTGTAGGAACAGTATATACAAATCCAGTAAGGCTTCGTCCTTTAGTGTGAGAAATGGTGTTCTAAATTTGATTTCTAATCCCGGAAGCTTCTTGATTGCCTGGCTCCTACTAGTCTAATTAGCCAAATTCTTTCTCTAATATTATCTTATTTGCCTCAGGTGAAATTTTTATACAAAATGATTTTGGATCACTTTAAAAGAAATTTGTGACTTCATAGACTTGACTGGCTATTTTGTGTTTGCTTGTTAATAAATGTCTAAAAAAGAATTTGCTCTGAGATTTGCCCACATTAAAATCTAGAAGCAAAGCTCCTAGAGGAAAAGGCAAATGCTTCTCTACCTCTAGCCGGTGGCAGTTATGAATATCTACAAGAAAAGAACATAATAATTATGCAAGACAAGACCGCCTTTGGTCAGATCACAACACTGCCCTGCTCCCCACTCCTATTCTTGTTTGAGTCTTTGTGAAGCATTTCACACAACCAGTGCTCTTCAAAAACACTTGGGAAAATGCTGTATGATTATCTTCAACCTCTTAGAACACAGGAGGCCTATGTCACAGGACCCCAAACAGCATTAGTAAACTGGTCTGTAACATCCCTGTTGCGTTCCACGTGAAAGTTCCATGCAGAGAAAAATAGAAGCACAAGAATCCTATAAAAGCAAGCAAGTGAAAAGAAAATGATTTCATGTTTACATTCTTGGTAGCAGTGTCCTAGGGAAATAATAACTTGTGAGAAATAGTCAATTTGCCTTATTTGGTGGTATAAATTGTATATTGTCTAGAAAGAAGTACTCTAGAGTAAAAGTGATCTGGCTTTAAAAATTGTGCACATAGACAATACTAGGAAAGTTAAAGATATCCTTGTAAGCTGTCCTTATTTTGCTTGAATAAAAGCAAAATTATTGAAAGCGAGATGTTTATATTTATATAATCTCACTATCGAGTGAAATTAAGAAAGCCCATCCCCAACATAATGTTACATATCAAATAGGTGCTCAGAAGATGTTTGTGCTTGCTTTGGGGTTATTTCTGTTCATGTAGCTGTCATTTCAATTTCAACTTATTATATGAGCTTAGAATATATTTTAAAACTGATATCTTGATGGTACAATGTCTCCAATCTACAGTAGACCTAGAATGAGTATAAATTTAGGCCAGAATTAATGGAGAGCACTCTGCTTCGAAGTTAGATTTGAGTTCAAATGTTGGCTGTAACACTTACCAGCTCAGTTGGGTGAGGTAACACCCTGGAAAATTACCTGCTTTATTTGAGTTTCAGTTTGATATTCCTCAAATATAACTAATAAAATCTTACCTTATAGGATTACTCATTCATTCATTTAACAAACATTTATTGACTTTATACATATGACTGGCACAGTTCCAGAACTGAGGATACAACCCTGAACAAGTACATTGCCCCCATCTAGCCACAGAAGACAGAAAAGACCACCGACAATTATGTTGTATTGTATCTGGTGATGATGAGGACCATGAAAAAAAATGTCAGAATAAGGGGCAAGAGAGAATTATTAAAAATATATTAAGAATCAAGCACAGCCTTTATGGTAAAGAGACATTTGAGCAGACTGGAAGGAAGTGAAATCTTCTGTGCTGTAAGAATAAAATGAGGGAAAATGCATGTAAAGTACCTTCGAAGATATCTGACACAAGATAGGTATGCAACAAATGGCATACTATATTCTTTTATGCTTACTGTTACCAACATTGTCACTGATGTTGATACAGTGTTATAAACACTTTACTAATGGCCATATTCAGTAGACGAATGTGAGGAAAGAATTTCTAACTAATGAAAGACCCTCACAAATGAACTATCATTTAAAAAGGGATCCAGGCTTCTTGACACCCCTGCAAAAGAAGTCTGAGCTCTGACCACTGCTTTAGGTGAGAGCCTTATTCTGATCATTGCAATAGTTTGTGCTCCCAGGATTATTGATAGAGAAAATGTGTGTGATAGTCGCTATTAAAAATAATATCTGCCACAACCATCAATTACTGATTACTTTTTATGCATTGTGCAATATACTAAGTGCTTTATATTCACCATTGTTTTGAATTCTCCCAACAATCCTTTAAGGTAGATATTGTTAGAATGTCCTAAAGTAACTTGCCCAGGATCACCCAGACATTTACTATCACACCTGGGATTGGAGACTGGAGCAGTGTGAAAATTATTCCCATACCCTTTATTCACCACATTCACAATATAAAATATATTGGCAAAGAAAGAAAACTGTAACAGTCTTGAAATTGTATATATTTCATTTAACATTATTGAATAAAAAACTAAACTTTTGTTCTTGACTTTGGAACCCATTTTTCTGTGTGTGTGTGTGTGTGTGTGTGTGTGTGTGTGTGCATGTGTGTGTGTGTATTTTTAAATGAAAACTGCATTTTTAATACCAAATAACAAACATAAAAATAAACTTTTAGAGAACATATGCGTGCACCCAGAACTTCCTTGAGATAATAATTGAAAGTCAAAACACTGAGAGGGTAAACAATGTACTTTGACTTTTAAAGATAATGTAGTCTCCCCTCAATTCAATATTTACCCATCATCTCTCCACAGTGTTGTAGGTCACCATCAAACTCCTTAAGAGAGCCATTCATACAATTCTAAATCATCACTAAGTCCTATTCGGGACATGGAGATTTTGTAATTTAGGTGTTATTTAAGAAATCGAATACGTAACTAAAACAGCTTATTAGATTTTTGAACTTTATATAGTGGAATGACTTCTGGTGGCACAAATACTATAAATTAGTTTTGAATTATTATTCAGAGTGGCCTGTGGCTGGCCATGAATAGACAAATGGGTAGTGAATTTATTACAAAGTAGTAAATCCCTAGTGACCTACTGTTTTTCTTTCCTAGTAAAGTTCCTCAAAGCATAATCCTATCACTTCTGACTTGAATGAACTAGTCACTGTCTCCTACGCTGAACTATAATATCACATGGAAGTTTAATTTTCATTTTATTTAATTTGACTGCGAGTAAGCTGGACCATAAAAAGGCAATATGACTCCCAATTCTAAAGCTTAAGCACCTTGAAACTACTCAACCTAGAATGATTCCTCAGGAGACCTTGTGAAATTCAAAAAAAGAAATTGGTCAAATTTGCCACCTCTAAATTTATTCCACCAGATTTTTGGCAACTCTTTCTTCCTGTCAGTGCCTCAAACTTCAGTGTACCCAGTTGGCAACCCTATGCATGGAGGAGAAACTTGTAATAATAAATCCTTGATGTTATCCTTTTTTTGCTGGGCCCCATGTTCTAATGCTTAGCATAATGCCTGGCACATAGTTGGCGCTCATATGGTCTTAGTTGTTTGAACCATTAAATCAATGAATTAATGACTAGATCAACTATCCCATAAACAGACATTAGAAATTTCACATTTTGACTTTCATTTGTTTGGAGTTCAATTTGGGACCAGAAAACCAATTGGAAAAAAGTATTTTATACAGATATAGCAGCAAATCACTAATGATGTACATTTCCTGGACACATATTTATGTCTTACTCTGAGTTTCTGTAAACATCAAGCTAAAGGAATGCTTAACTAGAAATTCCAGGTTCTCAATAGGCAAAATTATGAGGGAGGCAGTGTGGAGAGGTGATTGCACACCTTGTTTCCATCCTTTTCAACATCCAGCATCCTAGGGGGTAAAATATGGGTTAGATTTCTACTCAACCTGTTAGAATTTCAGATTTCTCAAACTAGACTCTCTCTATTTCCTCCTTATACTTTCCTCTTTAGATATACAATTAATTTAGAAAGCATGAAATGAACACCACCTTAGTAGAGAATGGACTGGACAAAGGAAGCTACTGAAAACCATCTTCTAATATAATGTTTTCTCACTGTGTGTACCAGCACCCAAAGGTTTATATCTCCTAAAATTTTAAAGTAGTAATTATAGTGTGACCAAACAATGTTAAGTAATAAAATACATTTCAGAATTTTAAAACACACTTAGAATACATCAGTGCTCATTGTTTGATAGCTATGAGATTAACGTACAACCAAAAATATCCTTGGCATTTTAGTTTTGTTGCATGTCAAATACATATCACAGGTTAGGACATCGAGGGGCCCATGTCCCCACTTCTTATTGTAGGGAGACTTCAAGAAGGTGAGGCACTGTCCCTAAGCTTCTTGTAAGAAACCCCAGTGATGGTTAGTGCTGTCCATAAGCAGCAAAACTGAGGTCACCAGATGCAACTTCATAAGCTGGGCTAGGATAAGGAGTGCTAAGCCAAGCCTTGTGTGTCTTAAGCCTCAGTAGAAGCTAAGAGTCTCAACATAAAACTCTCAAATAGAATCAAGCTGTTTCAAGCAAGAATTAGGGTAGTGGCATGAGCTTCTTGCTATAATCCCTTTCCTGTTGTAAAATTTGTTTGACTTCAAGGAGGGGTACAATAGCAACTGCTATTTTGTAGGTAACCAGGGTGAGCACTATACATTATCTGTCAATTACTATGAACCATTTGAGAATTGCTGGGTTAGTTGAACTTGAAAAAAATTAGAACAAGAGGCCCTCCTTGGCATTGTCTAGAAGAAGCTGCACAGACAGAAATGGAAGATTAGGATGGAAGGCAGATTTCTCTAAATACAATAAAGAGTAGATTAGTGTGGCTCCTTTGGCTTCATTATCAAAATGTGTTAGAAAACTAATGTGGGAATGAGACAGTAGTGACATCAAGAAGGAGCGAGTGACAAGATGACAGCTACTCAGGGAAGCTGCCTTAGAAAATGGCCAGTCAGGATCAATTCTGGAAAAGGATTGGCTGAAGATATTCAACATGTTGAATGGACATGGTGCAGTAATAGATTGGATAATGTGAGCAAAAGATAGAGTAGCATAAAATATCATTCAAAGTCAAGGACTATTCTCCATGATAGAAAGGTTGATAAATAAGAGAGAAAGTGTATGAGGTAAATAAGAATTTTTAAATGATTATTTTCATTGTCTGCATTATTTCTTCTGCTTTGGAGTCTCCCAGCTTCCCATATCCAGGGAGTAAAGATAGTCTCACCTAAAGGATCCTGATTGAGGCTGAGGATACCTAGGCTGCTATGGCCCCTCCTATTCAGTGGAAGGCTTAACATTAGTTACAGAATATGGGATATAAATGCCGAATAATAAATCTACTCTCCTTCCCAAAGTCTCCCAAGTCACAGCTCCAACAGACTTCATGTATTTCACTTCACAGGAAGCCTCTTCCACCTTTCCAGTTATCCCGTTATCATAATTCCCTATGGACAGAGCCCTTCCTTCTCCTTGTGTTTTGATAGTGGTGCTACTTTATGGATTGCTTTCCTGATGACAACCCTCTGCTTGCCTGCTTCTCCAGGAATCATAGCATAGCTTTTTCAGTAGTCTCACTCACCTGGTCAGAACCCACTACCTCACACTAGATTCTGACCATTGATCAATGCCAAGCATAGGACTAAATTGTGGCTTGAAAAGAGTGCTCTTCGTAGAAACTGTGTCTTGCCATCTGGCTATATGCCTATAATTCTGCCTCAGTGTCCAGGTCATTTTTCCCAGCTTCTGCCTCATAGCTGCTATTGTTTCATAATAGTTACAACCTGTTATGTGTAAGACAATATGTACAAAACTCCCTGCTATGTACTTTGCATATGTTGTCTCATTTAATCTTCATGACTATCTTGAAAAGCAGATATTATTACTTATTTTTGAAGATAATAAAATGGGATTTCTCACATATTAAATAATGACTCATATAATGCAGGAAGTGAGTAACACAGCCAGGGAGACTTTCTTTGAATTCAAGATTTGCCTTTTTTCTAGTGGGCTACAGCAAAATATGGTGTTAGGAGGTAATAGGAGATAGCTTTTTGCCTGTCATCACCTGTCCTATTTATCAGGCTGAATCATGAAACCTCATATCTCAGACTCAGGATGATTATATTAACCTGTTTAATGTAAAAGTTACTAAGAGATACCTATAGTTTGATATTCTATAATGAAGAAGAAAGTGAGAAAAGAGTGGGTACAACCAGAATACTAGAAATGTGGATTGGAGATTTGTCTATATGCAGATTGCATGAGATTCCTATTGCTGCTATAACAAATGACCACACACTTAGTGGTTTAAAACAACACAGATTTGTCATCATATAGTTCAGTAGGTCAGAAATGTGACATGATTAGTAGTAGGATAAAACCAAGGTATCAGCAGGGCTGAATTCCTTCCTGAAAAATCTAGGAGAGACCGTTTTCTTGCCTTTTCCAACTTCTAGAAGGTGCCTACATTCCTTGTCACCCTCCATCTTCAAAGCCAGCAACATTTCATCTTTCTCACCTTTCTTCCTTCATGGTATCTACCTCTGACTACAGCAATATTCTTTGCTTTTAAGGACTCGGGTATTAGAATGGGCTCACCAGAATAATCTCCCATCTCAAGGTCCATAACTTTCACCACATCTGCAAAGACCCTTTTTTCATGTAAGGTAACACATTCACATGTTCTGGAGTTAGAATGTGGCCATCTTTGAGAGGCCATTATCTGTTTTCTACAAAGATGTTTTATGAAACAGTGAAAGCAGATAAGAGTCTCATATCCACTATCAACAAGAGCCATTTTGATATACAGCACAGCTACCCAAACAATAAAGAAATCCCCTGAGTCACTCTAAACAAAGCTACTCCATCTTTAATTCTAAAGAACTATATATTTTACCTGTGTTGTGGCAAAGGTGTCTTGCCTCAAAGTGACTGACTTCCATACCTTGCTAGATAATACCACACACCCCAGTTCAGCCCATCTAACCATTACAAGGGGAACTCTTTTTGTTTCACTGAAGCAAAGGGATTCCTGTCATTTTTGCTTTTCTCTCCGTAGGCATCTGATCTTGTGGCAATTTGAAATCTAGACCTTTTTCTAAGTTATTAAAATGTACATTTTTTCTTCCTTGCCAATCTCTTCCTGGTTGGGCAACCATAGGCCAGAAGAAGAATACATAACAAGCATTGAATCTTCTCCATATTGGGTCTATAAGAAAATGAGTATTGATCGTGTCTTTTAGCCACTTCTCAGATTCACAAGTTATCCATTTTACCTGGTTATCCATGACATTAATTCAGTGTATCCTAAATTTCATCAGAACAAAACATTCCTCAGGAAGAATGTTATGTCAGATAGCTTTCAGCACTAAACCTATAAATATCCTGCCATATATACAAAAGAAATTGTATCAAGTGCTGGGTTATCTGTTGTCAGCAAGCACCTATCATGTCTTGCCTTTAAACGATCTTTTATCATTTTATTTTTCTGACTAAGTAATTGTCAGATTCAGCTAACAATCTCTCTTTTTTGCCTCAGTGAGCTACTTTCCCAGGATTGACTCCCATGTGCCTGCACATAGCATAGCCCAGCATTATTTCAGACACCCAAACTCAGTCAGAGTAAATTCAGGTCCTTCATCACAAAACACTCATCTCAGTTGGATGTCACTATCAACCATAATTCTAGTTCTACTCTATATTGGCTGAGAGAACAGAGTTTTTCATTTAAACTATAAGATGGGAGAAAGAATGGAAAAGTAGCAGTATGGAACATGAGCAGCTTGCGTATTTGTTTCTGCTTCTTTTCTTTTTCTCACTAATTAACACAGATAACAGCCCTTTGGTCATAACCCCCAGAATCACAGGTGGTCAGTTACCTTTGATGATGCAGTGTCACTGAAGGGGATGTGCACAGTCATGGATTAAAGAACCAGGAATGCAAAAAGAGCCCAAACTGTATGAATGAACCTTAGCTTTTTCCCTGCTCTGTGTAAGTAACCGGCATAACATACCAAAGAGGACGCTTTAGATAGACTATATTTTATATAGTATGTAAATAATTACCAGGTGATTCTACTTCAGTATCTATAGGCACCAATGAGTATGTAATGCCTTTTCATTGGTCTGGTTCAACTTGGTCCTCAGGTGATGTGCCCAGAAATTCACCATTGGCAGGCTCCAGTGATGATGTTTCTAGAATCTGATTTGTTTTCCTGTTAATTTAGCATTAATCAGGATAGCAGTGCCAACAAAGGATCCATTACCTGCTTCTTCTATGATACAGGTCTCCTTTTCACAAATCAATATGATAAAATTAGAGGTAGAGAGTGAGAAGTTACTAATTAGTGCCTGTCCAATCTGCCCTTTATGTTATAGTATAGTCTTTTATGTTAGAGCCATTTTCCTGTATATTATTACCCAACCACCTCATAAAAGCAAGGCACAAATTCTAACTCTAAAAGGCTATTGCTCTGAACCACTGTTTCTCTCTACCCACTAATTTGCTTCCAATTGAACATGTTTTCTATCTTCTCCATGTCCCAGGTTCCTGGTACTCATATTCCCCTTTGAATTTCCTAAGATGGGTCGACATCTTGGAATTACCCCTTGGCTGTTTATTCCTGTCTGAGTGTTTTACTGCCTAGGTGACAATTACTATTCTAAACCCATAGCAAAGTAGAATTACACTCCCACCCAGGCCACTCATAGACTCTTCCTCTCCCTGCCATTTCCAACAGGGTAATGAAGTGTTTCATCATTTTTTTTCTGTATGTGGAAAAATATAAGCTCTAAGATGGTTTAAATTTCTTCTCATTTTTCATTTATTTTTGTTACGGTGACATTGGTTAACAAAAGCCAGTAAGTTTCAGGTTTACAATTCAACAGTAAGGTGCATATATATATATTGCATTGTGTGTTTACTGTCCATAGTTAGATTTCTTTCTATCACCACATATTTGACCCCTTTAACCCCATCTACCTCCCCCTTCCTAAATTTCTTCTTCAAATAAGAAAAGTTACACACACACACACACACACACACACACACACTCTCAAAGACATTCCCCCTCCCACCCTCTTCTCTTCAGCTACCTAACATGATAATGTGGAACTTCTAAATTTTCCTCCACAAGTTCATGCTTCATTATCAGAACTACATCAAGTTATATTACCATTCCTGGTATCCTTGAGGTGACCTCTAGAAAATCGTAGTACCAACAGAAATGATAAAATAAAGGTTCTAACATAAGTGATTTTCACTTGCCAATCATTTATAGATTCAGATTGAAGACCAGTGCTCATACATTTCATTTCTTCCTTTTATTAAACAGGGTATTCTATTGCTTCATAACCTTTGGTAAACCATTTTATAAAAGACTCTTCCAGCAACACAAACTGTGAAAGAGATTCTGAGATAGGTGCCATGAGTATCTTACGGATATAAATTTCTACCCTCCAAAAATCTCACCTTAGCACGTGTCTTTGACTTATGGTGGTCAATTTTAAATATAACTGGCTGTTTTGATAAAATACATTCCTTTCAGTTTTTTCTTTCTCTAAAAAAGAATGCAATTTTGAGAGTTTCTTTAATGTTTGCTTTTGTAAATTGGTGTAATAGCTATAACACATACCACCCCCTACTTCCCTAACATACACCTACATACACAGTTTTGAAATCCTCAGTTCTTAAAAAAAATTATCTGGTCAAATGCTTGATTACATAGTATGACTGCCTTGGACAGGCTGCCTCCCGGTGGTGTAAATCAGTTCTTTTCTAACTATCTTTTATTGTCCCCAGAGTGATTCCTAGAAATCCATCTATGATGGAGTCATTATTTCATAATTGTTAATATTCAGAAAATCAGTTATTTCAGAAATGTGGACAAATTGCCTTGTAAAATCATATGTTTAAGCAAACTATACAGATTTTGAGAAACCACAATCTCTATCCCCAAGGGATGTAAAGGGCCTTCCTCATCAGCTTCCCTGAGGTTCTTGTCACCAAAATTCATTCCAGAACCTGCTACAGATTTACCAAACCAGAGTTTCCAAGAATGAGGCCAACAAAAGGAAATCTGCCCTGGTGATTTTCATACACACTAAATTTGGAGAACCACTGTCTCTCAAAGCCATTGAAAATCCAGTTTAGGAGAGTCTAGAATTCTGCCAAAGTCAATCACAACACACCATCTAAAATATATATATATTTCTATTCCTAACCCAAATCTGGAAATTTCTATTGTTTATTTCCCCCTGAATCTCTTATACCTAGGGGGAAAAAGGGCAAGGGATCCTGGGAAAAAGCATTGAAGCAAATTTTTGGTGATCAAATAGTATGAATATGAATATGATCTCATACTTTTATTATCACAAGGTAGAGAGAAATGATAGAGAAATCAAATTCTGACCAACTCCAGTTCAGAGCTACTTCTGTCCTCTTTGGCTATGCAACTATGTGACTTGGACAAGTTAAATGACTTTGATGGTCAAAATGTAAAAGATAATATATATCATAGTATTATAAACATTAAATGACTGATGATGTTACCCATGCAGTAGTAGACATGTGGGCCCCCACATATTACTTACCTTTTATCTTGTTTGCTATCACTACTACTCAAAAGGGAGACTTTAAAACTTTGAGGGAAATCTGATGGCAGAGTCTAAAGTTTCCTTAGGCCATGTCTCTAGGTCATATAGAGATATAGTTTGCCAAAAAGTGTAGTCTTCTATACACTTCAGGAAATGAAATCAGCATGCTTTATCAAATAGGAGCAATGCTAGTCCAGTATTGGCTGACCTCAGGGTGGGACTCCTTTTAAAGATTCTCAAAGTTCTGGTCACATAAATGAAAAAGACTGCACCCAAGGACTAAACTGCACAGAGAAGACTCTCCAATAGTCCTTACTTCTGCTTTCAGAAAGGAGAAAATAGTAGGAGTAAGAAGAGAAAACATCCCAGGAAAATGACAGTAAAGGAAAGTAGATAAGATAAAAGAGACTAATAAAATAAAGCACAGGGAAGGAAGCTAAGTAGGCTAACAACTTATGATAAATGGTCTTCATATTTTGACTCCTGATTCTTGAATCAAAATCCTCCACAACAAAATACTTAATAGATCAGCCCAAATATGTTTTAGCACCCTCTATGAGTAGTTCAATATATTAGACCGAGTGACCCAGAAATAAACAAGGCCCATCTCTGCCTAGTATTTTGCAAAATAACAGGAAACCTCAACAAATTTGGCACCAAAAATGGGTAGCTAATCAGAAAAAATCAATCCTATATGAATGTACGAAAGCTAAGAAGGAACAGCCCCATACTTCTTGTTAAAAATAAATGTGATTTAATTGCTCAGAGATCCCAGTCCACAGATTATCACAATAAATAATTGTACACCCATCTCTTCTGCAAGCCGCAAAGCAGCCTGCTCCAAGCACCTCAGATACCTTTCCAAATCACCACAGAGGGAGACTTTTAATCATTTCAACAACCAGAGACCCAGCTCTGTTCTCAAATAACGCTGGAAGGTTTCTAACATCTGTGCTCTCCATAGCACTTCACTTTTTTGGCTTTATATCAGCAGGGGTTTTGTTTTGTTTGTTTGTTTGTTTGTTGTTTGGTTCATATTATCACATTCCAGGAACAAATCAGGCCTGCAAATCAATGTCACAGGTATAATTATGCATATATTCTTCTCTTCAAATCTCTATTTGCTGGGTTGGATCTATGTAGTGGCTAGAGGTATAGTCTGCATCTGCCTTTCATTCCTGATTTGGGTAACATGAGTGGAGGTTGACTCACACATATGCCATTTTAAAACTGAGGATCTAAAATGAACCCTGGCTGTACCACTAACAGCATGGAGCAGCATCACTGAAGGATCAGAGTTCCATCTTGTTTATCCTTAGGGAAGATGACAAACTATGGACAAATTAACATCAGTATGAACTAATCTGGAAATGAGTCACAATACAAATAGAAAATATAAAATAAGGAAGTGAATCTTTTTAATCACTATATTTGCAATAACATTCTACTGAAAGTAATTCACAAATTATTATGTTAACCTGGAAAAGAGACCTAATCATTATATAATCACTAAGATATTAGTTACAGATAAACAAACAAGTGTTTGCATGTTGACACACACACATTCATAACTCAGGAATCTGATTTGTTAACTGGTAAAATAAGTAGGATGTAAGCTAATTGGCGAGTTCTTGCAGTGATAAATGTCTAATGTGAGTCCAAGTTAGCTCCGATTTTCAAAACTATTTAAATAGAAGTCAAAACTATTAATAATTTGTGAATAAATTTCTACATGTTAGAATTTCAGTTTAAGGCTTAAACCAAAATCGTCATTGAAGAAATATGAATGTCTAGTGCTAAATCAGTTTGATTTATGTGAGAACATCAGATCCAAGGGGACAGAAATTTTTGTCTTTCATTGATCACCAATGCATCGATAGTGCCTAGAAAAGTGTCTGGCACATAGTGGGCTATTGGTGAATTTTTATGAAATAAACAAATGAATAAAACTTATGTTTCATTCTAGTTTCTCTGTCAAGATTACCATTGTTGGTCAAGCCAGTTAGTAGGCATGGAAATCTTTCTTGGGAGTAATAACAACAGGAAGATATGGTACTAAAAGCTAACACATTGAAGGCATGGATTAAGGTGTCTCATGCATGCTTTGTCCCGTAATGGGCTCTACACAATCCTAAACTTTAACTAGAAAATTAGGAGAGTCATTTCTCTATCAGCTTTCACACTCTGTTGCCTTTCAAACACAACTCAGGGAGCTCCCCTTCTCATTTTTCCTGCCCTTAGATTTGCTTTCTTTATTTAGAACTACTTACACTTCGATCCTCCTCCACTGTGTTTATATGTATTTTAGAAGATTATGTTTGCTGTTTTTGCAGTTGATGCAAAACAGAAAATGAGGCATTGAGATGAACAAAAATGGGGACAGATTGCCTGAATCCACCCTTTTTTTCCCAGTCCATCTTTAGCTTTTCAGATTCATAATGAGAACATTGGAGATTTCAGATGCTTTTGTGACAATGAGAACTCTGAAATAACTATCAATGGTTTTGTGTTATCTACAACCATAATCATTTTTATTAGCTAAATAATGAGGGAAAATATTTTTTCTTCTTCTCTGAATGAAAGGCAACTGTATTGTTTTTATGTACGTTTTTAGAATTTCACTTCTAAGAAATGGCATAAAGATGTATCACTTACAGACAAGAACTTCTATTTGTCCTTTTGGTATTTTATCAGTGCTTTGACTTAATGTTTAAAATATCACATTATGTCTCTTATACAGTTAAACATACGCTTACCATTTGACCTAGCAATACCACTCCAGAGTATTTACCATTGAAAAGTGAAAACTTATGTTCATACAAAAACCTGTACATGAATATTTATGGCAGCATTATTTATAATAGCCAAAAACTGGAAGCAGCCTAAATGTCCTTCACTGAGTGATTGTATAAATAAATGGTGGCACATCCATACAATAGAATACTATACAGGAATAAAAAGGAGCAAAGTATTGATACACAAACTAACTTGGATGAATCTCAAAGACATTAGTATACTGAGTGAAAGAATCCGGTCTCAAAAGATCACATACCGTTTGATTCCACTTATGCGACATACTGGAAAAGACAAACTATAGTTATGAGAATAGAACAGTGGTTTCCTGGGATTAGGAATAGGGGAAGAATGGCATTCCAAAAAGATAGTGCAAGGGAGATTTTGGGGTGATGGAACTCTTCTGTAACCTAATTGGTGGTTACATGTATCTATATATGTGTTAACACACATAAAGCTGTACACAAAAAAGAAACAGTCACTGTAGGATAATTTAAAAAGTAATTTTTTAAATAAAATTATAATTTGCCTTATGAATCTATACCCATTGAAAGATGCCTGGAAGGGTGGTCACCAAAATGACAGTATCTGCATAGAGGGTCTTCAGAATCAGAATGTATTTCTTTTGTTATTTGAAAATAGCTATTTCCCTTTTAAAAATATTATGAAACAGATTTATTTTTATTTTGAAATGGTCAAGTGCTTTTTTGTTTGTTTGTTTAACTCATTTTCTTATAAATTTTGGTTAATACAAAGGCCTAAATCATTAATGATTATTTTTTGTACAGTATTTTTCTGGCAACATTAATACTACTTGTGTATGATGAGTGTTATATTACTTTCTGCCAAACTTGAAAACAAAGATGACAAGTGCTGTAAGTGTTAAAAGTAATATATAAAATTAATAGTTTCGTGCCTAAGAGCCTGTCTTTGCACATGAGATTAGCACACCATTCTTAGTTTCATTTTGTAGTATAATTTGCCTCTTCAAAGAGCTCACTTTATTCCATTCAATTGCAAAGCAGAAATGGTTGATATGCCTGTAATAAATTTAGAAAATTAAGTTGTTACTAGAATGAAGTTTTCAAAACTTTATCCACTCATAGTTATTTTAGCTATCCTTTTCATAATAAATAAGATAGAAAGACAGGTACTATCAGTATTTCTCTCCTTTCCCTCAATTCATCCTCTATGCCTTAAAAATGAGAGCATTATATGATATCACATATGCACAGTACATATAAAAGGAAGATAAACAAGTACATATCTTTATAGTCATATCTGTTGCTCTACATTTCAATTTTAGAATATAGCTACCTTTTCTTATGTTATGATTTCAGCAAAAGAAAATTAAATGGCCTAAATAATTAATGCTTCCCTTTATCTTAGGCTAAGTTTTTTCCCTTTGTTTTGCATACAGTGTAACACAAATTTGTTGGGGTTATTTTTTCCACTGAGATATATTAAAAGGAATACTTAAAATAATCATGAAGCATGATCTCTAGAATAACTATGTGCAATATGCAACTCAAACAAAACAAGAATTATAAGATGAGGTATTCAAGTGGATACTAAGAGGTAAAAGAATTGTTATATTCATTTTATAACAACATCTAAATATTTCATGTTTCCATTTTATGTCAAAAGTTAGCTTCAATGACAAAAAAAATGCTTTCTTGGTAAAATCAATTGATTTAGCGGTTTTATGCATTAATTGAAGCTTTCAATCAATATTTTGTTCTGTCAAATTTTGCTTTTTATGGGAAATTCTGTGCCTGATTCTATTTCCTTTGAACATCATTGGAAAGAATAATAAAAGAACACCAAATGTCTCCTTCTGTTCAAAGAGTTTTTAAAAGAGACACCATAATAACCCTTTGTTTTCTTCTTTGGAAGTTTCCTTTATAAAAAGGCTAATTTTATACTGGAATCTACTATTAAAATTGTGTAACTAATGTTTCACTATGAATCATGGTCACCAGCAGAGTCAGTGTGTGTGGCAGAGTTTAGAGATGCTTGTCAACAACCATTCAAAAATAGATATTGCGTGAATTGGTTTAACATCCCCTATTTTCATGTGAAATATCACCTTTCTCTCTTCTCAGAGCATTCCCTTGCACCTTCCCTTGGTTCTCACATCTGAGCACCCCATCTTCTCACAGACTTTGATACTCTCTGGGGCCAATGGCCTGTGAATATGGAGTGTTTCTTGAGGCACTTCCACAATTCAATTCCAGTTGTTGAATACCCATGACAGCCCACAGCCTAAGGCAAAACAAAAGTAAAGGTTAATTGATCATAAACAAGGCTGAGACCATTTAGAACAGCTGTCAGGGGCCAGGCCATTGAGCTGATGGAATACCACAAAGTCTTAGAGGATTTGTGAAGCTAGAGGGAAGCTGTCTTATTTTGGAGTCATCAGCTGAGGGCCAAGAAAAGAATTCTGCTCACAGTTGTTTTAACCATACAGGGGAATTCTGCTCTGTCAAGACATAAGTAGTACTTTTAGAAGAAAATAAGAACACTGAATTTACCATAACAAGACTTTCAGCAATTGCTTTGCTTTTTGCTAAAACTTTTGCCATTCTTCCTTCTCTTTGATTCTGTTCCATTCTCATTCTTGACCTTTAGAAATCTTGAGTTCATATGATTAGAGACTTAGTAATATTATTGATCAGAATTTAACATTTGAATAATTTATTCTTTTTATATATGCAAAGTAATGATTCAGTAAAAAGAGGTCTGTGTTCAAATATTTACTCTGGCACCAGTTATTTGGTGACTCCGTCAAGTAATCTGAACCTCAGATATCCCAGCTCTGAAATATCTATACACTGTACTCTGACAGATAAGCAATTCCATTGAGGGGAACACTTGCAAAAGTTATATGTACCCTACTAATATATATGTAGTAAAACTGATGGAAGATCATTTCATTTACACAGCATTGATGACAGGTAGACTTAATTTTTTTCTCTAAGCAGTTTAAGTTGCTTATCAAGAAATAAACTGTCAGAAAAAGTTGAGAACGACATGATTTCACTTATGTGTAGAATATAAAACTGAAAGCAACAAACTAGCACGACGATCAAAAACTCATAAACATAGCCAACAGTATGGTGGTTACCAGAGGGAAAGGGGGGAGACAGGGAAGTAGTTAAGGGTAAAGGGGATCAAATATATGATGACAGAAGATTTTACTTTGGCTGGTGAACACACAATGCAATATACATATGATGTATTATTGAATTGTACACTTGTAACCTATATAATGTTATTAACCAATGTTACCTCAATAAACTTAATTATAAAAGAGTAAATATGAAACTCAAAAAAAGAAATAGTCAGTTTATATCCATCTATTTATATTATTTCCATTTATATTATTTGTATCCATTTATATTATTTCTTTGAAGCAGAATAATAAAATGTCACTAAGTATATCTAGGATCATCCTATCTTTCTAAACACAAGTTTTCTCTATGCTATGACACTTGCATTATTTCTACTAACTTGGTGACTTTGAGACATTATTGTGAGGCATTGTATGTGGTAGTTAAGATCATAAGTTTGGTAACTATTCCTGTATTCAGATTTTGGTTCTGCTACTTTCTAGTTTGTGATCTTAGGCAATTTTATTTAGTTTCTCTAAGCTTCAATTACTCATCTTCCATAAATTGGGATAATATTAGTGCTAACATCAAAGGTTGTTAAGAGAATATAGATTTCCCCCCTTATCCACAAGGGATACCTTCCAAGACCCCCAGTGGATGCCTGAAACCACTGATAGTACCGAGACCTATATACACTATGTTTTTTTCCTATGCATGCATACACTTTATGGCTTCTCTTTGGCATATACAAATTGCCAGCAACTAAGAACAGCACGCAATTTAAAACTTAGGAATTGTTTATTTCAAGAATTTTCCATTTAATATTTTCAGACTGTGGTTGACCACAGGTAACTGAAACCACAGGAAGCAAAACTGCAGATAAACAGGGGATTAGGTCAGTGGTCAACAAACATATTCTGTAATGGACCAGATAGCAAATATTTTAGGCTTTACAGATCTATCATATAGTATCTTTCACAACTACTCGACTCTGTCTTTGTGGTACAAAAACAGACCTAGACAATATATAAACAAATGAACATGGCTCCAATAAAGTTTTATTTACAAAAATAGGCAGCAAGCTTGATTTAGACCACTGACCCCAGGTTGCTAATTACTGATTTACATTAATGCTTAGCATAGTTCTAAACATTAATTTTAATTAATGTAAATTAAAATTATATTAATTTAATGACATAAATTTAAACTTATGCCATTATTCAAGAATATTCCATAATCGTATGGGGCTATACTATCTTATTACAAAAACTAAAATTACTGGATCATGAAGGAGAATACCATGGCTTGGAGATTTATGTTTGTGAAGACTTCCGAAGTAGAAGTTGCTGCTCTGACAAGAGAGAAATAATAATCATTAAATATTTGCTGTACTTTCAAATCAACTAGATAGACAAGGGGTGCTAGAATATTGAAACAAAAGTTGATTAGATTAAATTTTCAATAAAGTAGGGCCACATATTTATACATTCTTCAAAGTATTTATCTTTTTACTGTCATTTCCTTCCTAATTGTTGCTAAACATTTGCACCTAGTAGAAGCCTAATGTGCTGAACTTATAATACTACATTCCTATTCCTTGTCTTCCTAATATAATGAAGCTGATTATGTTCTTTGTTTTATAATGTTCATCCTATTAGGAGAGGGAAATTCACTGGCTGCTGAGCACAGCCTTATGTTCACGTTCTTATCATTAGCACTGCTCTAGCTATGGAGCTGTCAGCATTTTCAGCCTAAATGCTGCTTTCAGGGCTTTGCAATTCAGTCATAAAAATTAGCTGCAAACAGAAACTTGACATATAAAGTCTAGACCCAAGAGAAAAACTTTATTACATTTTTAACAAAGAGAGGGAAGTGCATTTGGCCATTTTAAAAAGCATAAATATCATTGTAGTGGACTTTCTCTGGATCTTTTTCTGTCTTGGCATAATTTAAGATTGCATTTGTACTCTACCTCCTCCATTTCCATGGAACCCTATAGACTTCCAGTGTTAGACGACTTTACAAAAGTTCCCTTAAGGCTACTGTTCTATTTAAGATTGGACCAAAGCAGCTTTTGAGTACCACTTGTCAATGGGGAAAGGAAATTTTAGCCTCTTACTATAGCCTTCTATGAATTCCGAATTTGTACCATTCTTTTTCCATAATATAGCAACGTGGGGTATGACCTGCATCAAACTTCATGTTTTATTCTTGAGCTTTAGAACTGGCTGGTGTGTGCAAGGCATTTCTTTGATGCAAGATTGAATTAAGAAAGATTAATTAACATTTTCTAATTAAATACTGTATTGTGAACTCCATCACATTGTACTCTGCAACTTTGATGAGATTACTCTGTCTTTATTTAAATAAACAAGATGAGTTATAGGATTGAGTGCTTGGACGACAACCATCCCTCCCGTTCCTCATATGTCACCCCTGTTTTTCAGAAACATCTTAAGCCACTCATCTAATTGCAGGAATTCAGTAGAAACATATCCCAGAAATGCTCAACGATATTAAAAATGATAGCTGATCTCATGCTTGAGAATAACGTTTTACCCATTTAATACCTAATTTAAGGTTATTCTATTCATTAGAGACAAAGCCTTTTTTAAAATTCCATTTCAACTTACTTTCTATATGGAATATATGATGTATAACATGCTATCTGGTAATACATAATATGTGGTATCTTGTGACCTTATGTTGTTAAATTTAATGGCCAGTGCACCATCCTATCTCACATGACCTGAGTATAGCATTCACTCACCTCCTCTGTTATGCTCTTTTTCCCCTGGCTTCCATGACACCACACCCTCTGGGTCTCTCTCCCACCTGTCTAGTCACTCTCTCTCACTTTCTTTTGATGGTTACTCCTATTCTCCCTTACCTCCTAATATTGCAAAGCCCAAGGTCTTCTCTACTCTCATTCTCCAGATGATCTCATCCCACCTATATGCCAGTGATACCTAAGTGTACACACCCAGCCTTAACAATTCTCTAAAGTCTCTATCTAAACACCTATCAATCTCCACTGGAAGAGACACCCTAAATTCCAAATCTTCAAAACTGAGCTCCTGACTTTTCCTACAGACCTGCACCATCTACAGGAACAGTAACTTCAGTCTTTAGTTGCTCAGGCCAAAAACTTTGGAATCATCCTTGACCTTTTATTGTCTCACTCTTCACATCCAACCTGTCAGGAGATTCTGATGGCTCTAACTTGAAAATTTTTCAGAAGCTGACCACTTCTCACTTCCTCAACTGTTACTACCCTGATATGAGTCAAAAGCTCCTGATTTCACATTGTAAGCAACAGTCCTTACAATGGCCTACTCAGGTAAATTCTTCATTTCCTGTATGACCACATCTCTACCCCTCTCTGACTTCCTCACTCCACACCAGCCCCTTGTACTTGCTGCTACTCTGCCTGTAGTGCTCCTCTGTAAGGTATCCACCTGGCTAACTCCCTCACCTCCTTCAAGTCTTTTCTCAAATGTCACCATTTGGGTGAATCCTACTTTGACTTCGCTATTTAAAATTGCAAACTCATCCTACCACCAGCATTTCTGGTTTCTACTTTTTCTCCTTTCTTTATATATCTGATCCCCTTTGAACATACTATATAATTTTTACACATTCCTTCTCATCCTGAAATAGGATGCAAGTCTCACGGGGGCTGAAAGTTTTGCTTTGTTGTCTTCCATATACCAAGCACCAAAAATAGTGCCTGGCACATAGAAGTAACTCAAGAAATATCTAAACTGCTAAAACATACATAACCAAAAAATTATAACATATAATAATAAAAAATCAAGTATTTGCAATAGATAGTACAATGCCAAATGATTTGTTAAACATTTTTAATTTAGGGGAGATTATACTTTACAAGTAATATTTGTTATAAATTATTCTTATTAATATTTTAAAAGATTGATTTTATATCATTAAAGATGGATGATATTCTGTATTAAATTTCAAAGAAATAATAGTTACATTGTCATAGAGTTCGAAATAAAATTTTCACATGGAAAATTAAGCATGTAAAGCAATTGATCTTTATGATTTAGTTAACAAAATGTCCAAAAGAGATAAACTCAGTTGTAGATTTAGCTAAATGGCTCACGACAAAAGCCATTTTGTACAATGGCAGCAAAAGCAGGAACTTTGGACCATTTTTCTCCAAATTTTTGAATGTTGTTATTTCTTCCTGAAGCACCATAATTTATTTAGTTACAGAAGCAAGCAATCATCAATCCTTTTACTCACTGGTGTATAGAACCTTCTGCTCTGTGAATATGCTTTTCCCCATGTTATGCTTTCTCAAATCCAGAGGTTTTGGTCATATCAAAGTTCTCCTAATGAAGATAATTAGAGGGTAAAAACCAGTAATAACTTTGGGGAAAAAGTAGAAGTTTCCCTTTGGCATTGAATTCTTCCCAAGTTAGGTAAAGATATTATTGATACTTATTCAGAATTTCATATTAAACTATTGAAAATCTTTAATGATGATTGTGGAGTCACTGCCTATAATTTAATGACAATAGAATATGTGCTGTGCTAAAAAAAAATAATAAAATAGATCTAGATTGCAACTTCTGACTCAAATAACTGTAATAATTTTTTCCAAAGTCATCATTCCCAGAATACAATTTAGATAGAAATAAAATAAGAGTTAGATGCAATATAGAGTAGACAAGTAGGACTTAGAAACCAGAGTTAAGTTGAAAATTATAGTTCTTAATGTAATTGTGTTGCAGAAGCCTTTCATAAAAATATAAATTATGAAATAAAATTTGTATGAAGTCCTTATAGAAACCCGATTTTTCTACACTTACTGTTTTGATGATTTACATTTCTAATTTTATGTTTTTAGTTGAGTGCGCCTTAAGTGAAATTATGAAACATGATTCTTATTAGAGTACTTGGAATCCCCTCAAATATCTGATTCCAATCGATGAATAAAATTTCTTTTCTGCAGTGAATATTGCTGCTATCCCATAAACTATGTTTTACTTGTATATTAAAAATGCTTCAGCACTAATTCTTTAGCTATTAAAGTAGCCTAATCAAGTCTTGCAGATTTCACTCATAAAAACAAAAATTATTAGAGTAAAATCACTATAGATTAACTTCTCAAATTATAAGCACAGGAAAATTATGTTTTCAGCAAAATATATTTTAATATCATTCAGTTGTTTTTGCATAAAGCACTTAATGTTATGAAAAATTGTAATTTGAACTATTTGCTTAAAACTTATAGTGTTGAAAATACCTTGTAGCTATGTTTCTTCAATTTTCCATACAAACACACCTAACAGTGGAGCCAATTTGGGCTCTTTATACTTATTTCAACATTAAAACTATTTAAAAAAATAATCTATCGTTGGAAGAGTACTGTTGCATTGGTTAATGAGTGAGATTCAGGTACACTGAATCTCTTGATTTAAAAAAATTGGGCTGACACACATGTCAGGACTTCTCTGATGAGGTGTCACAATATTATGATTCAACAGATTTCTGTAACTATGAGAATACAAATAGCAGGAGATTGTTTTTGTTTTTCAATTGTTTTGAGCTTGATCAGAAAGATTTCTATACATAGACACACCAAATGATGCCAAGAGGTAGAAAAGGGGAAATTTTCTCAGGCTATTGGTAGATATTTTAATAAATTCATCCTCTTTTAAGAGGTCAATTCACCTGTGTCCAGTGATGGATATAAAGGGTGTCTGATACACTGGCTAGTCTTCTTTATTGCCTCAGAGAAGAATAAAAGAGCATTATCATTAAGAAAAAATGACTGATGAAGTCCTGCGTTTATAACAAATGGTATAATATTTACTTTGTCATTCAACTAAGAATCTCAACCAACTCATGATCCTCAAGAACTCTTCACCCAACATTCAATATTCATTTTCACTGTAGTGATTTTTTCATGAGTAACATAGCTTCGTACTTTTTTATGTGCCAGATACTAAAACGTAGGCTCATGTATATCACCAAATTAAAAATCACATTTGCAGTAAGAAACTAAGTGCAACTTATACAGTTTAGATCCACTGTTGTTTATTACTGATTGGACTAGTTTTAGAATTAAGTTTCATGTCTTTCACAACTTTTCATTATTTCAGATCATTTCTTCTCATTTACCTTGCATATTTTCACCAATTTCAAATTTACACTTTAAACTTTCTATTTATTATTTATTTGTTTGTTTGTTTATTATTTTTTATGGTGACATTGGTTAACGAAATCCAGTAAGTTTCAGCTGTATAATTTAACAGTAAGGCATATATATATTTACACTGTGTGTTCACCTCCCATAGTTAAATTTCTTTCTGTCACCACATATTTGACCTCCTTTACCCCTTTACCCCTTTACCCCGTCTAAACTTTCTATTTTTATTCATGACCCATTTCAACATAACCACCCTTTTTATACAAAAGCTGCCTTCTATGCCTTTAACTCCCAGTTTCCTTTTTATGAACTATTCAAACTAACTCATTAAGACCAGTATAAAAGATGCCAGCACCAATAGGATAACAGTCAGACTTTTGCTTTAGAACAGAATTTCCCTGTGTTTCTCTGTTCCCTGAAAAAGGCCTATGCTTCCAGACTCTTTATTGATTCAGAGTGAGTGTCCTGCTTTCCCAAATGGCCATTAGCAGGGACTGAGGAGTAGTCACCATTAGTATCCACTGAGAGAATTTTTAGTCCAAAGTGAGAAACATGGCTCTTGGTCCCAGAATCCTCCTCACAGGCCCCGAGTTCAGGTTTCTATACTCCTGTTCTAATAGGTCTCATTCAGAGAATGTGTTGGTGGTGTCATCGATGGACATTGTTATATTCATGTAGGTTTTAGGAAGAGGGCTTCTTTTCACTAAAAAATACCTAAAAGAGTATTATACACACTCTTAAGACTGAATCAGAGGCCCAGATTAAAATAAAAATCTTCACTTAAGGGATTTGAGTTTGATGGTTTGATTTATAGTTTGAGTTGCAACACCTATGAAAATCTTCATGTTAGAGTTTACATAGGAGGATATGATCCTTTTAAAAATACAAATGAGAAGAGTACAATACCAATGTAATGTAACTTAAATGACTTTAACCTGTAGTTAAGGAAGATTTGAGAAGTTTTTCATTAATTGTGGATAACTATTAATACCATTTCAGACTTTGATAGACATAAAAAAAAAACCTTTGTTAAATAATTTTACATATACCCTATACTCTTACATGGTGAAACAGGAACTATTTGAAACATGATATTGGGAGATGGTCCATCAGGCAAAGTTATGAATTTTTATACTGACCTAGACATAGTTGCTCATAGGTTCCAAAAGTGTTAAATATAATATTATGACTTTGTTTACATATTACATTTTCTTTTACCACTCAAATGTGGTTTAATATACTTGCCTAGATTTGGGCTCTAATTTAGGTTCTCATTTAAGTATACAATACTTTTTCAGTATTGAAAAGAATATGTCACTATAAGTGGTTCCTGAAAATAGGACAGCATTTCATAGTTCTTTGGCACTGAAGATTTTTTGTTTACTTATTTGTCATCTTGTTTGCTTATTTATTTGTGAATATCATAAAGTGAATTCTCACAGGACAAGGGAAAATATCTTATGTTTCCTTATGGATTTAATCTCTGAAACTCATGCTATCACTAATGATGTCCCAGGAGTCCTTGGGGCTAAAATAAGAGGGTATACAGTTCATAAATTTTTACTTAGGTGCAAGCCTTGCTCACAAATAAGTTTATCACCTGGTAAAGAGTCAAAGAGATAAAGTATAGTCATTTTGAACTTGAAGAAATAGATTGGAATTACATGGTGTCTAGAGGATATAGTAAGGGTTTGTATGGCCACTTGGGAAGGTGATGGGGAAAATGATGGAAACACTTGAGAAAGTCTTTCTGGATGGGTTGGATGAAGTCTAAGTCCTAAAAGACAGTCATGGAATGGTAGATAAGACAGCAACTTTAAATGAGATTGGAGATGGGAAAATACTTGAGCACAAAGGATGGCAAGAGAGGATATGTACCAAGATGAAATTCACCAGAACACCACAAAGCAGTGAAAATCATCACTTCAGTGGATAGCACTTGCTTTTTAATTTTTGGATAGGTTAACCTTGAGTTCAGCAGTGCTTTTGGAGATTACTACAGAATGAAAGGAAACAAGACATGATCTATTAAATCAAAAAGCCTGGAAACATTGTGCAAAGATAACATGATGATGTAAAAATTAAGTATAGGGACTTTTGTTAGAAAAAGGTTAGTTCTGTTTTATCAATAGATACTGTTCAGCTTGGTACCTAGTAGGCCCTTTATTTGTCATGGCTGTGTACCATTTTTACTAGTACTAACACTCATTATTTTTAGAGCCATTTCTCTCTCTCTCTCTCTCTCTCTCTCTCTCTCTCTCTCTCTCTTTCCACCCCCCTCTCTGCTAATTTACAATATGCTAAATGCTTTATATATCTTGTTTATACATTTAATCCTCACGATAAACCTAAGAGTTAAATATTTTTACACTCAGTTTTGCCAAAAAGAAAATTAAAATAGTAAGGAGGTTAAATGACATAACTTGCTTAAGGTCAAGGAGATAAGAAATGGCAGAGTCCTATTCTGACATAGATTTAGCTGACTCAGAGATCAGGATTTCAACCACATTTATGCTTTAGGATAGCCATTGCAAACTGGTGACTGGAACACCAAAATCAGCCTAGGAACCTGCTTTGTTCAGCCAACATAGCATGTTTTTAAAGAGCCTGAATGTGCGTTTTTACAGAGGTGACTATTAACTGAAGTCACTATACATCCTTGCCTTAAATTATCTTGACATTTATGATTTTAGTCTCCTGTTTAAGGTTAAAGATTGAATAACCTGCTTACTCTTTCTAAAATGTGTGTGTATATACTTTTAGTGTATACATAATATATATATACTTATATATAATATATAACATTTATATTAGTACAATACATATTTAAAGAAAGTTCTATTGTTTATGCTGAAAAATGTAAAGAGGAAACAATTGGGAGAAATATTACAACATTCTTAAAGTACCCAGGGACATTGATTTTACAATCTTGAGGCGACAATTTTCTAAGGATTCCTTCTGTCTCTTCTGATTTCACATCTTGCTTTCCACGAATAGACACAGCCAGGGGGATTCCCTTCTGTAATCTGCATCCATATGTCTCTGCCAACCAATTAATTGTGCATTAATATATTAACCTAGGTGTTAATTTGTTGACAGACACATTTAAGAAAGAGGTTGGGAAAACTGTCCCAATGGCCCTACCTACTCTGAAATATAGGGGAAACCATAATCACAGAGAATTCAGTGTCAAATTTCTTGTCTCAAATAAGTATTTCTGACTACTGTGATGATTTTTCATTGATGTCCTGTTGTGGCTGTATTTTGCTTTTATTTTACCTTATTCTCCACTTTGAAACTGCATTTTGTTTTCAGAATAAGGACATTTTGAGGGAAGTGGCTATTTTTTAATTAAATTTATTGAGGTAACATTGGTTAATAAAATTATATAGGCTTCAAGCATACGATTCAATAATACATCATCTATATATGGCACTGTGTGTTCACCACCTAAAGTCAAATCTCTTTCCATCACCATAGATTTGATCCCTTTTATCCTTATCTACCTCCTCCCTTCCCCCTTTCTCTCTGGTAATCACTAAACTGTTGTCTGTGTTTTTGACTTTTTGTTTGTCTTGTTTGTTGCTTTCAAATTTATATCCCACATGAGTGAAATCATTTTTTTCTTTCCCAGAACTTGGTAAACCAGTTACTATTCAGATGTTTGTAAAATTATTTCATTTTCCTAAAAATCTATACCAAATCTATTAACTGAAGAAAGAATGGTTGAAAATTCAGGTTATGTGACCAGTGATTTCACATTTTTAGCACATGAAAACAATTTTTAAATAGACTTTTAAATTCTTTCTAAACATTATGATAATACAACCTCACAAATGATACTTTAAGATCTTAAATAGAATAGTTTATTTTGTTTTAACCTTTTGCTACTTTATCGTCATCAGATAAATCATCAATGTTTAAGTTATTTCTTTTCAGAAGTCCTAGTAAAACAATCATGTTTGTTTTCACAAACAATGCTACATTTTAATCTCTATGAACCCAAATACACAAAAAAGTATACCTGAAGGCAACATGAATTACCCAACACCTTCCTGTGAGATTATAACTTATATATAAAATAATTAATATTTTCTAGTGTCGTATTTTATCTAGATGGCAGATTCTTAACCCAGGATTCTTGAGTCTATTAATTTCAAGAGGCCTTAAAATTGTAAGCACAAAAAATATTTTCATGGAGTTGAAGAAGGGGCAAGGACTCTCTTTCATCAGTTCCTTAAAGTGTCTGTAATGCCCCAAAATTTAAGGCTGACTTGGAAGAAGGAAATTAGAGGATAGGAGGATGCTTGTTTATTGAATGTCCTTTTCACATAATTTGAATAAGAGTTCTGTGAATTAGTCTGCTGTTATTCGCTCTTGGCATTTAATGGTAGAGAAATCTCTTTTCGGAGCATGTTTATTTATTCATTAACTTTTCAGTGATAATTTATTGAATACCTACTGTATGTTAGGTAATGTTCATCAAAATAGGGAAGTCAGAGAATAAATGATTTGGGGAGAAAGATGACAAATAAAACTGCTGACATGTTGAGTTGGAGATGCTTGTGGGAGATCCAAGTGGAGATGTCCATGCAAAAGAGAAATCCAAGCTGATGACTTAGGTTTAGAAATCAGTGAAATGTGGGCAGTAAAGATATTAAAGTATTTGATATATATGAACACATCTATGCATGCATAGTGTGAAAAGAGAGTTAAAGGGAGAGACAGCCATTGTAAAATACATACATACATACATACATACTTACATACATACATTCATACATACATACATGCATATAAATTTATTTATTTGCAGGGAATTGGTTTACACAATTATAGGGGATTGACTATTGACTACCCAGTCTCCCCATGGCTATATCTGCATCTAATGCTGAAGCCTGAAGTTTACAGGAAGACAGTTAGGTGGGAAGATTTTGAGCAGGCTTGAACTCTACTAGGATACTGAAACCCATGTCAGTTCCTGTTGTCTCTGACCTTACCAACAAGAATGAAAAGGGCCCTTCATAACAGAGCTAAAAGCACACACCTCTGGCCCAGAAGTCAGAGACACTGATGGAAAATACAGGGGAAAAGAGAGCAGTTTCAGGCCCAACTGTTACTTCATGTCAACAAGGTAAGTGAGCATATCAGCAACAATATGGGCACATGTTGATACACACACACGCATGTGTACACACACCAATCAGTGTGAGAGAATCTCTATTGTAGCCTATCTTAACTGGACACATATAAAAAAATTAAATTCTGAGAAATGCAATACAGCCTAGCCAAGTCAACACATTACAAAGCTATCATAGTGCACATTCTCAAAGATGGTAAGCCTTGGTGGGTGCTAGAGCAAGGGGTCTGGGTAATCATTGTGCTTCATGAACAAACTGACACTTGGAGGATAAATGAAGGAAGTAAAAATCAGAGGGTGGGACCATAAATCAGTTTGTTTATCCTCACAACAGTTCCAAGGGCATTGCTCACATATATATATATATATATATATATATATATATATATATATATATATTAGATAAACAAGGGGTTTGGGAAATAATGAATTTACTCAATTTATCTCTCTACTATCTCCTACCACAAATAGCCATTCTTAATATCAAAAATAAATATCTACTTTCCACTCTTAGAGAGACAATATTTTTCTAAGTTTTGATTATTACAGTGAGAAGACACTTTGAAAAATTTAAGAGAGTAGTTGGACAAAAGGAAGTGACAATGGTGGCTTAAATAAAGGATAGAGCATACTTTTCACCTCTCTTCTTTGGCTCTCCAAAAAGAGCATGTATTGCTACAGGGTATAACTTTATTTATTGTTATAAAAACCTGTAAGCGGAAGGGTTTTATTTATGCTATACCAAACCCTTGATTTTGGGGTAAGATATTGATGGAAGGAGGAAGCTAGTCTAAAATTAAATGTAGATTCAACAAGGCTGATTTTAAATTTTCATTTGTTCTGGGGAAATCCACAGTACCTAACTATGTTTGAGAAAGATGTCTTCTAATATTCATATTATGTTAATGCTGTGCTTTCAAAGAATATCATTAATCTATAGTCTATTCAACTGCAGTTTGCTCGGCATATTTTGGGAGTCACAGAGCAGATCTTGACCAAGGTAGACTTGTTTGCCCATGTGCCTTCTATGACTACAGACTGTTGGAGAAAAGAGGTAGTGGAGGAAGTAGAACATATGATGACATTGTAATGCTATAATTAATTTTTCCTAAATTATAAAAGCAGTATTTTTACATTGCATATATTTTTGAAAATAAAGAAAAAAATGAAGATGACAAGAAAGAAGTAATCAAGATATTTCAAAAGTGCTTTAAAGCTTTATCCATGACATCTTAAAAGTCTCCCTCCTACTGCAAATGAGAAAGTCAGGTATATCTTTTGAGTAAATAGTGGTAGGAAAAGTATTAATTAAATGTTTCAGCAATGAGATTTTTCTGCTCACGAAAATCCGGTTACATTTAATATTTAATACCTTTATTAATTTTTCTTAATTTTTGCTCTATTTTTTCTTATATGATGGACATGGTAAACTAAAGTATCAGACTGATCATGTTAATCAGATCAGTGAGTATTTTCATTAATCTAAGATGGTGTTTGATTCAGAACACACATCCTATCAGCAAAATTTGCCATTAACTTTCAACACAGGGTATTCCAACAGCTAGCACCAAGGAGTTAATATGTTATGAAACATCATCCAGATGTGAATGAATGGCTTTATTTTTTCCTCTGTCTTGGGCTGTGTGAAAGTTGCCAGGTTTTCCTGGAGAACATTTAAAATTAATTGCTGCAGTTTACCTAAATCGATTAGATTTACTAAACAGCATTCCCCATGAGATTCAAGTGTTTGGGGATGGGGAGCAAGCTTATTCATATAACTTCAGATAGAATACCAGTAATGTGAATGATTCCATAAATATGTTGGCGAAAGTATCATTTTTTTGTGAAATGATATAAGTTGTCATTTTCCTAAAGACACAAATATTCAATTATTTTAATTGTATAACTTTTCATTTAATTGCTAATATTAGACTATAAATTTTAAAAATCAGAGAATAACAGTGATGTACACAAAAATAGACTTCAGAAAATCATATACCTTTTTTTAAAATTTATTTATTTAAATTAATTTCAAGTATATAGTACATTGGTTAGACATCTATATAATTCATAAAATGATCCCCCCAGTTGCTCCCTCACTCCCCTGGCCCTCCACCTAGCCATCATATTAATGCTAACTACATTCACTATGCCATGCTCCCCATCCCCGTAATCAACTACCAACTACTAATTTGTATTTCTTTAACTCTTCACTTCATTCTCCCAGTCCCCCAAACCCCCTTCCCTTCTGTCTGTCACCAAATTTTCCACTATATTTGTGAGTCTGTTTTTGATTAGTTTGTTCCTTTTGTTCCTTCGATTCAGCATGTAAGTGAAATCATATGGTATTTATTTTTCTCTGTCTGACTTACTTCACTTCTTTAAGCAAGAAAGCTATAATGATATTCTCAAGTGATAACCTTTATTAGATGCTGACAAGTCTCAGACGCTACTTTACAATCTCTTTCATTGAAGACATGTTGAGGATTATAAACCTTCCAGATAAGGGTTCATAAGCCTTGCATAAGGCAGTTGTAACTAGAAATCATGTGAAAAATCTCCCAGTAGCTCACAGAAGAGTAACCTGTATAATATTGAGGTGTGTGTGTGTTTTAATAATATATTGGTTTAATACAAAGACCGGGAGTAAAGGTAACATTATGAGGGAGGATAAAGTTATAAAAGGTGGTATTGGGAACCCCAAAAAGAAGGCAAAACAAATTAAGAAGACTACCATAGCTTCTCAATAAATTGTAGGTATAGAGACAATGAAAATACATTCAAGGATGGGAAAAATTCTTTTTCAAGAATGAAAAGAACTGAGAGAAATAGCTCTGGTCACACACTGGAAATGAAAATAACAGTGAAATTTTTAAAGTACTAAAAATATCTATGAATGTTATCAACTTCTGAAACTTTTCTTGATTAACTCAAATCAGAAAATTCCCTCTCATTTTGAACTTCAATTTTTCAAACTGCTTCCATGGCAATTCAAACTGCTATCATTTCTCCTTCTATCGAATGTGTACAAAAAACCCAAGCTTCATAGTGTATTTTAGGCTAAGAAGTTGTCAGAAGCATTTTACTAAGCCACTGTGGAGAGGAGATAAGTAGAGGAAACATATGTATGAAACACCAGCAGTTATACTGAGTACTTTTAATATAATGCTGACCAACCAAATCCCTTCTATGAAGGAACAAAGAAAACACAAAGCAGTGAGTTCACTGAATGTTCATTTATATTTTAAATAATAAACATCATGCATTATCTATCATTATATCCCACGCTAGCCATGTTTTATAAGCTTATGAAACTCCTAAAGAATATTTCATTAACCTCGAAAGCCACATAAACCTAAGGATTATGTATTGTATTTTTGAAACATAAGAAAAGTAGGCTTTGTACATATCTAAATTATCTCTTAATACCTTGAGCATTAGGAAAATTAGGGGAAGGGTATCTCATTAAAATGCAGATATGACAAAATGCCATTTGGATTGGACCTTTCATTTTAGCACAATCAGTTCATTTAAGAAACAAAGCAAAACAAAAGATATTCTTTTTTAAGTCACGAGGTTACATTATGTGTTTTAAAACAGATGCTGTTGACTGTATTATCCTTAAATAAACCAAGACCTAAATAAATCCTTATAGTTTTCCTCTAATTAAAGTTAAGTCCTTTCTTAAAAGGTGACTCATTCATAATTTCATACTTTCTTTCTCAAAGAGGGTATTTGTATTTTTCTGTTTCTGCATTTTGTACATAGGTACTGTGGGAAATTATTAGAATATTAGCAAGAATAAATGTAGTTCTTGTCTACTGAGCAGATCAAATTAGTTAGTATAGTGTCATGAATTTTATTCTGCCACACTGCAATCTGGTAGACAAGGTGAAAAAGTACATTCTAGAGGTACTGGTAGGCTAAAATGGGTAACAAAGGTATCCCAAAATACAATGTCTTTAATAAATTAGAAGTATATTTCTGTCATTAAATAGACTAGTAGAGAGAAGCCCAGAGTGGTGAGGTGATTTTGTTCCTCGTATCTTGTTACTCCATTATTATGTCTTCATATATATGGTCAAAACCAATTCAATGGCACAATCTACTTTCCAGCCTACAGGAAAAAGAAGAATAAAGTCCAGAGCATGAGGCTTCAATGTAAAGGAGATGACCAGGAAACTGTACACATCACTTCTTAACACATCTCATTGGCCTGATCTGAGTCATATGGCCATATGTGACTGTATGGGAAGCTAGGAAATATAGTCTATAGCTGGGTAGCAATGTGCCCAACTAAAACTTTGGGGGTTATCTTACTAGAAGGAAGAGGGATAATAGACATTGGGAGGCATTAGTGGTCTCTGCCTCAATAGGTATCAACCAGGGTTTAGAAATGACAGATTAAGCACAAAAAAGATGAAGATAATATCAGGACAGGGTCTGTCCAAGAGCATGGCGACCTATATGTAACACGTTTCAATAAGCTGTTGGGGAGTTTTCAGTACCATTCACCACCACCACTAATGTCTTTTTTTCCTTCTCCTCTCATTTTTCCTTCCCTTTCACTCCTCATTTTCATTTTCCTGTTTTTCATCTCCTCTGTTTTTTTCTTGTTTCAACTGCTTGTGATGCTGAGGTCTAAAGAACTTGCTGATCCCTGACCACAGATGAATGCTTTCTCTATGTGTGTTAAGAGCTGATTTAAACATACTTGGAGGCTGAAAATGGACTAATTCACTTTTGAAATGTGAGACTCTGGAAGGACAAGAAAGCACCACAAGCATTCAAAGAATCAATGAGGGATTTAGCGCAATGACTATGTAATTAATGAAGCAAAAATAAAGGACATGTTTTATCAAGATAAAATCACAAAATTTTGAGATCAGTAAGACCTCTACAATAAAAACCTAAAAATGTCTGCATTAAAAAAAGCCTACTTTGTAGATGACTCAAAACAATTTTAGAAATGAATAAAATGAGCAGTTCTGATATTTTTTTTGTCAGAAAGCAAACATGAGTTGCTTCTTCTACCCATTCTTTGACTCACAAGCAAAATGGTCCTATTTCCCTATACATTTAAAAATGGCTAAGATGGTAAATTTCATGTTATGAGTATTTTAACTCAATTAAAAATATTTTTAAATGACTCTACTTCCTCTCCTTCATAATCACCAATAATTTCTGAATAATCTTTTTGAGCAAATCCATTTTCTGGCACTTGAACATTTTCCACTGTGCAGTCATCAGTTATCTACTTCTTTTATCTAACACCCATCTTCCCAACAGTCAGGTACAAAATCACACCTTCCCAGGTTAGATCATCAGGTGGCAACAGATATTTAACTGATGCTTGATGAGTCCCTCTCTTCAACCTGACCTCTGTTGATTGTTCTAGATGCCATAAACTTTTGTATCATGCAAATAGAAGGCAGCCATCAAGGGCTACAATTTGAGTCCTTATAAGATTCTTTGAACTATCCAAACACAATGCAGTAATAATATTCCTATTTTGCACACTCTTTCTTCTCAAGTGCGTGAGTTTCCTCATTCTGGATGGGTTCTGCCACACTGCCTCTCTTCATCTCAGTGTGGGAAATAACCCCAATAATTCATTCAAATTCCAGTATTCAGACTTCAGATTCCTGAAAGTCGTATTTGGCCTAATTTGATGTATGAACTGCAAGTCATCACTTAAAGAAAAGTTTAAGTCCCATGATAATAGCAATACTAGTAATAGTAATAATTACTGACAATTTGTGAATACTCACTCAACATGGGTACTATAGATGTATATTAACTCAGTTAACTCCAAGTTATTCGTGATTACTTAAACCCCTTGCAATTCTATTAGCTAGCCAAATAAGTTGCTTTGTTTTTAAGAGCTACAGAAATATATTGTAAAATAGTCTAAAATACATTTTCATAAAGAAATCTGATGCTACAGCTGAATTATGGTGAGCAAATTTGAAAGTACAGGTCTTGTTTTTCTGTGATTTTGTTCCCTTGAAATTTGAGCAAATGCTGTTAACATCCTGCAGGAATAACGTCTTCAGCTATGAGCTTAATATAACCTGTTCCTTCCATTTCATTCCCTGTTTTTGGAATCCTTAGATAAACCTTTGATTTCCAAAGGACTCTCCGTGGATAGATACTGGCAACTCTCTCATGCCATAGGTCCTAATACTTATTTGGGTAAACTATCTTGAGATAATTACAGGGGAACTTGTGTGTGTGTGTGTGTGTGTGTGTGTGTGTGTGTGTGTGTGTGTGTGTGTGTAACAGAGAGAGAGAGAGAGAGAGAGAGAGAGAGAGAGAGAGAGAGAGAGAGAGAGAGAGAGTTCATTTTCTGAATAAAGCATTCTGGAAGAGGAGCCATTCAGTGTAACTGATGACAAAGGGTAAATTTGTTTTGTAAACGACTTTGCCTTTATCTTAAATGGAGTCTTTGGCAAAACATTTACCTTTACCATGACCATAGTGTAATTTCAATATGCATGATTAATGGTGCAAAGGAAATTTAAATCCCCCTACTAGCCAGCAACTTATTTAAGAACAAAATACTCATTATTTCTTAATTTCAACAAGATCTCTGGATGCTGATGCTTTTTAATTAGAGAAGAAATTTTGTTTTAATTAAAAAAAGAGGGTTTTTTTTCAATAAGTTAGAGAGTGTCCTCTAGTGGAGAGAGAATCTCTGCTCTCAGCAGTTTTTGAAATGGCCAAATGATACCTAATTAGAAGTTTGCACTAAATAACAAGTGCTTCTACTGCCAATTGGAGTCCACTGGTTGAAGAAAAAATATTATTTTTCCTCTAAGGGCCCCTCACATTGTGGCCTACTTGAAAGCCTGCCATATGATAAGCATCATTCTCATTTTAGATAGCAAATGATTTTTTATGATCAATTTTAGAGTGCTTCCTTCTGAACCTGGTAAAATTGAGCTGATGGTGCACCTTTCTGCCAAAAAGGCAGCAGAAGCATTTAGCACAATTTACTGTAGCTTTTACAGGTATCCACTTGGAACAGAAAGAATGCTATTATCTTCAAGACTCCAGCCCTGGCTGACTGATAGATTTGATGTGTGCAGCTACCTAGAACATAGCTTAAAATTTTCTGTCATTATTTGAAGGAAAACAAAGAAACAAAATTGAGAGGAAAATTAATGTGTCTCTCTCTTCTATGTAACTTGTGGAATTCTAATGCTCATGTCCTGTATTTCTGGTTGAGTATAATAAGTTGTGTTAGCTCTATCACTTGGGTGTCAGAGATGAGACTGGAGGTGTTCTTTCAATATCTAAATGGAAGAGGGTAAGGAAGAGCTGTGGTGCTTGACTCTCTAAATCACTTGTAAGGATTGCCTTATCAGAAATTGCATGTTACATCAAATTAGAAACCAAAAGATAGAGAAGATAGTTTCTCTTGATAACAAGTTAAATCCTTTGGACTTAAATAAAGATAACATTATATTACTGTTCTTATATTTGCAAAAAAGAACAGGAATAAGGAAAGTGTTCATAAACTCCTTCAGTAATCCAACAAATGTCAGAAATGTATCATGCATGTATAAATAGTGTATATTACTTATTTTAATGGCAGTGATAAGCAGTGAGGCAAGCATTGTATTCCTGTTAACAGATAATTTTCAGGAAAATGTACAGTTATTACTTTCATACAGATATAAGAATGGACACAAGTTAAAGACATTTTTGCTCATATGCTGTGAAGGGACCAGGCAGATGCTATGATTGATTCAAAAATAACGTCAAAACAACAGATTTATAGAATAAAGAAATAGTGAGATGGATTCCAAGTAGAGACAAAATTGATTTTCCCTGGGTTGGGGGGTATGGCCTAGGAGAGCAGAGGGCAAATGAAGTTAACTAAATCACTATCAGACATAAGAGAATTTACATATTAGTTACCATACAATTTACAGTCAAAATATACCTCAAAGACAGCACTGGAATCTGATAACTCAGAAGGGCATGCAATAGATAAGTGAGTAGTTTTCCAATGAAACACAAATTTTCTTTTTTTTTTTTTTTGGTAAGAAAATATATTTCTGCAGCTTGGATTGGGTCATCACTGACCCAGTTGTACATCCTACTTCTTGCCTATATCAGCTACGTCTACCCACCATTGGTATTATGAACCCTCTTTCCTCTTCCTCAGCCTCCCTGTCCTTGCTCCCTGCTTAAGGGGAATGTTTTTCAATCTCATTCCTTTTCTGAGCCCAAATTCCACTTTAAACAAAGTCCAAGGTAAAAAGAAATTGTTCTAGACAGTAAACTGTAACCACTTGCATGAAAATCACCTGGGAGTGCTTATTAAAAGTGAAAATCTCTGGAACCCTCCACACTTGCTGAGTCAAAGTCTGGTGTGTGTGTGTGGGGGGGTAGTTTTTGATTATGTGTTTGAGACTCACTAGCTTAGTTAAGTAAAGTAAGAAAAAAATTAGTATCTTAAGCCATATTCATCTAAACTAAATGATATTGTAGAAGATATGGAAATATAGAAGAAAATCTGGTATGAAAGTCAGTGGGCATTTGCAAGAAGAAACAAATTAATGATGGTATTAGGAGTTGCAAACTAGTAAGCTTTCCTCTACTTTCTATGATTATTTTCAGGTTGAATAACTGAAATATTAATCCATTAATGACCTTTCTAGGCATTATGCTAAGTCTTGTTTTATCGTTTCCTTTTTCATTGAAAACAAACTCAGACACGCATAGATAGCAAACACAAAGGAAAATTCACAGTGATTCTCTGTTGTTTTAATTTTCTTTGTATTGTTTTCCATTCTACTGAAATTTTACTAATTATATATTCTCTCAATTTTAAACTTTCTTGTTATGTCTAGGCTCTAATTCTAAGAAATTATTTTCCTCCACACATTTATAAAATAATATATTTTCTCCTAGAGAGTATATCTGTTTTATAATATTTAACTCTAATAAATCCCAATTGTTCTGTTGTATCACATGAAATTAACTTTTGTTTCTAGCTCGTAATTCAATTCTGATAACTCATTGCCTAGAGTTAATTTGGTATCATTTTTAAGCATTACGATTGATTCCTAAGAGCTATATCACTGCCTGAGGGACAAACACAATGTTATTTTTATCATTGTTTTAAAATACATTTTGCAGTGAATATTGGAACACAGATACCTCTTGAAGGTAGTGATTTCATTCCCTTTGGAAATATACCCAGAAGAGGGATTACTGGATCATACAGTAGTTCTGGTTTTGTTTTTTTGAGGAAATGCCATACTGTTTTTCCATAATGTCTCTACAAATTTACATTCCAACCAACAGTGTAAAAGGGTTCCCTTTTACTTATAACCTTGCCAACACTGTTATCTTTTATATTTTTTTATAATAACCATCGTGTGAAGTGAGATCTCGTTGTGGCTTTGGTTTGCATTTCCCTGATAATTAGTGCTATTGAATACTTTTTCATATACATATTAGCCATTCACAATAGCCAAGGTATGGAAACAACCTAAGTGTCCATTGATGAATGAATACAGAAAGAAATTGTTATATATAATGGGATATTATTCAGCCTTCAAAAAGGAGATCCTGCCATTTGCAACAACATGATTGAACCTGGAAAATATGCTAAGTGAAATAAGCCAAATACAGAAAGAAAAATAAAAACTATATAGTCTCAATTACATGTGTAATCTTAAAAAGTCATGTATGTAAAAGAGAGTAGAACTATGGTTACCAGGGGTAGGGAAGGGAGAATATGGAGAGGTTGGTCAAAAGTACAAATTTGCAGTTATGTGATAAGTAAGTCTAGAGATCTAATGTGCAGTATGATGACTATAGTTAATAACACTGTATTGAATGCTAAAAATTTGCTAAGAGTAGATTCCCAGTGCTCTCCACAAAAAATAAAAAAGGTAAGTACGTGAGGAGATGATATGTTAATAAACTTGACTGTAGTAATTGTTTCACTTTGTATGTATGCAAAACCATCATTCTCCACACCTTATATATATACAATTTTATGAAAATATAAAACACAAAAATAAATACATTTTGCATTTTGATTGCACCATCCACATTCTGTCCAGTGCTACCATTATTATACTTCTCCTTTAGAAAAGTTATTGACAATTTTTATCTACTTAAATTTCTAAATGCATATAGAATTATTTTGTTGAGTTCTACAGCTTATTGGGTTTTTATTATCAATAATATTAAATTTAAAATGTAAGTTAGAATTTTACTTCAAAATATTGTTTTTCCATCCAAGACTTTGCAAACTTCTTCTATATATATTTCATAAAACCATTGATCTGACAATATAATTTTGTGGTTCATTTATTCACAACCATTTCTCTTTATAATTTGTTTTTATTGCTAGTATAAATAAGATCTCTACTATTTTCTACTCAGTTACTATAGAAATCATCTATGATATTTATTTTCAGATATCATAGGCCTAATCTAGCCGTGGAGTTTTCTTCTTGAGGCTTGCAAAAAAAACCATGATAAAAATTAGTGTCTCCTAGAGAAAAAAATAATTTAAAAACACATTAAATATAGCTTAAATAAAAGTACATTAATGTGCTACAAATCATCTGCTTAAAAAAAAACTCAAATTTGTCAGACTTCCAAAATTACCCCATTAAGAAAAACTTTTTTCTCCTGAACTGCCTTCTTCAATTGTTTATTGCCACAGGGCCCCAAAATCCTGAGGTAGTGTCTCATTTTAAAATTTTATAAGACAGCTTTTAATTATTTTAAAATTAATGTTTTTTATACTTGCATTCTCTGTTGTTTTTGTTTTGCATATTCTGGCTCTATTGATTTTTTTTAAGAGCATTTTTTTGACATGAAGTTTTATTCAAAATATTAAGATGGTGGATAGCCCCTTCTCTAAGCATCACCACATACCCTCCATTTGTTCTACAGAGATGAATAGTCATATTTTGACATGATTTTACCATCATCTATCTAGAATAATAACTCAAACTACATGTAGAACAACTCAACTTGCAGAGATTTTTACATTTTGTAATACAAAAAAAAAACATGTTTTATCAGAAGGCCAAATTTTAAAACTTTGGCTAGTAAGAGATTCATATAAATTTCTTATATTTGGACTTTTGAAAGAACTCTTCAAAGAAAGTAAAAATATAAGTTCTTCTGAACTGCACATGCAATTATATTATCTTCAAATACTACTTTTGTCATCCTTTTAAAGCATCTTTTTTTTCATGTCTAATTGTATTAGAAAAACTACAAAATTTATCATATAAAAATGTTTCTAGTAGGTGCCCCTGTATTGAATTTAAAGGAGATGATCCTGTGGGCCCCATTTATATTAACTTCTTGTTTAAAATATGGTTATTTTAAAACTTTTGGAAATAACCCTTCTCAGTTTTTATTAAAAAGTGTAAGCTTTCAATAATTTATTTAGTTTCTATAATTCTAAATCAAAATTAAAAACCTATCATAGGGTCTATAACCCAAAAGTGAATAAATATTTTAGGTATAATGTTGAAAATTACATTCTATGATATAATAAAAGCCCTTTTGTCTTGATATTGTTTTTATAATTTTGAACAACATTGGTTATTAATAGAGTAATTATAAATAATAATAAATTTCTGATTTAATATGAATGGTGAGGATCACAAAGAAATACTACTTCACCCTCACTAGAATGACTGTAATCAAAAAATCAGAAAAGTGTTGGCGAGCATGTGGAGAAATCGGTATGAATGCAAAATAGTACAACTACTTTGGAAAATAGTTTAGAAATTCCTCAAAGATTTAAACATAGAATTATCTTCTGACCCAGTAATTTCACTCCTAGATATGTACCCAAGAGAAATGAAACCATATATCTGCACAAAAATTTGTGCAGGAGTGTTCAAAGCAACATTATTGATGATAGCCAAAGAGTAGAAACAACCAAAATTGCCATCAACTGGTGAATGGATAAAAAACATGGTATATCTATGCAATGGAATATTATTTAGCCATAAAGAACAATGAAGTATTGATACATGGATGAACCTTGAAAACAGTAAGCTAAGTAAAGAAGAGAGACACAAAAGGCTACATACTGCATGATTCCATTTAAACGAGATGTCCAGAATATGTAAGTCCATAGAGATAGAAAGTAGAATTTGATTAGTGGTTGCCAAGGACTGGGGGATTGGAAGGAAATGATGAGAGACTGCTAATTGCTTCAGGATTTCTTTTGGGAGTGATGAAAGTGTCCTAAAGTTGATTGTGCTGCTGGTTGCACCAATCCGTGAATATGCTGAAAACCATTGAATTGTACATTTTAAATGGGTAAGTCGATAATATGTGAATGATGCCTCAATAAAGCTACTAAAATATAAATGCAATATCTCTGAAAAAACAATTTCATAGAGAGCAGCATGCTTATAAATGTTTAAAAATTGTTTGTCCAAGGGTAATTCTAACATATAGGTTGTTGATATGTTTGTTTACATTGGTAAATAAGAGTGAAACATTGGAGATATATGTCAGAACTTTATTCATTCATCAATGAAGTAAACAACTTTGCTGAATCAAATTATAGTTTTTGGATACTAGAGGAATATTATTTTAATATTTGTGCTATAAACAATATAACAGCTATAGACATGACACTTTAAAGTTTAATCTCCATTATTAACATTTTATCCATAGCTAATCAACAAAACAATAAATCATACATCGATTTGTAGCATTTGGCAATTTATAGAGTAAATAACCCCACCATGGTCGATTGCAAGCTATCAAATTAATCTCACTAAATGTACAGTTGAGAAGGGATATACAGTAGTACACTATTATATAGTATTTCTTTCAAACAGATACTTTGGATAAATAATGTAGCAAAAATAATTAGTAAGTTTTGAGTTTTTAGTATTCATTAATCTTTGTTTTTAATATTTTTAATTGTAAGTTTCTGTAATTTAATTTAATTTTTTACTAAGCTTATTGGGGTAACATTGGTTAATACGTTATATAATTTTCAGGTGTACATTATAATTTGACATCTATATATTCTACTGCGTGATTACCACCCAGAGTCCAGTTTCCTTCAGCCACCATGTATTTGATCCCCTTTACCCACTTCACCCTCCCCCAAACCCCCTATATTTGACCCCCTTTACCCTGTCTTCCTCTTTCCTCCTCCCCCACCCCCTACCCTATGGTTACCATTAGTCCATTGTCCATGTCCCTAAGTCTCTGTTTGTCCTGTTCGTTTGTTGATTTTAGGTTTATATCCAATATATAAGTGATTTTCATGTGATTTTCAACTTTTTCAGTCTGGCTTATTTTGCTTAGCATGATTATCTCGAGGTCCATCCAGGTTGTTACAAATGACAGTATTTCATCTATTCTTATGGCTGAGTAATATTCCATTGTATATATGTATCACAGCTTCTTTAGCCAATCATCTATCGTAAGACACTTCAGTTGCTTCCATGTCCTGGCTAAAGTGAATAGTGCTGCAAATATCCTTTTGGATATGGGTTTTCAAGTCTTTGGAGTAAATACCCAGTAGAGAGATTGCTGGATCATATGGCAGATCAATTCTTAGTTTTTTGAGGAACCTTCATACTGTTTTCCATAGTGGCTGTACCAATTTGTAATCCCATCAGCAGTATATGAAGGTTCCTTTTTCTCCGCATTCTATCCAATATTTGTTATTACTTGTTCTGTTGATTATAGCTATTCTAACAGATGTGAGATGGTATCTCATTGTGGTTTTGATTTGCATTTTCCTAATAGCTAGCGATGTTGAGCATCTTTTCATATATTTGTTGGCCATTTGTATGTCCTCAAGGGAGAAGTGTCTGTTCATGTCCTCTGCCCATTTTTTGATTGGATCATTTGTTTTCTTGTTGTTATTGAGTCGTATGAGTTCTTTGTATATTTTGGATATTAGGCCCTTATCGGAAGTGTTGCTTGCAAATATATTTTCCCATTCAGATAGTTGTCTCTTTACCTTGTTGACAGTTTCTTTTGCTGAGCAGAAGCTTTTTAGTTTGATGTAGTCCCATTCATTTATTTTAGCTTTTACTTCCCTTGCCTTTGAGGTCAACTTCATAAAATCCTCTTTAAGACCAAGGTCCTTGAACTTAGTTCCTATGTTTTATTCTATGCATTTTATTGATTCTGGTCTTATATTCAGGTCCTTAATCCATTTTGAGTTAATTGTGGTGTGTGGTGATAGACAACAGTCTAGTTTCATTCTTTGTAATTTAATTTTAAATAATGACTATGTTCAACAACCTGCTTGCGGAATTTCTGAAAATGTAGTAATTGACTCTCAAAAGCTGGTATGAACTGCCTCCAGCTCACAAGTGAAATCATATCTGAATGATGAGACTATGCATATGCAACTTTGAAGGCTAGTTACAAGGTAGACTTGACCTGTTGAGATAGACTCTAGACATGTAACCTTTAATTAATGAAGCTTCAATAAAATGAAGCAAAGAAAGCAAGTTCAAGATATATTGAGCAGGTTATTAATTAATTTGAAATTATTTATTAAGTTCCTAGCATATTCAAGACATTATAATGGCTCGTGGTAATAAACAAAGGTAAATAATGTCTGCCTTTGGAGAATGAATGCTCTAGTTGCTGCGTCAGACATGCAAACACACCGAATATTGTAAGGAATATATTATGATAAAATATGGATATATTCCAAGGGCTATGAGAAGAGAAGACAGAGTGACTGATTATTTATTCCTAGAAAATCCAAGTCAGTCTTCTAGAAGAGTTCTTATTTGAGTTGGGACTTAATGGATGAGGAGCAATACATTAGGTGGCAATGAGAAGAATGTAAAGCAATTATAATATACAATTGAAAAGCATAAGAATATGAAATAAATCATAGATGGACTACTCCTAAAACTCAGATGCTAAAACCACTCATTTGGGATGTAAAGCTCAATCCACAAACATGACAAACAAACAGACTCATGGACGTGGACAATGGATTAGTGGTTACCAGAGGGAAGTCGGGGAGCAAGTAGATGGAGTAAAAGAGGTCAACTATTTGGTGACAGAACTCTGGGTGGTGAACACACAACGCAATATATATATATATATATATATAGTTATATATAGTTATAGTTATATATATATATATATATATATATATAAAACTGTTGAACAATACACTTGAAACTTATTTGACTTTGTTAACCAATATCACCCCAATAATTTTTAACTAAAAACTAAATTAAAAAAAAATAACTGGCATGCCCTGCTTCATTAGCCCAAGGTACAAACACAGTCACTTCATTTTTATTTTCCTAATTCCTATTTCCTAATTGTCTAATGAACTTCTTAAATAAAATTTCCAAATTCTATTTTTCAAATTTTCCTATGTATCCACATTAAACTCTATTGGTCCTTATTGAGTGGGAGTGCATCATCTCTCCAAAGGCCTCACCCTGCCCCATGAATCAGTTCCTGGTTCTTATTCATCCTGAGGGGAAGGGATGATAGTTCTTTATTCCTGCTTTCAAACACAGGCATTACATACTTTGAGTCCAAGGTCACAACTTTCTGACACTCATATGATTAGCCACTATTTCCCAAATTAAAAGTACTAAGTAGGCACAACTTTCTTCCTGAACACTTAAGCAGTTGGGTATTTTCAGGTATGAGCCTGACTTCACCTGGCCTTCTCTTAGGATTGACCCCTATGGGCTCCTAGTGTCCTTTCTTGCTAGCAGAGCTATGCATAAAAAGGGTAGTGGTGCCTTTTGCTCAGCCACACAAATAGACATAATTAAGAGAAACTACTCACAAATCTCTTCACAGAACAGAGCTCTTCTCAAGTTGATTTTCTATCCTGAAAGATTTGAGAAGCAGCTAGCAACTCCCCAATCTCTCTCTTTCTCTCTCTCCCTCTCTCTTCTACTATACACACACATGCATGTAAATTATAAATATATTTTCTAATTTATCAGGCTTTCTATTTAATTTCTGCTTTGAAACACTCCCCATTATCACAATGATTAAAAACATATTGATCTGTAGTCACTACTGTCATCTATGGTTTATCCTTCTCAGAAATTATGTGGAAATAATCTGATCTTTGCAGTGACTATTCCTTATATGATTCTAAAATATTGTAACATTTTCAAGCCATCTTGATTCTCTCAGATCTAATTCAAGCTTTGCAAGTACAGTAAGAATGATTTTTTTTAAAATGCAGACATAATCATGTCAGTCTCCTTTGAAACCTGCTTAACATTGCAGTTAAATGAAGTCTGAAATCTTCAACATGACCTATATAGAAGGGGATGGCTACTACTGCTCTGTCCCCATCAGTGATCTATTCTTCCCTAAACCTCTCCCATCCCCACACTGCAAGTACACTTTAGCTTCAGCCACTCCGAAACTATTTACTTCCTCCAAAGTTCTCTGGCATTCTCTCCTGCTCTTTCCTCTGTTCCTGGGGTGCTATTCTATTTTTCCCTCCACCTTCTTTTAATTCCTTCCATAAATTTTAGTCTCTGACCCACACACAGTAAGCTCAATCCAAGTCTGGATAGAGTTCCACTAGCTACCCCCATAACACTGCAAATACTCAGTGCTAGAGCTCATGGCAAGGTAGATAGTCAAAGCCCAGGTGAGCAAAGATAGTTAGCAAAGCAAATCATTTCTTACATGGGTGCGGGAGCCATTTCCTAGGTGTGGCAGCACAAGGCCAGCAGGTGAAAGAAATGAAGAATTAGGTAATGGAAAATCACTTGATCTGGGAAGGTAGGATTGTGGCAGGAAAGAAATTCAGGTCCCCGTGAGAGATTAAATTCACTTCTCTACTGAAGAGTGTCAGACTGAGTTGGTAATGGCATGATATTATTCATAAACTCCCATATTTAGTAAAACTGTAATGGGAAATTAGGCAATTTCTTGAGATTTCTATTTATGAGTTCCAGTCATTAACTTCCACCTGAAAATGAAAACTTGATCCCTTAAAAGACAGATTTTGTAAATTATTGACATTAAAGTTTATAACACTCTAATGTATGTTTATTCTGTTGGCATGGGATGCTAATCATCACACCATGTAGTATTTTGAGGTTTATTGTTGACTTCATGAGTATCTTAACATTATAACAAGTAATGCAATTGCATTAAAGCTAGTACTCTTATAAAAATGCACAAGCAAAGAATATTGGATTTAAAATTGTTTTGTAACAGTGGATTGATACTTCCTATAGAAATCTTCAGTTGATTTCCAATCAATAAGATTGACAATTAGTTATCCATTTTGTACTGTAAATATTCTCCAAAGGAAAGGGGATTCCACATTAGAATATTTAGAAAATGTCTATGTACAAAAATTAATAATAAGGGAACCTACTTGGAGCTCCTTTTTGCTTCTTAAAAGCTTGTAGACATTTTCAGGACTTGTCTTATCTGGTCTCTAATGATAACTATCATATGTATAATCAAAGTTCATGAGAAAGCACTTACTTGGAGAACATTCAAACATAAAGATAAGATACAAGGAGAAGGTTATATCATGCCACCTTAGAAGTATTAGAACAAAATTTATTTATGAACTGTCCTTACACAGTGGGTATAATTGAGATAATATTGATTTTGTACAGTAAAAATTATCTTGTGGAACTCACAGAATAGAGTTCATATGTAGGTATACTCATGGCAGGGCTTAGAAAAAGTTCATCTAAGCTCATTATGCTTTTCTCTGGGTTTATATTGTAAAATCACTCATAAGCACAATTTCAGATGTTCACTATTAACTCATGTCTTAGCTCTGAGACTTCCAGTCTTCAGGCATGGCCTTCTTTGTACCTTAAAGTAATAGAGTTATCAGATCCTCTAGAATCCTCCCAGGAGTTTATAAATCGAGAAAGTTTGCTTACTTTGGATGCCAACAAATGTGTCACCAAGGCCTAGTTTTCATTCCCTCATGTAGTGTTCATCCCTGAGAGTTCCCTTGCCCCAATCCAAGTGGAGTGGGCCTTTACAAGTCGCTATCTCACCCCGCCCCCATTTTCTAGTTCTACTTGGAAGCAGCAAGATTTTAAAACTAGTATGAACTGGACTATTTAAGTTATCTAATGGTGGCTGAGGCTGGGGTAAACTAGATGTTTTCAAAATGACATAACCTGTCTAAAAATAAGCCTTACTTTCTGCAAGCATTAGATACACTTCCACCCTATAGTCAGAGACCTCCACTTACCTTATTAAGTAATCAGCCAGTCTGTAATCATCATTAGAGTTATCTCTCCTGAGGTGCATACTGAAAGAAACTAACCTCCACAATAGTATCATTGATTTTACATCTAATAAAAATCCCCAATATTATTCTCATGACTTGTTTTTAATGTGCTTTTTCTTCCTGAGCATGTATAGGTTTTCTTAATTCAATTATTATTCCTTATATAGAAAAAATATTTTAAAAAATTTTTTTGGGGGAAGCCTAGATTTACAGTTCATTTCCTTTTCCATCCAAAGATTTTGTTTCCATACTCAAGACAGAGAAACAATTGCCTTCCAATTGCCTTATAAAATCTTATAATTATCAACATTATGTACCCTCTGATATCATGTTTTGAGAAGGGTATATCACCTCTGTAGTACCTTTCCCAATAATTCATAGCCTCATCTAATCATGTGAAAACATCAGGCAAAACTAAATGGAAGAACCTTCTATAAAACAACTGACCAGTCTTCTTAAAAATCTCTTAAGTAACTCTCATTTCACTAAACAAGCTGTCAGAAGCACATATTTTATTAATTTGGCGAAGATTGAAAATACCGAAAAATATTATTTTAGAAAAATATTATGTCAATGAAGTGACTAAAATATTACCTGCCAGTTTGCCTAAAATAAGAGTGTACAAATAGTTTTATAACGTATTGCTATCACTTCTCTCCATAGGTGACTCAGCTAATTTAACCTGCAGAGCTTTCTTTGGGTACAGTGGTGATGTCAGTCCTTTAATTTACTGGATGAAAGGAGAAAAATTTATTGAGGATCTGGATGAAAATCGAGTTTGGGAAAGTGACATTAGGTAAAATATTCTTTTTCTTTTAACTTGTACAGTCAAGATTAACATTTACCCTGCTAGTAAATAGAAAGCTAAAAGAAAAGGGTTTCTGTTTTGTTTTACTTTTATAATAAAAATATTGCAAAGAGGAAGAAGACTGACTGACTATGGAGTTGCAAAACGTGACTGCCATTTGCAAAGAATTTAAGGAAATAAAAAGGAAATTTTCATTGAGGAATGTACTGAGTATGAGGCAGACTAAAATACCATCAAATATGGCAAATAGTGTATTGTGCCTTTTGTTTGTAAGAGCTCTTTGTTTTTAATTTTTAAGAGGAAATATTAACAAGGTACCAGGACTCAACCAAACACAATCTGTCATTTCCTTTTATATTTTTTCATATTTGAGGAATCACGTAGACTATAACGCACTTGACATGAATGATAAAGGATACACAAAATGTTTTCATTATCTTTTTTAGTCTGACTATAAAGTCTAAATATTAATATAGTAATAATGATAGAGAACAACCATTGAAAATACCGTAAATTTGAGGGTATACTGCTTAAGCCTCTTTTTTAAAAGACAATTTGTTAATTTGTTCATTTACTTTTAAGTATTGAGTTATTCAACTATGACTAAAATTTCACTTGGGCATAGATACTCATTTTTAATCATAGTGTAAATAAGCAAGTATATTAATATAATTAAGTTATAACTGAATCAAAATGCTGATCATTTGTAAACATTCTCTCATCTAAAGGTCGCATCTTCTGTGTGTTCATGAGCATTTTAACCAAGGTTTCTCTTCTTGGGGGAGGACACTCTTAAATGTGAGAACTTTTAAAACTTGATCAAATATATAAGAGAAAAAGTTTTTCGTTAGAAGATAAAAATATATAAAGGTTATTTATATAAGGTTATTTCTACTAGGATCTTCTTTCTCCTTAGCAACAAATACACAAGAATCTTAAACTCTAACTGGGTTCCGAAATGCGCAGATGGGCAATCTCCAGTATGTACTAAAATGTTCCTCTGCCATTTTTCATGTTTACAACTTCACTATTATCTTTTACTCATACATTTTGAAATGTTAAGGAAGGACAATAAATCTCCTAACTTTTCCCCTCTCTCATTTTGTGGGTGCTCAGGGAAGCTTATAGAAAGATATTTTTCTTTAATTCTGCATTAAGAAGTGTTGTGCAGAGATGAGTTAACAAACAAGTGAGAGAGTAGAAGTGGAAACTTTTCAAACAGAGAAAGGGAGCTTTACTTTGAAGATTTATATTTGCTCTGAAACATTGCTAAAATCTTTGACAATGAGCCTAGTGAGCATTTACCACTAACTTTAAGTGTCAAAATTAAACACTCATTGAAACACTTAGTCTACAGGTTTATAACTTCAAATTTCTTTAAAAATAGGCAATTGATTTGTATCATTAAGAAAAAAAAAAAAAGCCAGGCTGGAGGTTTCAACTGAAATATCAAAATAACTCAGAAATTTTTTATTCTTCCTTTTTTTTTATTAACTTGATATATAATTAATTCTCCAGACTAAGAGATTACAATTTCTTATCTCACTTTTACATCCTATATCTTCTTAAAGGAAAAGCAATTTGTAAACTTCTCTTCAAGATCTCTCTCACCTCTTTATTAGGACAGTGTGATTGTTCTGCTAAGAGAGATAATTAACTGCAAGTTCATTCACATCTACAAAGACAAACTTACTCGTTAGAAGTGAAGAGGGCAAGATATAATTTAATTAAGATAGCATCAATCCAAAGCCAAATTTGAAGCACAAATACTGTAGGTATTTTCACATCAGATTCAGATTCTTCCAATTTTTTTTTTCTTTTTCATGTATGTGTATGGTTGTGTGGGGTTTTTTGTTACGTTTTGCTTTATATTTTAGAATTCTCAAGGAGCATCTTGGGGAACAGGAAGTTTCCATCTCATTAATTGTAGACTCTGTACAAGAAGGTGACTTGGGAAATTACTCTTGTTATGTTGAAAATGGAAATGGACGTCGGCATGCCAGCATTCTCCTTCACAAACGGGGTGAGTATAACCTTCTAAGCTTGAGTGGTCAACTGAAACCTATAATAGGAGGAAAATAATTTGGAACCAAAAAAAATTAAAATTTGTTTTTCTGCACAAACTTATCTTAAATAAAATAATCATATTAGTATTCGGGCCATGAAGGCAGCTAACACAGTGGATGGGTGACTAGCTCAGGCTCTAAAGGACTTATTATTCTGCTTTAATACCAACTATAGAACCTAGGGCGTGGTATCTAACTTCCCTATGCTTCAGTTTCCTGATACATGGAATGAGGAAAATAATAGTACCAACTCTTCAGTGTGTTTTAAGGATGAAAGAAGACAAGAAATGTGAAGAGTTTGGCACAAAGCCTGTACATAGGAAGTATTCAGTTAAATGTTATTTATTGTTATTAGAAAGAGGTAAATCAATTAAAAATAACTTTAATTGTTTTAAGTTCAAGATTGTTTTCCTTATTGGAAAGTTATTCCTTTAGTGTAATAATTATACCTGATAGATTCCCCATTGTAGTACTTCTTGATTTGTTTTTCTGCCTTAGATAACTTTTACATGTGTAAGATCCTTCCATGATTAATAATAATTCCTTAATCATTCATTAATGAGTTATTATTCAATTACTATTTATTAACAATAATTCAAGTATGATAGGTTGTGGTTGAGTGGAACATCTGCTGCACTAAATCTGATTCCACAGCAGCCCCAACACTTTTCACACAGGGTTAAAATATATATAAATATATATGAATTGTTTGAAATTTAAGATAATTGTAAAATTCGAGTCATGCCTTTTAGTTGGTGAAATTTTTCATGTCTATTACAAGGGAGAAACATTTTTTTTATATTATGCTAAGTGAAAACTTTCTAGTTTTCAGAATGAATACACACTGATGTTCTCTTACCAAGCAAATTTACAATGATTTTAGTTTCAAAATACACGTTTACTTCTAGACTCCTTGAGGTTGAAATAGAAAGAGAATGTTGAAAACTATTCCCCTCACTTTATTGGGCAAAAGATTTCCTTTGAATAATGTTACTGAAAGCTATTAAAACATAAACCTCTGTTGTCAAGGTAACTACAATATTAAAATTGTCTACTTTGGGGGGACATAGCAGGAAAGATAAGCAGCAGCTAGCAATATGATTATTTCTTCTCTATCCATGTGTTCATTCAATGAAGGAGAAATATTGTACAAATGAAAGGACAGAAATAGCTTCTCAGACTTAAAAGCAACTTAAATGTTGTACAATTAAACTATAGAATAACATCTTCCCAAGTGATCTATCAGCTTATACTGGCTCACATTCTCTTTCAGGGAAGACAGTTCTATCTTTGAAAAAATGTAACTATTAGAAAGCATTTCTATTTCACTATCTGTCTTCCCCTTGACCCAGTTTTGCACTTTTAATCTCTCTTCCCCAAAGCAGCCCTTTAAAAGTTTGATGACAGTCACCATGATTCTGCTGGACCTTTACTTCCCTAGGTTCGACTTCTTTAGTTTCTTTTATTAATTTTTCTTTGTGCGGACAATATACTTTCACCATTCTTGTCACTCTCTTCGACATCCTTTAATTAAAGAGTCTGAATTATTCCTCAAGAATGGGAATAGTGGAGAGAATTTATAGGGCACAAATAAAAATCTGTTGACTTAGAAAACACATATTTCTTATTAGGGCAAGGTACGAGTGACAGTTAAGTAGTGATCATAAGGAGAGAGGGAGGAAAATGAATTGTATCTGGGAATACAGATATTAAAGCTCTGTTCTTATATACCGGAACACAGCTAGGAAGGGTCAAACACCTCCAAGCTATTTTTAGTATGTGTGGCCTAAAATTAAGTTGTCCATAGCTACAAAAGCTTCCAGTACTACAAAAATAAATAATGGAGAAATCAAGGAAATTGTTTGAAAAAAACTTTCCCAGTAATGTCTGATTACCTAAAGCAAACATGAAGAAGAAAGCCATGGCAATGTTAGAGCACCTTTCAATACTGAATTCTTTCTTCCACAGTGATTTTCAAATATGTATTTATACCAACAGCATTTTATTCTTAGTAAAATAAAAGCATTAAGAAGCCAAAAAGAATCCTTCAAGGTCATATACTCCAAAAGTCCCTCCTAAAGTTAGTGAGTGCCTTCTCTTTAAGGGAGCTGAAGGAAATTTGTCATCAGTTCACAAAGGCAGCAATGGCATTCACTATCTTGCTCTTGAGAGGTTCATAATTATGTGGAATGATGTATCCCAACCATCTTTGGAAAAAAGAAAAGACTTTGTCACCAGCTCAACAAGGTTCAGAAGGTAACCATAGTCCCTGAAAGAGTCAAATTGATGTTATACTAGCAGGTTTGCAATTATCAGGTGAGTTGTTATATTACTCAAAAAATAAATAAATAAATCTCAGAGAAAGAACTGGAAACTGTTGCTATGTATCATATTTTTCTGCCACTGACTGATAAAGCCCTTAACTTATCTTACAGGCCTTCAAAGTCTTTCTTTTTAAAACCTACGTAGAGAGATATGTTAAAGCACTTGATGAATACAGATCTTATAAACCACAAATTATCAGTTTTGATAAGTAAACATGCCAGGACACACCTTTGCCAAAGTTAATTAAATATTTTTTTGCTCCATAATTACCTTTTGCTCAGTATTAATGACGTAATAAAAATGATATTAGAGCCTCCAATGGGTGGTATGCATTCTTTGAGACATCATTCACATGTATCAAATGAGTCTTCTTTAATGCCAAGAAGGTACTACAATAAATATTTCAGTTAGGATTAAGCTACACTGGATTCTGGATCAGGCTTTTGTCCCCCCAAAAAATCTTAATTCCACAAAAACTGGCTGAAAATTTACTGGGAAACTTGACCATAGAAAAACCTTGCCTGATAATATTCACAGTTGTTGATTCCTGCAGCCTGGCAAGGTATTTCAATAGTTAAGATTATGTCTGATGTTTAATATAGATATATTTCACATACTATATACAGATAACTAGATCATGCAGTGAAAGGGAGACAAAGAATGAAGGAACAAGGGCCATGGGGCCATATTAGTCTATGACTGCGCTGCCCCTTATTTTTCACTCTAGTTCCTAGCCTGACAAGCTCGAAAGATAGCCCCTTGCTTCAAAAAGAACCAAAGCAAAGAGTTGATACACTATTGTGTCATTTCTTGTCCTCCCTATTATCCATACATGATTGAATTCCATGTTTAAGTCTCTGAATATTTAACCTAGATGCCATTTCTTGGGTTTCTAATTGCTGGTGCCTGACTCAACATGATCAAACACTGACCTTCAGTTTCCTTTCAAAACCCTGACCTATTCTATTCCCTTTATTTTTTTGCATTTTCTATTTCCCCAAAACAAACAGTTCTCCAGTTCTGGAAACTGTTGGGGCCCAGGGTAGGCCACACCAAAATATCCCATAAAGGAATATTTATGATTTTGAAATAAAGTTACTTAAGAAACTACCAGTGCAAGAACACTCTGACCACTCTATATGCCCCCCTTAAAGCAAGAGATAAATCTTACATGTGAGAAGTGCCTTTTCTGTACCTGGAGGCTGAGAGGATACCCTTATCCCTAAAGTTAAGGAATCCAAAACCAAAAGTACACATAAACAAATCTTGTTGCCTCTTTATTAATTTACTACCCAAGCCCAAACCTTGCTTAAATTCCTTACTAATGAGCACTGCTTTTGTCCTGTCACTTCCTCAAAAGTTTATTATTTCTTTGTCTAAAAAGTATAAAAAGGTACCTACTTAGAGATTTCTCTGAACATCGTTTTATGATCTTGAGCATCAATTATGATCTCCCATGCTCACATATTAAATTGGCTTTTTTTTCTTAGTCTGGTCTTGTATCAATTTTATTATTAGTCTTGCAGTAAGAACTAAAGAAAGGTAGAGGGAGAATTTCCTCCTCCCTGACAATACCCAACAACATTGTGCTCTGGCCTCAGGCCTAGCCGCTCTTGCACCCATCAGGCAGTCCCAACTTTCTTCTTCACTCTCTATGTTTTTGGCCATACTTTAACACTGGCTTACCTCAGAGCGTGGACATCTTTACTGTCTGGGGTAAAACAGTTTAATGGTTATGGTTGTAGACTCTGGAGCAAGGCTGTCTGTTCAAAACCCAACTCTATGCTTACCATCTGTGCTATCCTGGGCAAATTACTTAATCTCTGAGAGCCTCGAATTTCTCTTCTATAAAATCATTATAATATATTATAATATAAAATAATAACATCTATCTAGAGCAGCTCTGAGGATTAAATAAACTAATATATGTCAATATGTATCACAATGTTTGACACATTTATCACTCAATAAATGTTAGCAGCTATTACATGATTTCTCTGTTCCAACTATGTGATATTCTGGGTAATTGAGGATGTAGCAATAATGCGTTTCATTAAAAACTCAAATCTAATTTACCTTTCATTAAAATAGTCAGTTTTACCTCCAGCAATTTTGTTCCATTGATTTTATATTTTACCTTCTAATAGATTTACTTTAGATTGAAGTACTGTCTGTCCTAAAGGAGATCTTCATTCATTTATTCATTCATGTAATGATAATTATTAAGAACCTACTATGTGAACAGGAAATAAGAACCAATATAATTTGAAATGCTATTAGCTGCTTTTTAAATTACATTGATAGTAAAACTTCCTAATACAGATTTGTACTTCTAAAGACTGCTTAGTTTTGAACTGTCATATTAAAGGGATTTTCATTTCAGGTACTTGAATGGGAGACCACCTGGGAAGACAAGGTGCTATAGGCATTAAAAATAAAAAATAAAAAATAAAGGGATGCTCATTATCAATCCTGTTATGAATAGTTATGTTTAGATATATTGATTATAATAATATGGCAATTCATTCATCATGAAGTAGTTTGAGAACTGGCAAAATATCTTTCTGAGAGACTAGCACTAGTTAATAATGATGAACATCCAAATTTTTTCCTATTCCCCCTCAAGCCCATTTAATTCTTAGGCACACACTCTCTCCCTCCAAAGAATGTAATTGATAGGAATTAGACTTGTTCAATAAACTCCCTAGTCCTCAAAATATCTTTAGTAATGTAATTAACATGCACATCATTTAGGATGCATTGTTTTAAAGCTGGATGAATTTAGAACCAGTAGACTCCTTATCCCTTCTTATAATGAATCATTTTGTAATATATGCCCCTATCTTTGTTAGTATTTACCTAGTGCATTTATTTACTGAGAGATACAGTAAATCCATTGAACGGTTCAAACCTCTCTCAGAGTTCATCATTTGACACCTTTAACCACTGATTTCAGAATATGGAAAAGTCAAACTTTGTTCAGGTGTCAAAACTTCCTGCCTCTCTAATATGGTGGCATCTCCCTAGAAAATCAATGACCCATTAAAAACTGAGTAGACATCCTAGAAAGAGTCACTTTTACTAAGTCGTTGCCATGGGGGAGGAAAATAATTTCCCTGTACACTTTTAGATTCTTGGCTGAGACATCCCTACCCCCATAATAACAAACCAGATTAACAGTATAAAAAGAAACAGAAGATCAATAACATATGCACTTTCTTTATAGAAGGGAGAGACCCAGGAAAACTGAATAACTCCCCAAAATGGCCCAAGCCACCACCTTAAATACCATCTCGAGCTAAAGGCTGAAGAAGATGTTGAGAGGAGGGACAGTTACGGAGGTGACCAGGAAGAACATAGTAAACAAGGGGCAGGTTGTTATGCAAATTTAAGTCCAAGCCTTCTCCACTGATCAGTCATCCTCTCTCAAGTACAGAGAAAGACACATCCTTACAAATGGAAATTTCCCTTATAAATGTAAATGTCTCTTAACAAAAGGGTAACTTCTTGGTTTTTAGAGCTTCTTCTGTGTCTGCTGTTTCTTAAAAATAATCAGCCTAAAATAATCTTTACGCCAAAAAGGCATATTTTGGAGTAGTATAGTCTGCGCTCTTTCATTGCTTATGCGATGCCAAAATATTAAGGAACTTATGTTGTTGCAACATCTGCAAATCAGAACAGTTGGGTTTAACAAATTCTCTCCTTGGATAAGAGCTGACATTTTGCATTCAAAATTTTCTTCTCTCCTGTATCATTTTTCTTGCTTCTCTGTTATTCAATTGTATACTGTAAGACTTCTAAACAGTTGACCCCAATATGTTTCTTGGTAACTCATGGCAAAATAAACAAAAATAAAACCATTCTTGGAGGCTGTTATGAATGCCAGTGTTACTAAACTCAAAGGATTTATTTTGCCTGCACATGTCAAAGCCAAAAGAGACTTGAACAGGAGTGTGCAGCAAAGACATTAGAGCTTTATTTAAGGAAATGGAGCCAAAACCGGAGACACAAGTGAGCTAATACTCAAAGACCTGGCTCCTCAATGGCCTCTAGCAGATATGTTATATAGGGGAAGACTCATTAGTCGTAGTAGCTAAGGGAGTCGGGGTGATGGGCTCTACTGATTGGTCAGGGCTGGGGTAGGAGGCAGTTGATCATTGCATCAGGTCCTGATGTCAATCATGGTGTAGTTCTGTCTGGTTTCAAGGGGATGCACTAGGAGGTAGGGTCCTCCAGCCTTCATGGATGTGGAGCTGCAAAATGTTATCTTTAGTTTGACAGAAACTGTGTTTGCGGTCCACAGACCTGAGGCTTTGTTCCTAACACTATTCGATGCTGACCTAAGGGCTTAATGATTAAGGGAGTAGTTGTGCTGTATGCAGAAGAATAAAGAAAGAAGCAAGTAAGCCCTAGGCCAGTTTGAATGAAAAAGAAAGAGAAGAGAAAAAGTCATTTTAAAGAAGTAAAGATGTGCAGTTACACCAGGAACACAAATAGTCCTATACTAGTGATTTTGTACCTTTGAGTTTCTTGCTATGGTCATTCTAACAAGGTTATTTGTTTGCCACCAAAATTACAGGCATGAAAACTAACCTTTTGAGCTATTTTCTTAGACATGGAATATATGATTTAAGTGAGGTTAATTCCAAGTTATTTCTGCCTCAGCACTGGAGCATATTATTCAAAGGTCTGTTGATCATAGTTTTTTTTCTGATCTGCTACAGCATAGCAATTTATTATGTAGCATAGTTTTGCCCATTAGTCATTTTGGTCATTCAGTTTTCTTCAATGTGAACTAGAATATACAAGTAGCATCTTTGTTAGGAAGGAAAAGGACCACTGTTTGCTGTTGATTCGCTTATTTCTCAATTAATAACTAACACGGGGAAGATCCTGGACAAAATCAATATTGAGAACCAAGAATGATAAACCCTTCAGTTTTTAATCATTCATATTGAAGTAATCATGTGGGACAAAGCTCAGTATTTAATTATACATGGGCATACATGGAAACGCTTTATTTGCTTTATTTTATTTTTCACTTGTTTTTTTAACTAAATGTTAAATTCTTGATAAAGATCTTTAACTTGTACTTCTTTGTTATCTGATTCAATATATGTAACCCACTTTGTAAACATGATGAATGGGATGATTAAATGTATTTTGAGTAATACGAACGTAGTCTGTAGCAAGATTTCTCAATCTTGTCACTATTGAAACTTTGGTTGGGTAATTCTTTATTGTAGGAGGCTGTCCTATGCCTTGCAACATGTTTAACAACATTCCTAGCTTCTACCCATTAGACGCCAATGGTACCTTTCCCAGTTGTAACAACCAACAATGTCTCCAAGTATTTCCAAATGTCCCCAGGGTACAAAATTGCCAACAGTTGAGAACCAGTGACCTACAGTATGACTATCAGAAGAACAGGTATTTTAATCTTGAAAACTCTCCAAAATTATACCTAATATGATTGGAAGGTCAAGAGAATTTGATCTTCTCATACCACAGGAATTGACAAAAAAAAAAAAAGTTCCTTGTGTTTCCACTCTTGGAGAGTCAACTAGAAGTCACTAGAGCAGTGCTTTACAATCTTTTTTTTTTAACTGTTGTTTTTGCAATCTTTACAATACACACAAATCACCAAGGGAGTTTGTTAAATAATGATCCAAATTCAATAGTCTGGGGCAGGACTCAAGATTTGAATTTCAAACAAGTTCCTTATTGATGCTATTGGTGCTGGTCTGTGGACCACAACTGGCATACCAAGGTCTAATAAACTTGGTAGCATCTAACAGGTCAAGAGCAACCAGCTCTCTTGAGTTCACTGTTTCCTTGAGAGAGGAATGAAAGAGCAATATAACCAGTCAGTGGGACAAATTCTCACTAATTGCCTCATTCTTTTTACATGGTCAACACATTTGAATCTATTTGAACATTGCCCTCGCACTCTACTCTTAATGAGGTTACCTGCCTCATGTATTCAGTGAAATTGTGCTTTATAGAACACATTTGCTACCCAGAGAGCTATCTGAGAGGGCACTCCTCCAAGTATTAAATAATTAACCTCTTAAATGAAGAGCTCTCATTGTTGGACATCATTCATACATATCCCTTTTTAGAAAAGAAAATCCACTTAGGAATGTCTCAACGACATATATACGGATATATGCATATATTTCAGCCTATATGAACAGCAATTACCAAGGCGGAACAAGATATATGATAGGCAGCAAATACTGCTAATTTTCTGTTTTGAACACTTGTATTCAGCTAAATCTCAATTACGTGTACTAAGGAAGGGCAGGTACAGTATGAGAAATGAAAATCCACATATTATTGATCAACAATATGATGACAAAGTAGGCAAAGAAAAAATAACACAATAACCCAACAGTTCAACTCATTTTAATAGGCATCTGTCTAGTACCTAACAGAAGTCATAAAACACAAGTAAACCTGAGGTGAGAGCAGAGGAAATCTACTAGAACTCAGATCTTTGTGTTTGAAAATGACAGACAGTTTAAAACCATAATAATTCACTTTAAGATATTTGCAAGAAGCCCACCAATATCATACAGCATTCAAATAGCTTATTTCCACATACGTGATCAGAGGTCACAAACAGAATAGCATAATCATGGCCACCACCCACCAACACACCACTCATTCTTTCTTCTCAGAACCAACTTAATAGTCTCATTATTTCTAGGTCAAAACAACCTGCTGATTGACAATGTTTCATAACCTGCTCAAAATCTTACTTCACTGCAGGCTGCTTAAAGATGGTTTGTGTATTGCTGTTGTATGCAAAAGCAGCAAATCATTCCTATTCACCAAAAATGTATTGAGTGCCAGCTATGGGCAAAGCGCTGGGTTAGGTGTACTTAGTAGTTGACTCACTGCTGCCAGAGGGATGTCTACTACCATCATGGGGCATTAAAGCAACATTGTTGGTGAGAAGGAGATGGCTGTGCATTTTTATGGCTGTGAATTCCTACAGTCAGTTGAGAAATGGCACAACTGGGTCATAAAATGCAAGGTATAACTTTTAATAAGCAGCTCCTGTATATCAAACTTTGACAACCAGGTCAATAAAATGAGAAATTAGACATGACACATAAAAAATGCTAACTACTCTTTTGGGTCATTTAGTAGGAAAAAACTTGTTGATTTCCAATAAATTACCATGGTAACTTGTATTAGATTTTATTGTCGAGAATTACATTTGCCATCTGTAAGAAATATGTTAACTGTTTGTCTCTGTTTTTAGGGCACATGTACTATTTTTAGCATGTGTTCTATAAAGGATAATATATCTGGAGGTTGATTTCTTTAAATTAAAAGTGGAAATTTAAATGCTATTAAAATAGATTTTATTTTTACTTTACAAAAAAATTCAGTGGTATATTTAAGACAGCACAAAAAGATCATTTTTAAAACAAACCAAGAATCATTATCATTAAATAAAATTTGATTTGAATGAGGATTGACTGAAAAGAAATTGTGAACTGTGAGGGGAAAAAAGGAGTTACTTGACAGTGTTTTGTTTTTGACTCTTCACTTGTGTATGACCTAAAGCAACTCTCTTTGTGTCATTGTTCTTAATTTTTATCATTTGTAAACTAATTGCCCTTAAGCTCCAGAGTAGGAATCTTTATGAAACCCTGGGTGACTAATAGTATATAGTAGCCAGTTTGTCATATTTTACAGATTTTCAAGAGTTTTGAGTCATTGTACTTCATTTTGCAAATCTTGAAAGTGAAATGAAGTGGTTGCTCTTCCTAGGGTTTTTCTTATGGTTTTAAGCATTCATAAAGTTGACTCGGATCTTTAGATAACAAGTTCCTATAACTGCAAAATAGAAACCACAATTCCTTAAGATATGCGGCTGCAGTTAAAAGTACTAGCTGGTAATGGTTGTCAAATTCATGGAAACTAAAATGGAAGATGCCATTATCAAAGCTTAAAAGAATGACACACATAAATTGCCTGACTTAAATCAGTTTGGAATTCTAATTCTAGTGTGTAGTGTAAAATGAGTATGACTTGAAAACTCATATATACTATCTCACAAGGTAATAACTCACAACTGTTTGGGTGAACTTCCAATTCTCCCCAAACATATCTGTCTACATTATTTAAATATCCCAGTATTGAAATTAACTTAATGGAATACATTAAAGATATCACAATAAAATTCCATATTGGTTATTTTCTTAAGTAGACTGCTGTCATTGACAACCCAGCAGTCACATAAAAATTGGTATTATTAAAATGTATTTTCAGCTGTTGACTAACTCGCTTATCAGTTTAGTTTCCTCATCTGTAAAACTGCAATTAGACTAAATGAAATTTGAAATCTGTATTTTCTCTAAAACTGGATTATGTTTTAACCCACCTTTTTAGTGAATATTTGTAAACTGTTGCCAAAATGATTATTTAAATAGAAAAAAAGTCCTATAGTGGTGTTAAATAATTTCTGCTAGACTTGTCTTATTGAACCAGACATCGATAAATGATAGTTGGATAAATAGATATGTGAATGAAAAATTAATTAGGCTATAGAGTTTACCATGAGGCATCTTAGCAGAAACACAGATTATAAACCACCTTGGAAAACTCTATTCCAAACTGTCCAGAGTAAAAGGCAAAACATAAGCTCTTTTGGAGTATTAGCATTTAAATTATACATCACTTTCCTCTGTTAAGATTACTTAAAAACCTAATATATTAGAAAGAGATGCATAAAAGAACATTTAAACTGTAGTAATAGTGGTTATCTTAGGGCTGTGTGATTCCATGTGACCCTTAATTTCTTCTTCATATTCTTATATGATTTTCAAATTCTTTACAGTAAGCATGTTTTATTGAGTCAGGGGGAAAAGGTGAGAAAATTACTCTATTTTTGTACGGGCACTGAAAAAACTTTAAGTGCTTACAGGAAACCTATCATTACTCTATTTGCTATAAAATCAAGTTATTTGCATATTTTTAAAGTATGTTGAAACTTATTTGCTTGAATATAGAATCTTGATCTCACTTTATGTCTGTCTATATTAGAAAACATTGCATTTTATAGGATATCTTTTCTTCTACATTATTTTCTCAAGCCACTGCTAATTTTCATGTACCAAAAATCAATACACAGAGTTAGATAATTAGATAATGCCTTATTCTTTGTGAAGCAGGACTGTACTATTGCCATTTTGGTAAAAGAGGATTCATTATTAAATACAGGCCCTTCATATATGTATTCCAACTATATAGTCCACTAAAATATACAATCCTCTCACTTTATTCTCATGGTTTAAGGAACTATTTACTGTTCACTGAGAAGGAATCAAGGAATGGTAGGTTCTACTATTGGTAATTCCCAAAATATTCCTATTTCTTCATAGAGTGTTAATGGAAGAGTAAAAAAAAAGTGTTAATAAGTTCTTGACTAGTATCTCTTTACAGAATGATAAAGGAAGGCAAACTTACCATTATTTTCCTCCACATTTTTATGTTTTCAGAAAACAGAGAGTTATCGAAAAGATTCAAGAGAGATAAGAAATGGATTTTTCTGTTACTTCCATTGAGGGAAATGAACCAGCATATGGTTTGATTATTGTTTTTGCCTTAATAGTTTCTAGCTCTATGGAATCAGTAACATTTTGAATGAAACTTGCCTCGTGAGAGAAACAGCTTTTGCCAAATACATTTTATTCTAATGTTTTCAATAATTAGGAAATATGTTAAAACCCTAAAGGAAGAAAATCATAATAATAGCATAAAATTCTGGATTAGCAAAGCATCCCATTTTGTATACTGCAATGCAATCAGTTTTTACATGTGTAAAATACTTTATAAAATCTATTTTCAACAATTTAATGCACTACAAATAATCATACAATATTTTTAGAAGAGGTTCAATGTTTCTGTAGAAAACATGGCTTCTCCTATTGTTTATCTAAGCAGTCCAGATGTTCTGGGTTCTATGGCTAGTCCAAAGCATTCCCAATGGAAGACCAAACTGTTCTGTGACAATATATCCTCCAGTGGAGGATTGCTTTCAGGGTAAACGCTGCAGCCCTTAACAAAAAGGAGTAAAATGGCAATGCCACCTTGACTCTGACAATTTTCTCTCAAGAGATGTTTTGTAACATTCCATCTGTGCCTGTCTATTTGTATGACATGTTCAGAAGGAAATTCTTTGTAGAGGGAAAGCAAATACTTTTTTCTTCTAAGAGATATTTTTTAGACATCAGTGAAGTTTGACACCTTGGTATACAATAGTCCTGTCTTCTGAGCTGGTCACCTGAGGCCCATTTTCCTCTTTATTATAACAATATCTTCCTTCTTAGTCTTGTTTCTCCCCCATTATACTCAATCTTATAAGATCTAAGATGAAAGAGGCTACATATGAATACTTTCAACATTTGTACCTGTGCAAATCTGTAATGTCTGTGTACATCCCACGTTATGGTTTTTAGACATGTTTTAAACATTGCTTTTATAATTCAAAGGGGAAATATTTTCATTGATAAAGCTCTGTCTTAGTAATACCACATTGTACATTTAAAAACTATATGTCAGTTTTACTCTAGAGAGAATAATTGTCCTATTTTTCTGACCTAATTTTGGAAAACCTGGCTTAATTGATACCCTGACTCCTTCAAACAAATATTTATTGATAAGGTATATGCTAGTTGCTTTGAAAAGGAGAAAAAAACAACATATTATAGCTGAGAAATCACTACATGAATTTGCCTATCATTGCTCATCATTGCATACATTCACTTTCCCTGTACTCTACACCAAACTACTTGCCAAAAAGCTTTATAGGCATTGCCTTGCACTGTGCCACACTGTGTCCAATCCACATCTCTAAGAGCCAACAGAAACAAAAACATACACATGCACATGCACATGCACAAACACCCCAAGTGAGTTGCTCATCTATGTTTATGATACTTATAATAGAGTATTTCTTATACCTATATCAAAGGCCTGGCAGAATGACACTTAAGTGCACAATAAATATTAGCTTTTATTATTTGGCTTTAAAATAATTGCTTGCATGCCTGACTTTGCAACTATACATGATCTCCTTTAAGGCAAGAAACATATTTCATTCATTATTTTATCACTGGAACTCAAATCACTACTCTCAGCACATCTAAGTTACTTACTAAACAAAAAGAAAGTGAATGAGTGAGTGACAAGAAAAAATGAATAACAGTATCAAAGGTATAAAGCAATACACAATTTATTTATAAATGCCCAGTGAATACAAACTTTTCTAGTTCTGTAAATCAATATAAGACTATATTGTCACTGGATTTATGAATGAAAGAACATTGCTAAGTATATGCTATGAAGTTGATCATTTTTCTTTAGAATAACTTTTATTACCAAATGAATGGACTGCATATTAATAACTATACTTCATCAGTTGCTTGAACCTTCTCGTTGGCTGTGAAAATGGCTTGCAGAGATATTCTTGGAATTTTAGAGAGGAAATACACAAAAATCTTAAGTTTTTATTAGAAAATTGAGTAGTGCATCCAGTCATTCATTTATTCAACAAATATTCCTTAAGAACCTACTAGGTGTCAGATAGTTTTCAAGGCACCTAGATAGATCAATAAAAAATATGGACAAAATAGACAAATAATTTGAACTGGCAGAATTTAAATTACAGTGGGAGAAGACAGACAATAAATAATAATAAACTTATTAATAAGAAAATTAAATATTATGCTACATAGTGATAAATGCTATACATAAAAATAGGGAAAGAAAAGTGGATGCAAAGGTTTGTGACTTGGAATGAATGGTCAGTAGATAAAATTGGGAAGGTGTTATATTAGCAAAGACTTGAAGCATGCAGAAATCTGGGAAGGAACATTCTAATCAGAGGGAATGGCCAAAGCAGAGATCCAAAGGTAAAGGAATTGTTTAGAATGTAAAACCATAAACAAAACTAAATGATATAAAGCAACATGGTAAGTCACCAAAAAAGCTATAGAAAATACATGTTCTAAGGAGATGAACCACTTTTAGTTGGAAAAGCTTCATTGAAATTGTAGATCTTAGCCTTACCTTGCAGGTTTGGTAGGGTTTTGATAAATGGAAAGGAGAAATTCTAAGTTGGTACAAAATTGGGAAAACATATCAAACTCACTTCACATTTGGAGGAATGATTCTGGCTGGAGATTAATCAACTGCTTCAATTAAAGGTGTAAAGGACTTTGAATTCCACCACAAGAAGTTTGGACTTTCTTCCATGAGCATGTAATCAGCTAACAATTAGTGAAGAAAATTCCAAGGTTAGGACATGTTTTTGGAAGATTTAAACTGAAGGCTTTTACAGATTACATTAGAATAATTGCAAATAATAATTTTTTTCTTTTTTTATTTTATATTAATTTCAGGTTTACAGCATAATGGTTAGACATTTATATAATTTATGAAGTGATCCCCCCTATTCTTCTAGTACCCACCTGGCCCAATATATAGCCATTACAACATTCCCTGTGCTGTGCTTCACATTCCTGTGACTATTTTGTAGCTACGAATTTGTACTTCTTAATCTCTTCACCTTATTCACTCAATCCACTAACTCGGGTCCCCTTGGCAACCACCAGTTTGTTCTCAGTATCTATGAGTCTATTTTTGTTTTGTTTGTTCATTTATTTTGTTCCTTAGATTCTTCCACATGTGAGTGAAATCACACAGCATTTGTCGTTTTCTGCCTGACTTATTTCATTTAGTCTAATGTCCTCTAGGTCTATCTATGACATTGCAAATGTTAAGATTTTATTTTTTAATTTTTAATTAAGTTAGAATATGATATTAGTTTTAGATGTACAACATAGTGATTAGACATTATATAACTTACAAAGTGATCACCCCAATAAATCCAGTACCCCTCTGGCACCATACATAGTTATTATAATATTATTGACTATATTCCCTATGATGTACTTTACATCCTCATGACTATTCTGTAACTATCAATTTGTACTTCTTAAATCCTTCTCCTTTTTCAAACAACCCTCAACTTCTTCACATTTGACAACCATCTAAATGTTGTCTGTATCTGAGTTTGTTTCTGTTTTGTTTGTTTTCTTCTTTAGATTCCACTTGTAAGTGAAATAGTACAGCATTTGTCTTTCTCTGTCTAACCTACTCCACTCATCACAATACCCTCTAGGTCCATCCATGTGGTTGCAGATGGCTGAGTAATATTCCATTATATATATATCTCACCTCTTCTTTATCCATTCATCCATTGATGGACACCCAGGTTGCCTCTATATCTTGGCTATTTTAAATAATGCTGCAATGAACATATGAATTCACATGTCATTTCAAAGTAGTGTTTGGAGTTTCTTCAGATAAATATCCAGAAGTGGGATAACTGAGTTCTTTGTCTCTTGTTATAGCCTTTTTTAAAAGTCTATTTTGTCTGGTGTAAGTATTGCTACTCCAGCTTTTGGTTTTTTGTTTGTTTCCATTTTTATGGAATATCTTATTTCATCCCTTTACTTTCAGTCTATGTGGGTCTTTAGATCTGAAATGAGTCTCTTGGTAGGCAGCCTATGTAAGGTCTTGTTTTCTTAATCATTCAGCCACCCTATCTTTTGATTGGAGCATTTAATCCATTTGTATTTAAAGCAATTGTTGGTAGACATGTAGTTATTGCCATTTTACTATTCACATTTTTATCTTTTTTTTCTTCATCTTCTTCTTCTTAAAGAAGTCCCTCCAACATTTCCTGTAATACTGGCTTGGTGGTAATGAATTCCTTTAGCTTTTTCTTGTCTAAGAAGCTCTTTATCTGTCATTCGATTGTAAATGATAGCTTTGCTGAGTAGTTTTGGTTGTAGATCTTGGATTTTCATCACGTCGAATATTTTGTGCCAAGCCTTTCTGTCCTGCATAGATTCTTTTGAGAAATCAGCTGCCAGTCTTATGGGTGCTCCCTTGAAGGTAACTGACTTCTTTTCTCTTGCAACTTTTCAGATTTTTCTCTTTGCCATTAATCTTTGGCATTTTTATTATGATGTGTCCTGGTGTGGGCCTCTTTGGGTTCATCTTGTTTCGGACTCTATGTGCTTCCTGGACTTGTATGTCTACTTTATTCACCAGGTTAAGGAAATTTTCAGTCATTATTTCTTCAAATACGTTCTCAATCCCTAGCTCTCTCTCTCTCTCTTCTTCTGATACCCTTATGATGTGAATGTTAATGCACTTGATATTGTCTCAGAGGTCTCTTAAACTTTTCATTCTTTTCTTTTTTTTTCTTTTTGCTGTTCTGATTGGGTGTTGTCTGCTATCTTATCTTCTAAATTGCTGATTTGATCCTCTGCTTCATCTAGTGTACTATTGATTCCTTCTAATGTATTCTTCAGTTTAGTTATTGTATTCTTCATTTGTGACTGTTTCTTTTATGGTTTCTATGCCTTTTCTATGCTTACTGTCTTTCCATTGATGTCCACACCAAGATCATCTATTCTCCCCCTAAGTTCACTGAGCATCTTTATAACCAGCATTTTGAACTCTCTATCCCATATGTTGCTTGCCTACATTTCATTTAGTTCTTTTTCTGGAGTTTTCTCCTGTTGTTTCATTTGCAGCATATTTTTCGTTTCCTCATTTTAGTTGTCTCTCTGTGTTCATTTCTATGTATTAGATAGATTTGCTACATCTCCCTGCCTTGGCCAGGTGGCCATATGCAATAGGTGTCCTTTGTGGCCCAGTGGCACAGTCTGTCTCCCTTATCACCTGTGCCAGAAGCTTCTGGAGTGTCCCTCGTGTGAGTTGTGCATGTTCTCCTGTTGTAGTTAAGATTTGATTGCTGTTGGCACATTATTGGGCGGTACTGACTCTCAGCCTGACTGGCCATGAGAATTGGTCACGGTTACAGCATCTGAGCTGCTGTGTGGGGGCTGACCCCACACAGTGGGGTTCTTCTCAGTGGTCTTGTATACCTGTTGAGACCACCCTTGTGGTGTGCTGCTTGTGAGGCTAATCAGATAGTGTTCTGATGAGGTCTGATGCCAGCCTCTGGGTGCATTGGTTCTGTGGCCCCTTGAGAGGGGTTCTCATGCAAGCCAAGGTTGGCCACTGGCTGTAACCACCTGGGGCTCCCTGGTAGGAGCTACAAAGTGATCCGTGGTTGGTTGCTGCCTGTGCTGACTTGTGCTGGAGACAAATGAGAGAGACAATGCATTGAACTGAGGTTGACTGTCACCAGTACTGGGCCTGGACAGCTTAGCAAAAGGTTCAGGGCAGCCCAAGGCCTAAGGCTCCCTGCCAGCTGCCCATAAGACTCAGTAGATGAAAGATCCTTTGGGTGGTATGGGAGTTGGTTGTGGCAAGGTCCCACTGGGGTAAAGCAAGCAGATTTTACCCAACCAGTGCAGATTTAGATTTGATGCCAGTCCTGAGCCTGTGACCTCTTGCAAATGTCTCAGATCACACTGAGGCTAGCCGCCACCTGCTTCAGGCCCACAGACAGTCAAGATTTGTTCAAGGGATACTGTAGTTTAGGCTGGGGCTGGTTGCCTGCTACCAAGCTGATTCCTGAAGTGTGCAAGAGCTGAGGCCTGTTGATTGCAGTCTAATGAGCCCCCCTGCTGAGAGCACAGTGGGCCTGGTTGTCAATCAATGAGATAGCCATAGGCAATTTGCAAGTTTGGTGGGGCCGGGTTTCAGGGAATCACTTGGGTGGAGCGAGCCAATCTCACCAGGCCAATGCAGATTCAGAATTGGCCTTGTGTGGGGAAGGTTCAACACAGGCAAGATGGCACCTGCCTGCAGGCTGCACAGGATAGTTCAACATAGGGACAATGGTGGCTGCCCTTCCAGTCCTACCCCAAAAGCCACACGGCTGACTTTTTCTGAATGTCTCTGGCACCTTCCGAGTTGCTGTCCTTCCACAGGAGCCCAGGGTGAGTGTCTGTGAGAGAGTGAATGCACGCACAGGCCTTTAACAGGACGTCTCAGTCTCCCAGTTCCTTTCATCTCACCTGGATAGATGGTCAGAATTCCCACTGATCGTTACAGCCAGATTTTGTGGGGCCTCCTTTTCCCAGCACTGGAATTCTGGGCTGGGGGGCCCCAGTGTATGGCTGGGGTGCCTTGCTCCTTCAAGGGAACCTCTGCAGCCAAGATATCACTCCCAATGCTCCACCACCACATGCAAGTGCAGGACCAGCTTTTTCCACATCTCTGCCCCTTTTACCAGTTTTAATGTGTCCTCTTTATATCCTAAGCTATAGAAGTTCTGTTCAGCTAGTCTTCAGATGGTTCTCCATGTTGATTGTTCTATAATTTAGTTGTAATTTTAATGTGGTCATGAGAAGAGGCAAACATAACATATACCTACCCTGCCATCTTGACTGGAACCTCTGTAAATAATAAAATTTTAATCCAAAAGTAATCAACCCCAAATACCCTCTAGTTACAGTAACATTTGCAATAATGTGATCTTACCATTGGACCTGTCTTGTATTTTTTACATTTTATTTTGGGGGGAAAAAGCCTGTAAACATTACAGAAAAACTGCATAAAATAGTACAATAAATTTCCACATATCCTCTCCAGCTAGATTCACTAATTGACATTTTGCCACCATTGTCTTATCTCTGTCTAGATAAGTAAACAAAAAGATACAGCTACTCTCTGTACATATAACACACAACACATATTGCTGAACAACATGAGAGTGAATCACAGACATCGTGACTAAATTCTTCAGTGTGAATCTCCTAAAAACAAAGATATTTTCTTATAAAACCAGAGTATATTTATCAAATTCAGGAAAGTTTAAAATGATAGAATGCTATTATATATAGTTTATTTTTAATTTCAAAGATTGTCCCAATAGTATTTATTATACCATATTGCTCATCCAGGGTTAGGCATTGCATTTAGTTGTCACTCTTTCAGTCTCTTTTAATCTGGGATCGTTTCAAGCCTTTGTCTTTCATGGCATTGCCATTTTTGAAGAGTAGAAACCACATTTTATTTTTTTGTAGAACGTCCCTCAGTTGAGTTTCTCTGATAACTTTCTCCTTTTTTAGATATTTACCTGTTTCTGGCTGGGATGCTACATAAATGCTATTGTGCCTTCTTAATGTGTCACATCAGGAGGTACATGATGTCAATTTGTTCCATTACTAGTGATGTTAATTTTGGATACTCCCTTAAGATGGTGTTCATTTTTCCCTTAATTATTAATAAATAATCAGTGGGGAGGTACTTTAAGATGGTGTGAATATCCTGCCTCATCAATCTTTCACTCAGTAATTATAGGCTCTGTTGATAATTCTTGCCTGAATCAATTTAGGATGGCAAAACAATGATAATTCCTAACTCTATCATTCCTTCTATATTTACCAATTAGCATTCTACTCTAAAGGAGAACTTTGCTTTTTATTAATTTATTTATAATTAATATGAACTCATGGATTCATATTTTATTCAATCACTCTCATTATTCATTTTAACTCATACTTTAATACATAACATTTATGAATATTCTCTACTTCATAGAAAAAAAATGTAACACCCTTCTTATCTGGGAAGAGCAAAATCACATTCCAAGGGTGGGCCCTAGCAAACTATATAGAGAATGATGCATTTTTTCCTCTAGTCTTTCATTTTATTTTTCATTTTTAATAGTTTATTAACATGTGACAATTCAGTTCCAAGGGCTCATAGGTGCTTAGTCTGACTAGGCCTAATGGTGGGTCCTAGCCATTAACCATATTTGCATTCTTATTGGCAGTAAGTTAAAGCTAATTCAGTCCTTTGGCTGAAAACTTTTTTTCAAAATGGCAAAATGTACTTTGAGAGTAATATTTTGCCCAAATGTTTGTTTTAGTTCATAGATCAAGCTGCTACATTCAGAGAACATTTTCATTTATAATAATAATAATAATAATAATAATTTTATTATTATTATTATTATACTTTGCTATACCTGCCTTGTTCCAAAAAGCACTTCTACATGAGCAAAACTGCTGTCTTTACATGCCAGTTTATACCTTCCCAAAACATTTTCTTGCTATTATATGAATAGCAATTCAGCTTCTTAATGTGTTACCAAAAAAAATTTAACTGCTTCTAAATTGCATTGATGTATTACAGAATCGAGTTGGATATCTTCGTAGGCTGAGTATAATTATCCTCTTGCCAGGAACAAATAAGTTATACTGCTCCAGAGAAATAAATATGCATATGAATTTATGTGGATGGATAAATCTTTAAAAAGTTTAGCTCTTTATAATACAATGAGAGAAGAAGAAATGTACTTGGTGAAGCTAACGAATAAACTGGGATCATTATATTGTCTATCATGCATTTCCCCCACAAACTTGCATTTTTCTGCATATAAATCGAAACAGAGCATTTCAAAGGATTTTATAAATGAATGAGTCAATTTTAGGATGAACTATAGAAGAATAAGCCACCTAAAATCTTCAGTTATACTTTAAACAAGATTATAAATATAAATAGAGTTACAAAATGAACACTCCAAGTGAAGAGTTCAAAAATACATATAAACTTTGATTTAACTTTGTTAGCATCTTTACCTCTTCAAAGATACCTAGCAGAAAAAGTTTGCACACAGTAACACCAAATACACGCCAATTTTTTAAAAAAGATCCCAAACTGTACTATTTAATTGCAGCAACATTAGTGTAAACCAAATGCATTTATTATTTGCAATGTAACCCAATACACTAAGAGATGGCATGCGCTTTATTTTAATTAGCTGTTTCTTTTAAAGAGCTGCTTGGTCCAACTGTCTTGATAAGAAAAAATTGTAGTCATTGCTCAAAATGCTTGTAGCAAATCTAGTTTCAAATTGAAGCAATTTATTCCAAAAGCAGTCTACTACTGCAGCAATAATCAATGTGTTTTCCCTTAGCCCTTATGGAGCTTTCCAAGGACTAATGTTAATTGCCTGTAACTAAATGACTGCTGGTGCCCTTAAATGTAACTCTTTGGCACTTTTTCATTTGTTGTGTTTAACCAAATGCTAGTTTCTCTTAGGTTTTGCCTAGAAATTTTGCTTTACAATTTTCAATATTCAGTCTCAGTCCCTTAAAGGGGGCAAAGTCTATCATTTTAATAAAATAACACAAAGGCTAAACAGATTTTAAAAGGTCTGCACTTTCTCTATCCATCCTCTGATGTTGAATTGTGGTAAAATGGAATCTTTCTATTTTTTAAGTGCTGCCACTCCAGGCAACTTGAACTTGAGCTGAAAAGGAGATTCCATTTCAAAAGGAAAATGACATTTGCTGGGGCAACACTTTTCACATTGTAATGTAAAGATAAAATATAGCAGTGGGCTCAAGTCATTTCTTTTAACTGTAACAGAATTTAACCCCTAGTAATTTTTTCTTCCTATGTATAAGCAATAATGGGTAGCACTCATATTAATGAATGTGTCCAGCTTGGAGCAAAAGAAATATGGAAACTAAATCTAATACACCATTTTCTTTGAGAGAGTTTACACATGCTATATAAACCAATGTGAGTAACTTAAATCAAATGGAAAAAATTTAACCTGCACATATGTATAATATGGAGGCATATAAATTACTCTTGCCTAAAAATGTAACTGAGGAGCAAGCACTGGTGTGTGTACTGTGGAGAAAGACACATTTCTTTTCTGACTTTTAAGGATGTTATAAGAACACCATGCTTCTGCATGTGATACTACAGAAGTATCTGGGAGAAATCGGAGACACTCTCAGGATCTGAGGATCAATTAGCTTCATGTAAATGCTGTTTCTTTGAACCAGTTTTTGGTATTCCCATCATTAGTAAATGACTATCATATGTCTCAGAAGACTTGGTCTTGCTTATTGCCCATACTCTAAGTATATACAACTTTCATCTGTTTGTACTTTGAGAAATGTATTCCTTTGACACAAGACCATTTTGTAATTTCTAAGCTACATAACCCTGCTCTCTTTTTCTCATTACATATCAGACAATAGTATTGATTGGCCTGGTGAATAGTGTATTCGAGGTAGTATATAAAATTTTTTGAGTGGCTCTGGACATCTAGACATGGGAATAATTCACATTTGGACAATTACTTCTCTAAAAGTATAAAGGACTTACTTTTATATAATTTTCTCCAGCTTATACATATCCAATTTTTAAAAGATTTTTTAAAGTGTACAGAGACCAGAATTATAAATACCATCTGAAGAAAATGAAATTATGCTAATTAGATTAATAGGATTATGTTTCAGGCACAGTGTCTGATTATTTCAAGAGCTGTTTGATTTGATCTGGGTGTGTAAGGTATGCTAGATACCCAGGCCCAGTTCCATGCCTTCAGAATCAAAGGATGTGTTTAGGTGCAGCACAGAAGAATCACTGTCTGCCTGGGCACATATCTACACCAGAGCAGCTTTGCTGACTCCCAGCTTTCTTTATAGCTTCTCTCCATATAGGCCTTGGGTTAAAACTTATAATGGCTCTTTTTTTTACTTAAATTTATTGGAGTGACATTGGTTAATAAAATTATGTCAGTTTCAAATGTACAATTCAATAACACATCATATGTATATTACGTTGTGTACTCACTACCCAAAGTTAAATCTCCTTCTGTCACCTTATATTTGACTCCCCTTTACCTATCTCTATCTCCCCACCCTGCTTCCCTCTCATAACCACAAAACTCTTATCTGTGTCCATGAGTCTCTCTTTGTTTGTTTTGTTCATTTGTTGCTTTCAGTTTTATATCCCACATAAGAAAAGATGAAATATTGCCTTTTGCAACAACATGCATGGAGCGTGAGATTACCATTCTAAGCGAAATAAGTCAGACAGAAAAAGTCAAGAACCATACAATGGCTCTTTTTTCAAAAAATCAAACGTTTAAAGTATTGAATTATGATTAACATAAAAGGCATAGATCTTAAGTGTTCAGCTCAGTAAGTTTTGACAAATGTATATGCTTGTGTATCCACACTTGAAAAATGATACAGAATATTTCTTTTATCCCAGAAAGTTTCCTCTTGCCATTTTCCAATAAATTTTCCCATCACCCATCCACAAAGCATGCATTTTGTGATTCCTATATGGTTTATTTTGGCCTGTTCTTGGATTTCATTTAAATAGAATTATACAAAAAATATTACTTTGTGTCTGGCTTCCTTCATCTAACATAGTTTTGTGAGATTCACGTATGTTGCATGTATCAGTAGTTTATTCTTTTTACTGCTGCATGTATTCTATCATATGGACACAACTGTTTGTTCATTATCTCCTGTTAATGAGCATTTGGGTTGTTTCCAGTTGTGGCTACTGTGAATAAAACTACTCTGACCATTCTTGTACAAGTTTTCCTGTGGACATCTGCTTATATTTCCTTTGGGTAAATACTTAGGAGTGTAATTGCTACTGATAGGGTAGCTTCATATTTAGCTTCATTAGAAACTACTTAAAATTTTCTAATATAGTAGTATCATTGGGCTCTTGTACTAGCAATTTTGGGAAGTAGAAGATAAGCATTCTCCATTATTTTTCCATTTCTTTTCTCATGCAAGAATTTTTAGAGTGATGAATTCCAACCATTTAATGCATTAAATTAGAAAACAATGATCTTAACAGAAGATATAGTCCAAATGCTTATCTCTCCCATCATATGCAGTATAATTTAAATCAGATTTTTCTGGTGTATAAATTAACCTATGGACATAAGTTAGAGTTTTATGCAGAATTCTATGTGTGGTGGAGTTTAACACATATCCTGAGAGAGCAAGATTCAATGTACCCCACAGAATTATCTACCCACATACCCTTTCTGTTCACACAGTATTAGGAAAACGGTATACTGAAGAGTGTTATATTTCATTCCTAGTACTTTTGTACTACTATTTTGTGTAGTCCTTCACAAGAGTCAACAGATAAGGCTGTTTGATATTTAGAAATACAAATATAAAAATTTTGTGGATGTAATTTTCAATATTTTACACTTAATATTAATTTACTTAGGCTCTAAAAGATTTAATAGCTCACTTTATTTTTCTTTCTTAAATTCATAAAGTCCAATCACTTTTTATAAGAATTTTTATATCCCTTTTAATTTAATAATGGCAGGAAAATGCACTTGATTATACAGTAGTTATGTGTGTTTTTTTTTTTATTAAACTGTTGAATTAAAAATGAAGGACTAGATAATGAAAAGTTTGGCTGAATTTTGTTCTGCAATTATTACAGGAAAAGTGACATCACATTCAAACACACACAAAATGTCCTTGTGAGAAAATTATGGCCAAACTTTTTCAAATTATTTAACAATGATACTGCACTGCACTCATGATTATTTCACCCCATTTCAAGATCTCAGGAAGGATCTTGTAACCCAAGGGTAGTTGTCACTGTAAAACCATATATTATTTTAAAGTTCTAAGTCTAAGCCTACACTGACTATGTTACAAAATCAGATAACCCATTGGCAGAGTCTAAGTTACAGAATCAAAACTACCATTATTTTAGAGCCATAATTTCAGGAATATTTATCTTTAATGATAATTAAGCTAACTAGTACTTTTCAAGGTAGTTGTCAACTGCAGGAAACAATGGCTACCCAGCAGTAACAACATTTGGATTATTCTGATGAAGGACAACAGGCATACACAAGCAATTAGTTAAAGTAAATTTCAAAATCTCTGCATTCTGGCTTAATGTTAAATACCAGTAGCCTTGAATTTATTACAGTGTACACGAGTTCTAAAGGAGAAAAAATAAGTGATTTTTTTATCCCCCAAATTGCCTGATAATTTTTGACGTAACATAAACATTTAAGAGATATAAGAGAATTTGTATACAGTGAATGGCAAGAAAATCCTTTTGGCTAGAATGTAGTAATATGCCTAGTTAAAGGAGAAACAAAGGAAAAGAAAAAAAAAAGTAACTTAGTGAAAGGAAAATACCAATATAATTTGCTGTGACATCCACTAGATGGCCTACTTCTGAAACCCAAGTAAGCATTCAGCCTCCAAAGCTATCATAGGCAACATTAGTACCACTTTATTCAGAAAGATATAGGACAGGAGGGACTGCATGGCAGAGGCCAGCGGACAGTATTGATTAGGTGGTCCACCTAACACTCCATGCAACAGTCCACATTGCCCTTCAAGAACTATGCTGTTTGACCCCTCCTCTCCCCTTAGCTCCAAACCCCAGGTGAGAGATCAGGTGGGAAGGATAGATTCAGATTGGATGAGTTCAGAAGCCCTCCTGTCTTAAAAGCTTCATATCAACAAGAACCAATATTTCTTTTATAAACCCTATAAGCATAACTTGCAGGATTCCTACAAGATGTATGTTTGTATGTAAGAGTTACTACACTCAGGCGAGCCCAAAATCATTGTTTCCAATCAGGTATTTATAGTTCTCAATCAAAATGCAATCCACCAACATGGATTCATTTTTACCATAAGCAATGTTGCTTAGCAACAGTTACCACACACCATTTCATCTGACTATCAAGGAGACAAAGCTAGAAAGTTATCAAAAGGTCAAATTTTCATGCAGAGAGGGAAGTGATTGTGTTAAACCATTGCCCACATCTAGTCTCACCTATAAAACTGTGAAGTCAAGTTGAATTTATGATTTTGGATGTAAACATGGTATAATTCTTGTGATTTTTTTTTTCTAGAGCTAATGTACACAGTTGAACTTGCTGGAGGGCTTGGTGCTATCCTTTTGCTGCTTGTTTGTTTGGTGACCATCTACAAGTGTTACAAAATAGAAATCATGCTCTTCTACAGGAATCATTTTGGGACTGAGGAGCTGGATGGAGGTAAGATAATTTCCCTCTTTTAATGTTCTTTCTCAATAGTCTTTTTTGTTTCCTTTGTTTTATTAGGGGAAAGAAAAGTTACCTATGTAACCATTGACAGCAGCTCTTAGAATCTTTCAGTGTTTGGTTTGTAAATTCATCTTTTATGTGGTACTATATGTGTGATACTTTGGAGTCAATAGATATATTCCTCTGAAAATTTTAAAGCAACACCTACCCTTTTTAGAATCATATTCCAAACAGCACTTGCGAATTACAAATGCTGATTGCAATGTTATCAGCATGTTCATTTTCTCTCACCTTGTAATCAGTACTGAAAGACTAGCTTTACTTTTCTATAAGTAAGGAGTGTCTCTTTTAATTGTGTTCCCTAGCCTAGTAGTTTGAAGTGAATCTCAATTTGTTCCTTGTTTAAACTGATCATTTATAATAAACTGTGCTGAATGTTTTAGAATTCATCCAACAGTCTTTTCAATCTTGTTTATTTAGCTATATTTAGACAAGCTAATTTTTATTCCAAGTGTCAACCAACAGATAAGAAAGTGCACAAGCACATTATTTTCATAATAATACATCTAATAGTTGTACTGAAATTGGACAAATAGATATTGTTTTCATAGAAATAGTAATTAATATTTGCCTCTGGTCAGTCATGAATATGTATACAATCTAAGAGGAATTTTGGGTCCAAAAAATTGAACTCCTTAAGCCACCCATTAGAGGATGTAAGTTTTTTTCCTTTTTGGTCATTTGAAAGTGATTCACATGTAAGATAAACTTGCAATATAGGAAGCATATGCAAATCAACAATAAATAGTGAGAATGGTGAAGGTTCTTCTTCATATTTATGAACTTTTTTTTCATTGACTGTCAGTTTTGCACTAAATGGTACAAAAGAAAATGAAACAATTGCCCATGTTACTGCATTTTCAGGGGCCTCTGGAATAAATCCACAGGTAGAACTATAGGTTGTCAGACTTGTGAAGAGGAAAAGTTTATTCAGCATCCCTAGCACTCCTTCCCTTTCCCTATTAGGGTGAAGTCTATACTGTAGCAAAACTTTTTTTCTCTTTTAATTTTTAAGCGCTGAATTGCCTATTTGTTCTTTGTTCCTAACTTTCTTACGTGTTCATACAAGTGATTAAATATTTTGCTACTGCTTCAAAGAGATGTAAGAAAATTGCCAATGTCAGAGCTATTTTTGAATGGGTACCAAGCAATGTACTAGGCATTCTTAAAATAAGTTTTGCTGAGCCTCAAAAAATTCTGAGATCAATGTTATAATCTCCATTATACTGATAAGGCAACCAAGACTCCGAGAAGTAAATAACTTACTGAAGAAGATAAACACAAATATTACTGTACGTGGCCAAGATGGGACTTGAAAATGGTCTATTTCCAAAGTTTTTATTACATTTATTTTTATATTTTTAGTTTGTCAATTATAGTTGACATACAATATTATATCAGTTTATTTTGTGTTCTCAATGGCATGAATGATTTTACTCAAACTATCAACTTCAGTGCAGTTTTTATTTGTCAATGTTCTGAATGGTAGAAGATTCTGGATGGTTTAGATCCCTCTAAACCTTAGTAATATCCCCTTGGGTTCTACACTTGCTGTCATGGTTGAATAATTATCTACTCTCTTATAATGGTGGAGAATTTCTCTGACATCATCAAATTCCCATTCTTCCTTGCTTTCCCTCAATTTTTTTCATCTTCCAAAGAAGAGATATCTGTTAAGAAGAGACCCCAAGCATTTCATATTCTTGACTTGGCTTTTTAAAAATGTAATTTAAAAGTCAAAATTGAGCAATATCTTTATCTTGATCACCTTATAGCCTCCACCAAAAGGAGAAAACATAAAATATCTTGGAAGTAAGGAAAATAAAGTGTCGAGAACAGGGAAAGAAGTTTTAGCTTATGTTTTGAAGTAATTTCTTACTATGGTGATATAATAACAGATTCATTGACTATTTGTTGAATATTTATCAAATAACAAATGCTGTATTCACTACTTTATTGATACTCAGAGAATCACACAACCAGAAAAACAAAATTTAACCCCAGGTCTAAATGACTCTAAATCCCAACAATTTCAACTATTATATCAGACTTGGAGAGGAAGTATTTGGCATCAGAGACATATTCAGCCAGTTCCTGTTAAGTTATTACAGTAGGCATTTCCTAACTAGATCAGTTCTCTATCAGAAATATTCTATTTTTCCAAGATAGAACATGTTGCTGCTTTGTCCTTTTGGTTTGCTCACTCTGTGTCCCCTTCTACATAACTTTACATTTTATTGTTGCCCCTGGGCTCAAGCCTTAGCACTTTTCTAATTCTGCAACACCCACCTTTCTAGATCACATTTACAACCCTATGTTCAATTACCTTTATGCACAAATAAATCCTAAATGTCCTTCTCTCAGTTCTGTTATTTTAGTATCATTTTTTCTAGTACTCTAGTGGTTATTCACCATGATAACTCCCAAACCCAACTTTTAAATCACCTCCCACACTTATTTCTTGTTATCTTCCATTTTGCATTTCAAAGTTTTATATCATCCTCTACCTCATTTACTTTACTTTCTCTTCATCTGCCAATTCTGATTAATCATCATGGCCAGTTAATTGTACCTCCTGAAAATAGACTTTCTCCTCACTCTTCATTGCAACTGCTTTGTCTATGTCTCCTATACCACCCTCTTGGCCTTCATTCTCTACCCCTCCATTTTATCCTCCACACTCTTAGCTCAGAAAGCAATTGCCATTACAGGGTGACCCAATTTATATTTGCAACCTTGCCACTCCCATGGAATTTGACCAAGCAGAGTTCCATTTAGAATGATATGCTGGTCTTTGGACAAGCGCAGCTGTTGAGAATTGACACAAGACAAGGCAGTCATGCATAATTCTCAGGTCCTTTTGGGTAAATGAGGTAACTATAATGGTTAGTGGTAAGAGAAGATTAGCTACTCCCCACCTCCTTGATTTCATAATATAATGAAAGAGAATTTGGACAAATTTTGCTACATATACATTTATTAACAAACAAGCATGTAACCCAACTTATAAATTTGAAGATGTTCTAACTCTCTGTTGTGTGTGTGTGTGTGTGTGTGTTCCCCCCAAAAAAAAAACCTTACAAGAAAGTTTCCCCTGAGGCAAATATGATGATATTCTAGAGGCAGGATTAAGCTAATCATTTAATGACATCTAAGAATATTTTTCATCAGAACACAGGAGATGAATCACCCCATACCCTTCTTTAATTCTATGGATGGACTAAAAATAATATAATAAAATTGACACAAGACTAGATTAACAGGACAGAAAACAATTTAATACGTGTGCATGGAAGAATCACAATGCTCAGATCATAAACTGAGGCTCAAAGGAATGATTGAACCAGGCACCTTTTATACTTTTCAGACAAATAATAAATTTGTGAGAAATTGGCAGCACAAAAAAAAGTTAGTGCTAATTAGAAAAGAATTGAAGTAAAGTTTGGGTATTCATCAATGAAGAATTTAAACAAAGTAGTAAATTAGAAAAGAGGCAACAAGATTTGCTTGTACAGATTTTTTGGCCCAGAGTTAATTAACTCTAGCAATACAGGGTGTCCTCCAGGTGCAGAGAGGGTACCTTTCACATAGATTTATCTCTTGCTTTTATTAGGACAGAGGTCAGAGGTTCTTGCACTGACAGTTTCTTCAGTAGCTTTAATTCAAAATAATCAACATGCCATTGTGGGATATCTTGGAGTGGCCTGCCCTGGACCCTAATAAAATCAAGCCTGGAACAGCTTCCCTACAGGGGCAGGCCACTGGCCCTACTAGATACTTATAGGGGTGTGATGTGTCTCTAAATGATGTTAAGTAATCCATATGTCTTGAATAGCACTGATTTCACCATGGACGGTCCATTTCTAAGACTCATTATACTTAGTAAAAAACCACTAATTTTAGCAATGAAACTTGCTTTCTAACATTCATTGTGCTAATTAATGAAGCATCTACTTTTGATCAGAAATAAAGATAGTTGAAGTGCTTGTAGTGGCTGCCTCTAGTGTTGCCTTATTCTAATTAAATGCTAGCTGACCATCTTGATAAAGACAACCTACTGTCTCTAGAGCAGAACCTATACTAACACAGTATCCCACCATTTTTGCTGGAAGAATTATAAGAAAAATACAGTTATCATAACAATATCAGACTCTTTTGTTCCTCCATGATTTTTCCTAGGGTTCTCTTCCATTTTGTTTTAAAGCTTGTATAAATGTAATCCTTTCTTCCATACTTCCTCTTTCTCCTCCCTCCCTTCTCTATCTCTGTCTTTTTCTCTCTCATATACAGTTCATATTTCCTCTCTAACTTAACAAAGGTTTCCTTCACAGTCCCAAGATCTAGTTATTTTCTCCTTCATCTTTACTCAAATGGCTCTATAGACACATTATTATTATAGCCCTTTTCACTTTGAGTAATGAGCACTTACTTAGTTGTGAAAGCTTACTACTTGTAGAGCATTGTGAATTCAAGATCCCTTATCTCATTTATTTATTTCTGTGAAAGGAAGGCTCAAAACAAAGTCATGAAGAAAAGAATTATTACTTCCAATTTTTTGCAGAGATGTTGAGATTTTAGTACTGGCTCTACAAATAAAAAATATAACACATATTTAAATAAAAAACATGGTTGTAAACTTATAGGTAGTCTATTAACAGGAGAAAAAAGCAAAAGCAAACAGAAGCTCTCTTAACGTGATGATTGTATTGGTAGACATCAATAAGTTACTGCAGAAGTTTTCATTAGGGAGTAACTTATAAGTTATGAACTCATAAGTAATAAGTTCATAAAGAATGAAGTCTGAAGGTTTCATTCTTGGGAGAGGACCTAATGCTAGACAAGTGGCTCTACTTTATGTTTGTTTCCTCAGAGTGCAAACTGTTTTGTTTTTGTTTTTATTTTTGTTTATATCTCTCTGACTATGAGGTATGAGAAGCATGCTAACTCATAATGATGGCAGAGAAAGCTTATAGGAACACTATAATTGCTTATATGATTCCTACATTCAAGATGCAGAAAGAGATCTCTAGTTCTACTTTGAGAGTTATTACAGGTATGAGACTAAATGAGATAGAGTAATCTTTTATAATCTTTACTCCCAACTCTTGGAAAATATTAACATCTGTTCCATTTTAGGCATATGAAACAAATTGGTATCTATGCAATCCAAAGTCACATAATTTATTTTTCTTTCTCCTTCAATTATGACATTATTATTAATTGTTTCAGGAATTGTTGTCCTCATGTCCCTCAGTGAAACATAGTACTTCTATAAATCATTTAGAAATCCTGTAGGGTTTTGTTTCTGTTGTTGTTTTGGGTTTTTTGCTGGTGGTGATTAGATAATTTCCATACATATGATTGATCTAGAATATGTTTTTGAGTTCCAGGAAAGACCTGTAGCTGTTTTTGGTATATAACTTGTCCAGTTGTAAGCTAAGTGATAGGAATCAAGCTTTCTTATCCCAAACTCTGTCCTCCCTATAGACCACTCTGCTAACTCTTATCCTCTGAAGACTTCCAACATCTATACTGCCCACTGACTTCTAAACATTGCAAGGGAAGGAAATTAATATCTACTGAATGCCTGCTTTGGGCCAAGCATTTTGCTATGATGGGGATTCATTTAATCCTAGACATCTTTAGGAGAGTGCCATAAAAATCATCTTAAATGAGTAAAAAAAAACTAATGGCAGTCAAGATTTAGCTCAGCTCAGCTACTGATTTTTTTTCCTATTATATTGCACAATATATCTTTAAATCACTGCCACACTTCAATATTTGAGACCCTATGAATTTAAATAATCTAGAAAAATACCAAATAACAGAACATGTAAACTAAAACAATATTGTAAAATTTTCAAAGTGTAAAACTCAAGCAGCTTTATTTTAGAATATAATTGCCAGACATTGTCATGGAAAGATTGAAATGAAAAGTGAAATTTATTAAAACAATGACATTCAATAATCATAAAATCAAAATATAAATTCATATAACTAATATTTGTTTATTCAAGATATATCATCTACTTATTAAGAGTTTTTACTGGAAAAATTATATCTCGGAAATGTGTCCTTCAGAAATTAGGGTGAGATAAAGACATTCCTAGACAAACAAAAGCTAAGGGAGTTTATCACCACTAGAATGGCCTTACAAGAAGTGCTAAAGGAAGTTTTTCAAGTTAAAATTAAACGACACTAAGTAACAAGATGAGAACACATAAAAATGTAAAACTCAATGGTAAAGGTAAACATATAGTCAAAATCAGAATACCCTAATACTTTAGTGATGGTGCGTAAATCACTTTTATCTATATTATAAACATTAAAAATACTAAAAATAACTGTAGCTACAATAATTTGTTAGTAAATAAACGATATAAGAAAATGTAAAGTATAACGACAATAGCATAATATTCTTGGTTGGCTTTTTTTTTTCTTATCATTTTGAGTATTTCATCTCATTCCCTTCTGGTATTGAAGGTTTTTACAGAGAAATCCACTGATAGCCTTATGGGAGCTCCCTTATATATGATGAGTCATTTTTCTCTTGCTGCTTTCAAAATTTTCTCTTCGTCTTTGACTTTTAGCATTTTAATTATAATGTGTCTCAGAGTAATATTCTTTGGTTTGATCTTGCTTTGTGTCCTTTGAGTTTCTTATACACAGATATCCATCTCTTTCTCAAGATTTAGGGATTTTTCAGTTGTTATTTCTTTAAATAAACTCTCGGCCACCTTCTCTCTCTTCTTTTTCTGGAACTCCCATGATGTGAATGTTAGTTCACATGATGGTGTCCACAATTCACAAGAGTTTTTTTGATTCTTTTTCATTTTTTCTTGGTTTTTGTTCCTCTATCTAATTTCAAATGTTCTGTCTACAAGTTCTCTGATTTTTTCTTCAGCGTGTCCAAGTTTATTTTTGAAGCTATCTACTGAATGTTTTAGTTTTGTCATTGTATTCTTCAGTTTCAGCAGTTCTGTTTGGTTCTTTTTTTTTCTTTAATTTAAAAAGCTAGACATTTATACAATCTATGAAGTGATCCCCCATTACCCTATCACCCACCTGGCACTACACACTACCATTACAATAATATTGACTATATACTCTATGCTATACTCTACATCTCCATGACTGTTTTGTCACTACTAATTTGTACTTATTTGGTTCTTTTTTTATTCTATCTCGTTCCTTATTAAACTTTTCCTTTTGTTCATATATTGTTATCCTTATTTTTGTTAAATTATCTATCTGGGTTTTTCTTTCCTTTTTTTTTTTTTTGCATTTCATTTGGTTTCTTTAAGATTATTATTTTGAATTCTTTGTCAGGCAAATTGTGGATTTTCACTTCTTTGGGGTTAGTTCCTGGAGCTTTATTGGTTTTCTTTGGTAGTGTCATAGTTGACTGATTCTTTTTTATCCATGTACACTTATATTAGTGTCTATGCATTTAAAGGAGCAAACACTTTGTCTAGTCTTTACATACTAATTTTAGCAGGTAAACTACTCCTCCCCTCTATTCCCCAGACCAATAGGATTGCCTATAGAATCACAGTCATGGTGGGTTGGAGCCAGGTTTAACACTGTTTCCGGGTCTGCTGTAAGGTCCATGGTTGGAAAGAATGTTGCCAGGGTATCAGGCAGGCAAAGATCCTGTCTGGTCCCTGGGTAGATGTGACTGATTCTAGTAGCTTGTTCAGTAGGCTAGCACTTGGGCAAGTGTCCACTTCTGGATCCACAGTTGGATCCTCAGTCAGCAGGCTAAGTGATGTGTGGATGGGTGTGGTTCCCACCAGGTCCCTAGGAGGGCTCTGCCTGCACCCTGGTTGGGTCCCTGGGTGAGCGGGACTGGCTCTGGACTATGAATGAAAGGACATATACAAGGGATGTCTTATTTGACCATCTTTCTGGTATCATTCCTGTTTTTCATTTTTTGTGTGATGTGGTAGTCAGAATCTCTTGAAAATCATGGAAAGAGAAAATCAATGATGACATTTGAGTTTATGAAGATTATTATAAAGAGTGTGGACTCCGGCTATTTTCCATCTCTGCAGTGAATAAAATTATAATTGTGGTTTTAAATTATAGAAAACAAAATTTAGAGAATAATTTTCAGAAAAAGAAATATACTCTTGTACCACCCTGTTGACTACGTTTAAGCTATTTATAAACTTAAGTTACTTAAAAGATCACATACCTGCCTTTTAAAAGGCTTAACATAACTTCTGTTTCTTTCTGTTGTTAAAAATGTCAAATTTTCATAGTTTCTTCAGTAACATGAAGCTCATATATATTAAGATTAGTCAATATATGTTCTTATGGATATTTTTAAAAATCTAAGAGATGTTTCCCAGGATTCATATTCAGCTAGTAATTGGGAAAAAGAAAGACATCTTAGAATTCATATCATTTTGAGTCAGAAAACATTGTTAAATGTAGTAGGGTATCTGGCACAGTGTTTGCAGTCTAAGTTTTAAACCAGGAGTTTCCTTCCGCTGGCAAATATATGCCTAGCCCGCTATTACACTGACCTAGATTCTGGGGAAGGAGAAGAATTAGATATCAACCAAGTGTCTCATTGATTTGAGGATGCTGATACAGATGCTCACAAGAGATTTTTAGCCATATTTACTACCAGGATAATCTGCATGCGAGCAATTTGTTTTATGTGAGAGATATTAGCTTAAATGGTAGAAATTTATCCAGATAACATAAAGAGATAGAAAAGAAAACTTACTGAGGCCATAGCACCAATTCCTGGGGTTCATTTAAGCTTAATGTGGTAACTGTCTATATTATTCTAGGCAAGAATCTAGCCCCTTTTTGATGAAAGTGTAAATGTTTAGCTATTTTATTGAGAACGCATGCCCTGTAAGTATAAGGACCAATTATCATGGAGCTGATGCTACAGTATTTAGGTTTTGTGGTGCTCTGGTCAATTACCTGGCTGCTGACTGCAGTTCTTTCATGTCTTTGAGACCTCTAGATGCCTATACCCTGTCCTAGAGCAGAGTTCCTCAAAGTCTATTCTCTAAAACAGCAGTAGCATCACCTACGAGTTTGCTATAAATGCAAATTCTCAGGACATAGTCTAGACCTACTGAATGCAAAACTCTGGAGGTGGAGCCCAGGAATACAAATTGCCATTCATGCTCAAGTCTGAAAACCACTTTTCCAGAGGAGTTTAGAGGGACTCTAAGGTCTTCTGTTGAGTCACAGTGAGAAACTACAATTCAAACCTATTTTAAAGGGGCCTTGCTAAATTCCAACCCCATAGTTCCTGGTAATTTCTTGCAGAGTCCATCCAGGCAGTATGAGTGTGTACCATCAAAACCTTCTCTACTAGAAAATGGTTCATTTCTTAAGAAAATCTCCACACTAGCTATGAGATATGCCATGGGATATCCAAATGAAAGACCATTCATTTATTTAATCAACAGATATGATTGAGCATCTATTACACTTTAGTCAAAATATCTGAGCCAAGGATCTTTTAGTCAAAGAAAGAAGATATGAACACAATAATATAATACATGGGAAAAGAGATCACATTGAACTCAGATATCAAAATCAAATTCAAAGGAAACAAACTGAATATTTAGCTGTGGGTTTTTTGACAATGGACAGCCATAACTATTTTTCAAGCTACTGTAAACATAAACAGTGGTAAGGTTTGGAAATATAATTTTTGTGACTCTATGTGGAATGGGCCAGAAGGAGAAGAAAATAGAGAAGGAAAACCTACTAAAATATAATTATAACAACTGAGAAATGAATATGGCCTGACTTAGGATGGAAATAGAATCCAAAGAATGGTTATGAGATTATTAGTAACAAAAAAGGATAAGTGGAACATATTGTATGAAGTTTTTAGACTGAAGAAGTAAGATTGTTATGTTATTAAAATTCAAGTGAAATAAAAGGTGAAGAACAGAGCCTGAGATGAGAAGCTTATTTCATGAGCATGTTGAATGTAATTTGCATACTGAACATCAAATTAAGGGTCCAAAAAGTAGGGGACTGTTGGTAGTTCAAAAAAATAAAAACAGGATTGGATATCTAAATTAGGGAGATATCTACACAGAAGTGATTGTTTATGTTATGGGAAGAAAGAGATTTCAAAGGGAAAGTGGATGAAGAGAAAAATGAAGTAGGCTATAAAAAACATCTTGAGAAAGAACAAAACTTATGGGTTAGAAAAGAGATGTCCATGGAACAGGCAGAGGAAACAGAAACAGACAGTGTCATGTAAGCAAAAATGATTGATATCCAGCTGGAACTTAACCAGTATTGGTGTACTCTGTTCTTATTGGTATTTGTATTGATCTCATTTTCAAGTATTTTGAAGCCTAGGGAAGATGAAGGGCAAAGAATGAGGATCTAGTCATTAAACATCCCAGATTTGGGCAAAATTCAACACTTGATAGAACTTTGTGCTAAACTGGAAGAGAACAACTTCCAAGAAAGAAAATAGATGCATGAAATTTTTCTATAATGTACAGTCTGGCTTAAGGAGCCCTCCTTTTGGCCCATGACCCATGTACTACTCTTAGTGACACATTTATCCTCTAGAAATGGACTGTTGACTTGTCTACATCTTCTGCTAGACTGAAAGCTACTGACCAATATCGTAAAGGAAGTTTTAGATTTAATAGGTATGGAAAGTAAATATCTAATGAATGGACATTTTAATTAAATAATAATGGGTATTACATAATAGCTTAATTCCGTGCTATTTTCTGTGATTTCTTATTCAACCGAAGTTTGTACATCAAGAAAATAGTACCATTGTAGACTGCTGGCATATGTGTATAGATATGCTATGGCAAATATCATTATTATTTTTTGTGAAAATTGAACTTTTTATAATATGTACAAATATATCTCTTTTTTTAAGTTTTTAGTTGCTTTTTTTTTATGATCACATTGGTTAACGAAATCCAGTAAGTACTCACTGCTCATAGTTAGATTTCTTTCTGTATAAATATATCTTGACTGAAGAATAAAGAAAATACCAAATATCAAAATATGACACATTCGGAATGATTACTATTTTCAAAATTTTTTTTACCTGAAAGCTGCTTTAAAAAAAAATCTTCCTCAGCTACAAGTCATTCTATAATCATAGAATGACTCCTAAATGGTTCAAGATTATCAGACTACTAAAATGAATACATGCATATGGATCTCTGGAAGCAAGTTTTAGTGTCCCTCAAGTCAAAAGGAGTGTCTGAAAGCCACCCAGAGCAACAGTCAATGATGTTTCTCTATTTTGAATGTATTATACCCCAAGGTTTTAATTTCTATGCCAAATACAAAGTACATTTTGTTCTGAAATTTAGCGTTTCAATTTAACTTAATACACTGACCATCATCAAAGAAGCACAAAAGAGAGTCTAGGATATTGCTATATGTAGACTTAGCATCGTGACAGCTTAGAATTGAGGTGAATTATAAATTCTGAAATCACATTCAAAAGAGAAAATCAATGAATGAGAGACTATCCAGAAGATAAATGACTTTTTGTTCTTAGAAACAACAGATGAGAAATTTCTGATGTTAAAAAGTTAAGATAAAGGTAATGTATGATAGTAGTCATCAAATATTTGAAGAATTTTCATGTTAAAAGGGGGAAGAATGAGGGAAGAAAGATTTTAGGACTAAGTTTCATTCATTTGTATTGTAATTTTTAATTCTTATGGTATAACTGATTAACATCATGAAAAATAATTAGGCAGTATTTTACCTGTAATATAAATGGAGATCAGTAAGCAATTTTTTAACAATAATTCAATATAATAATATCCTTAGTCCCAAAATCCAAGATCTGACTTCCAGTAAAAAAAATTAATTTTTTCAAGTTTGGTTTTATTTTTCTCCCCAACAGAAAATTAACACAGTCCACACATTCCAAACATCATTCCTCCATGGTCAAGGCAGGTGTAGTTTTCTCTTTTTATTTTCCCAATGAAAAAACAATCAAAGGCAGGATTTGTTGAATGTACAATTATTTAGAATAAGCATATATTATCCATATATGTGGATTTTATAAGCAGTTAAGATTCTCTATGATCTTTGCATCAAAAATGCTGGAAGTGAACATTTTATTGTTCTTTTCATTGATTTTTGTCCTACTGCCTTCACAATAAAAACAACAAAATGAAAATGTGATCCCTTATACCTCCAAATTAGTACCAGAGTATTTGGCATCATTGAATTCTTATTGAAAACTAATGAAGGCTTCTTTCTTTGGTCTCCCAGAAATGGGATATTTGGAGATGTTTATGAAAAGAGGTGAATGTTTTCATGTTCTATTGTTTTCTTTGTAAAGTAATGACTTCAATTATACTCTGTAATGTTTTCAACAGACAATAAAGATTATGATGCATACTTATCATACACCAAAGTGGATCCTGACCAGTGGAATCAAGAAACCGGGGAAGAAGAACGATTTGCTCTTGAAATCCTACCTGATATGCTTGAAAAGCACTATGGATATAAGTTGTTTATACCAGATAGAGATTTAATTCCAACTGGAAGTAAGTTAATGTTTTCAATTGAGAGTGCATATTTTTGATGTCTATCTGTGTAGTCATCATTTTTAGAAAGAGTTTTAACTTATCTGTCAGATTCTCAAAAAAAATGTCATTATTTGTTCATAGAAACTAAATTTTTGAAACCTCTAAGGAGCTAATTCCATTATTTTATAGAGCATCTCATTTTATAAGCCTTGACATTTAAAGAAACCAAATAAGAGCTTTATATACCTGGAAAAAATATTTCTAACATTAAAAGAAGCAAAGCCTATAATCTATTCAAAGTAATCATTGGCTGTTTACATCTTAAGATGTTACTCAACACCAATTCTCATTTAATGTATGAAAGAATCTACCAGGGATTTTTGGAACACACATTCAACATACTCATTCTGATAAATCCTTTTCTCTTTTGTAGCATACATTGAGGATGTAGCAAGGTGTGTAGATCAAAGCAAGCGGCTGATTATTGTCATGACCCCAAATTACGTAGTCAGAAGGGGCTGGAGTATCTTTGAACTGGAGACCAGACTTCGAAACATGCTTGTGACTGGAGAAATTAAAGTGATACTAATTGAATGCAGTGAACTACGAGGAATTATGAACTACCAGGAGGTGGAGGCCCTCAAACACACCATTAAGCTCCTGACGGTTATTAAGTGGCATGGACCAAAATGCAACAAGTTGAACTCTAAGTTCTGGAAACGTTTACAATATGAAATGCCTTTTAAGAGAATAGAACCCATTACACACGAGCAGGCTTTAGATGTTAGTGAGCAGGGGCCTTTCGGGGAGCTGCAGACTGTCTCGGCCATTTCCATGGCTGCAGCCACCTCCACAGCTCTAGCCACTGCCCATCCAGATCTCCGTTCCACCTTTCACAATACGTACCATTCACAAATGCGTCAGAAACACTACTACCGAAGCTATGAGTATGACGTACCTCCTACCGGCACCCTGCCTCTTACCTCCATAGGAAATCAGCATACCTATTGTAACATCCCTATGACACTCATCAACGGGCAGCGGCCACAGACAAAATCGAGCAGGGAGCAGAATCCAGATGAGGCCCACACAAACAGTGCCATCTTGCCGCTGTTGCCAAGGGAGACCAGTATATCCAGTGTGATTTGGTGACAGAAAAACAAGGGACACCCCGTCCCTGGGAGCTTGAGTAGAGTCTGCAGTCCAGTGCCTGGAACTAAATCCTCGACTGCTGCTGTTAAAAACATGCATTACAATCTCTAGAACACGAGGAAAAACAGGGTCTTGTACATATGTTTTTTGCAATTTCTTTGTAGCATCAGTGTTCCTGTTTTACCATGTCTCTTATCCATCACATTTTTTGACTTTGTTTTATATGTCATTGGAATTTGTAAATTTACATTTTTTTAAAGAAGAGACTTATGTATAGATAGAATACCCTTTTTTGCTTCATTAGTTTAGTTTTAGAATGGGTTTTATTTCCTTTTCTTGCTTTTATTTTGCTTTTAACATTTCCTTGGGGTGCTTGGACAAATCTATCCACTGGGATGAGGAGCACCGGATCCTCTCTTGGGTTCTGCCTAGGATCAGCAGGACCATGTAGGCCTTCAGAGAGCAGTGCAACGAATGCCAGCATTGCCAGTTGGGGAAAAAAAAGATGAAAAGAACACTTGTTCATAGGAGGGCCCCGCCAATCAGAGCCCTGAATCTCTTCCTTGTCCAGCCTCATTCCCTACCTCTACCCTTCTAATGGCAGCATGATGTGTAAACTCTGAGGAGGGGTGGTGGTGAGTCTAACTGTCTTAACATTTAATTCACTGCTCATCAGAATACATTCCAGACCCAAAAGTGTGCTAGTAGTGACTACTACAGTGTGCTAAGAAGAAAAGATCAAGGGCATGAAAATGGAGGAGTGAGTGTTTTTTTCCATTTTTTAAATGAGTTAATGTACCCTTATATAAATAAATAAATAAATAAATAAATAAATAAATAAATAAATAAATAGATAAATAAATATATATATATATATATATATAAAAACACACAACAACAACAAAAAGTAACAAAAAAAGAAAAAAAGAAAAAACAAAACAAAAAAAATCAAGCCCTATATTTGATCACTTCCTGGAAAGGCATGAATGTGTTTGTGGCTGTTTTTGTTTAATATTCTACTTCCTCTTTTCTCTATATATTTTTTCTGCAAATGATATTATGTGCAAACACCAGGCAAGTTAACTCAAAAGGGTGAATCAACACAAGTCAAAATGAAATTTACATTGAAGGCTTCCAAACCAAAGGGAAGGACAGGATGTGTCATCAAATATGTTTTGTCACCTTGTATTATACAAAATGTTATTTTCTAAAGAGTCAAAAAAAGTCTGTGAAACTTATTATGGGGTCTCCTTGTATTTAAATGTTAATTCACTGTATTTAATTTTCAATGATACATTCAGAATCAAGTGTTTGGTTTCAGTTTGTGAACATAAGCAACACTTATTCATATCAAAGTGTTTAAATAAGAACTCAGGAGGTTAAACCTACAAAAATCAGTACTTTTCAAAATAAAAGTTATTTACAAAAAGTAGTTTTTAAATTAGATGAGAAAAGTGTTTAAAATAATTACTTTTACTGTATAAAGAATCATTTTATTTTAACTGTATAGCTCTATCTTTCAGAAACAGAAAGCTGATGCTCCCAGGAAACTCATCCCAACCATGTAGCTTTATGTTTGAAATCAGTGACATAAACAGCTAATATGTATTTATGTTGAAGGTAATGCAAAATCAGTCATAAAGGAATTTGCAGAGGGTAGATTGTTAAAGGGAAATATTACCTAAATAGCTTTTAGTTTAATAAAATGAATGTGATGAAAACACTGATAATAGAACTTATACTTTACTTTAGTGATTCTTGTAGGAACTTTCATTCCAGTCATTGTCTATGGGCTCATGTAGTGACTATTGTATGTTCAGTTTATTCCAACCACCATATAATGAGAAAACAATTTAATGGTTTTGGTCACAATAGTAAGATGTGAGTTAGTCACAAAAAAAAATGTAAATTTCAATAGAGTTCACTAGGGAGGGTGAAATTGAATTGCAAATGTGTAACGGATGAGTATATGAATTTTGTAACAATGCAACAGTCTCAGTATTTGTGTGACAAGGTAAAGGAGCCTTGGGATGTGCATTGATTTTTATTTGCTTAAGAAAATGTTTATTTCCCTGACAACTCTCCTGGGTCCTTCTCTACAATCTGTTCTTTATACCTATGCTTCTCTTGGACCTGTGTCACTTTTTTCACAAACCAGAACTGAAGCTGCAAGGATATATAAACTTTAAGGTCAGCTTTGCACATGGGTTATTTTCAGAATCCAAGAAGGCCATTGTTTACTATGTACTATGGACACCTGTCAGGGACTGGTGGCAGTGAACTTCATTGGACTGGATTCTAGATTCCCCCAGTGTTCAGAAAATTGTAAACATGGCATTGGCATGGTTTATTTCTTTGACTTTTTTTTCTATCTTTATCTTTTTAAGTGCACGATGGAAGTGTGGAATAAATGTAGAGGAAGTTATCAAACCATAGTCATATTTTAGGCATCCATAAGTGTTAATTTAGCTGCCTTGGGAGTACATTTTTTGTTCTATTTTTAATGTAGATTTAAGCACTTTGAATAGCATGATTCAGGGATTGATGGGTAATATTTGATATTCTCACAACTTAAGAAACTTTTTTTTAATGTTTTGTCATATTTTTAAAAAATGAAATAAATTGAGAAGCTATCTATGGCTTTAGAAACATTCCTCCCAAGTATTCCTCTATCAGCTCCATGTGAAAACAAATGAAGGAACTGTCATGCGTTCATGTGCTCTATGTTTAACAAAAGTTATGTTAGAACTCACAATAAAAGCAGAAAAAATGTCTTTTCCTTAGTGCTTAGGTTTCATCCTTCTCTTTTTTTGGTGGGGACTATGAGGGATAAGAATATTCTAGTTGTAGAAACGCAATTGAAAGTGTGACTATGTTAGCCAAGCTGAGGGAGAAAATGGGCCTCTGGACTTAGATGTGTGTGGTGTTTGCTATTGCCTGTTTTTCAGCCATCACTGCTCAGGCTCCAAGTGACACATTATGGATTCAAGAGTTCACCTGGTTCTTTAATGTTACCTCTAATTGCTGCCTATGAGCGTCCTACCCTTTATACTGGTGCTCGAATCTTTGTTTGTAATCCATCCCTTAGGTCTCCTGTGGGCAGAGAAGAAATTTATATCTCATGCAGCTAGCTCCTTTAAGTTTAGATTAATTCTATGAAATAAATCCAAGACACAATGAGTTAAGAAACCCGAACCTACTATATTTATATAACTAAACACCTGATTGTTCAAACAACTATTTTGTGTTTATTACTTTCTTTATAATATATGTGTTTGAACCCTATCAACTTAAATAGCTAGATATTTGTTTATTTCTTTATTATTTAGTATTTCATAACCAGAAAAAATATTAACTGAGAGCCAACCCCTAAACTCTGAGTTTTGTTTATCCTAGAAGTCATGAACTTTGACAGATACCATTTATGTAAATTAAGATCACCATTTCTAGGAAAACAATTCATACATTGGTAAATTATTTTCTGATTCTGGAATTATATCCTTTTTCTAAGACGTATTTTTTTATCCTGTGCTTAATTTTTTTCTTTTTTAAATTTGCTTTAAGTTTATATCATTAGTCCCAGAAGAAAGCTTATTGAAATTCAAAAGAGACTGTTAGTATTGTACGTAAAATGACTGAATGGAAATAAGAATACACAGACACCGAAGAGGAAAATTCCTTATTGTCTCTAACCTGAACTTGCTTGGTCATTATTCCCATTATTGTCATAGTTGATTAAGAGAGGTGAAATATTATTAAATGAGTTACAAATCTTACCTACAGTCACACATTACCTATCACTAAAATGTTTTTTTAACAATATATACAGTTATTACAAAGAGATGATGGTGCAACTGAGTTCCCTAAAAGAGAAACTTGTCCATGGAAGCAGAGCTATTCTTTGCCTTTTCATGAACACTTCTCTCTTTGTTGTTCTGAGCAAAGAAGGTAACTGACAGTCAAATTTTGATTATCCTTAACAACAGACCTTAAACTTTGACTCAGGGAACCATTGAGTCTATTAAAAAAGATTAAAGGAAATAATGAAGTCCTTGGAATTCCAGACAAAATTTTGAATGTGTGTGAAACTGTTTTCCTGGATGTAAGTCTTAAAGGCATCCATCATCTAAAAAGCTATTGATATTTGGATTTAGAGCATATTCTCAGAAACTGGCATTTAGATAAACCACACATTTTATAGGCACTGATATGGCTTCTATTCCTCACCTTCATTCATGAAAATTCAGGGGATGCTTATTCTTTTAACAAACAAAGGCAATTCCTCTTCCAGCATGATTTAATTTATGGGACACTTGGTTTATAGTGAGGAAAAACTTTGACGACAAGTAATTTGTGCCCAGATAAATGAGGATTGACTTATTATTACTATGATAGTTTACTCAGTTCTTAATTTACTTGAGAGATAGTTTGGGGGAATATGAAATCATGTAACTTGACATGATGCCTATTACATTAAAGTTTATTATTTAGGTTTAACCTTATTTCCTAAAAAGTAAGAAGAATTAACCTAGTATAGGAGTAGGAGAAACAACCATTCAACATGCTTTTCCAAAGGGACCCAATTTTCTTGTGCCAAGATTTTGGATTGGTTATATACTTGGTTTTCAGCAATTGTGCTTTTTGCCAGTTTTAGGACTTATGATGTAATTTTGGGCCAATATGAAGAATTTTGAGAATAAACTGAAGTGAGGTGGTCATTTAAAGTTTTACTTTTTAGTCATGATTGGCAACAAGGTGATAGTTTGTGTTACGTTAATAATTAAGATAGAAGGAACTCTAAGAACTAAATTTGAGTAAAGAGGGGTGATGAGTTAATCTTAATCCTAATCTTATGTGTTTTGTCATCATTAAACTTCACTAAAAAGAAAGAACTCAGCTATAATCTTCCATTGAGCATCATTTCTTCCTTCCAGGCTTAGAATACAAAACATCTCTCCATCACATACATATACAATATATAAAATGAAAATTAATTTCTGCCCTTTAGTATATAGTTCTCCATCCACTATTTTCATTGATCCATCCTCTAGGACCCACAGCCTGAAAAGTTTTTTCTAACAAAGGCAATCACTCTAAATCATTCCACTGTATTCCCCTCACAACTAAGTGAATAGAAAGTAAAACTGTACATGAACTAGAGACTATTACATGCAATATTGATATTTTGTAAATTTCAATCTTCATAGTCCAGATAATCTTAAATTCCAAAGGGCATGGTGGTCATTAAAAAAAAAAGGTTTAATGTAAAATGACATGTTAAATTGTACATGAACATATGGCAAAGTAAATTGAATCTATCCAATGGGAGACTAAATTTGGGGAGATCAAATGTGAATACTTTAGGTTAATTCTCAACTGGGATGAAGTCACATCTTTGTTAGCATACACGGACAGTTGTCTGTATGCCCTTTGCAGCATATGCTCCTGGTAACTAGAATCCTTAGTGTGTTCTTTCCACCAAAGTAGTGGAGATATGTTCATATAACCTGCTATTGAATTGTAAAAACTTCTACATTTTCAGAGTTTGAGGAAACCCAAATAGGAAAGTGAATTTAGTCATTTTCCTCCGGTGGTGTTCAAGTCAAAGATTAAACTCAGACACTCTCAAATATGTTCAACAGTCAGTAAAAAGTGCATTTTACATAGTATTTCCCTTTAGTTTTGCCTACCGTCTTTGATTTTGTACAATCTAGAATGTATGTAACTCATGTGTAGGTGATGGAGGAGCTCCTTTTTTTCTTAGAATACTTACAATTATATATTTGGTTTTGTTTTGACTAGCAATAGGAAAATAGACATATAAAAGTGTAAAAATGAGAAATTTTAAACTTGAATTATAATTTGTGTTTTATAGTCGTTTCATAAGTCTGTTGCTCTCTATGAGTATGCTCTCTATATATCCTGTAAAAATAAATTTATATGTTACATAGAAGTTCAAGAAATTAAATTATTTATTAAGCTACAAATGTTTCTTCTGGTTTCTACCTGATCATAGATGAAAATAAATTAATAATGTGTTGTCGGAACATATGTAAGTACCTTTGTTGATTTGGTAACTCTTGTTATATTTTTCTTTCCCTCTCTATGTCTGTATAAGCTTATAACTCTTAGACTTAATTCGTAAGATGAATGTGAAGAAAGGGGCTTAAGAGATGCCCAGTTGGCTGAACAAAAAGAAATACCATGTCAAAAAGTCAGGTCCACTTACAATCCCTCTTTTTTCCTTCACTAATAGATTATGGAAAGGTTTGAATCACAAACTTGATCACTTAAAAGTTATCACGTTAATGATATTTTCAAGGTTAAATCCTGCATTTTCCCCTCACCTACTTCATAAAATTTTTTGAGAAACATTATAAACGTGAGTCCTCTTTGCTGTTTCTCTCCCTTACTTCTTGCTCCCCAAGTATTTTATTCCTTTCTTTTTAAGATAGTACTCACATAATGACCTTAAAATAAAGTCCCCTCAGGTAATATTTTAAAATAATCAAGATCTTTAATCATCTTATTTTTCTACTCTGTTTGCACCTTCTTGTAGTACACAGTCATTCTGAAAGGGAAATATTTTTAGCCTTTTCACTTTATGGTAAAGATAAATAAACTTAACTATTTATTTATTTCTGGGGAGGGGAATGGTGATAAATCTTCCCATCCCAAGCATAACAAGAGAACAACCATAAACCACTTAGAATGAATGGACTGTGTAAGCAGAATTCATATCTTAGGACAGCCTTTTAATAAACACATCAAAAATGAAGCAGAGTTAAATTATGAAAATGGAAAGTAATATATTTTTTAAAAAAACATAAAGCTAGTTCAGGTTGGATTTCAAAGTAATTAATATATTTAAAATTTCGTGAAGTCATTTCTACCTCACGAGGGTTTTTCAATGTGAAAAAATAACTTCTACTGAAGAAGTAAAATGTTATATGGATTATGACTCAGTGTATAATTTCCATATTGTATTTTAAATTTGAATCATAGGACTGACCTATTAAACATATCAGGAGACAACTCTCTATTTGAAGACTATTTGGGGACTATTTTGCACCTCTCTCTCTCTCTCTCTCTCTCTCTCTCTCTCTCACACACACACACACACACACACACACACACACACAAATTCTCAGGAACTTTCAATTACACTATTATTGACAGGTAGTTAAAAGATTCATATTCATGAAACATCTTATTTATTCCTAGAAGATTCCTAATTGACATCATATCTATACTTATTGGAAAAATAGAAACGAAAAATGAGGCAAATATTCAGAGAATTAAAATGATAATGACCCAAACACTTACTGCTGTGGTATTTTTAGCTTTTATGTGTGGCCTATAAGAGTAATTCAAACAAATTCCTTTTTTAAACTCAAATTTTGAATCAATATTTAATGCCAAGTAATACTAATAATGTGTGTGGGATAAGTTCTGAAGGACAGAGAACATCTAAATTTGACAAATATTTTACCAATTGTTTACCCAATTGGGGATTTTCATCCCAATGATATGTTAATTGGTTTTAAATGGTATACATAAGGAGGTTTTTATTTGAATAGTTACATGTGTTTGATTTAAAATGTGTTAAGATTTTTAAAAACCTTTAGTACATAAACTTGACTTTATGGATAGTATTTCTAGTTCTGCTTACATGGTATAATGATATATACTTACATGATTTAAATAAAATATAGGTAAATAACAGTCTAGGAAAGGTGATAAATGGCAAAAGTCATCAAGATGGTTCACAAAAAAAAGTGGATAATGGAAATACTGCTAAGGCAGTCAAATTTCTTCTGGAAAAAAAAAAACTAATAAAAGGTAAAACATTCTACTTCTGGGGAAAAGAAACTAATAAAAGACAAAACATCCCCCCCCCAAAAAAAAAGCAGAAGAACATGCTAAATGCCTATATAAACAACAAACAGAACTGTAAAATTATGAAAATCGATACCTGGTTTAAATTAAGCCATTAAATATCTCAGTTTTCCTATTGTCCTTAGCAATAAAGAACTGTTTACACACTTATGAAGTGGAAAGGAAAACTGGACTCTGAATGAAAATCCTTTCTTAGGTAGTCCCAGGCTGAACAAAGAACCATTTCTCAGCATGCTTTTCTAAAATAAAATGAGAACTTGAATGCTAAACATTATAATGTGTGAAGAGAAATTATGATTTTTTTTGGCATAAAGGTTAGACATAAAGGTTATACAAGAGGTAAAATTGTTCTTTCATAGCATCCTTCTCGTGGGCTTACTAGTAATAGTTCTAAAACCTATGTGTAATTAGAATCACCCAGGAAGGTTTCAAAAGTCTCAAAGTCTCAGAAATTCAGAACAAAAACGAATCTGGGGGTTGTCCCTATTGTTAGGTGGTATTATTATTATTATTATTATTATTAATTATTATTATATAAACCCTTCAGGTGATTCTATAAGACAAAGTTGAAAACCAAACAGGTAGGTCTCAAATTTTAGGCTTCAGAAGAATTGACTGGAAAGCTTGTTAAAAATGGAAATTCTAATGGAACTCCAAATAGTACCAGGGTGGGACCCAAAATCTATTCACTTAACAGGCTTCCAGGTGATTTTAATGTGGAAGCCCAAAGACCACGTTTTGACAAACACAGGTATAGGATTTGTTGTTTCTGTCAGTACAACTGCTGTCACTCTTTGAAATACAAAATTAAAGTTTGCAGAGGATGAATTTCACCATAAACTGGATCTTTCTTTTTAAACAGTTCCTCCCAATTTACTCCTCAGAACTCCAAATAAAGAAGTCCTGAAAAAACTGAACTATATAGACAATTACACTTTGAGAATATTTCAGCAAGAAGGAGGAAAAAAGAACTAGTCAAGAAAACTGAGTCCAAATTTGTCATGAAATGTATGACTTCGAAAAGTAAATCCACCATCATAGAAGAAAAAGTGAGCTAATTAACAGTTGTGTTAATTAAAAACACACCTTCCAAGAGAATACATATCTACTGTCACTTCTGTTTCTGTTAAGGAAGAAAAATAGTAAAATTAAGGATATCCCCAAAGATACTGGTTATGAAAATAAACATATCAATATCAAAATTTTTTAATTAGTTGGACTTAATTAACAATTATTTTCCCTCACATTAACAATGAATTTATGAAAAGATGAACTCCAATGAAGATTTTTCCAAAAGTCCTTTAACTTAAGAATCACTTAGTAGCATTTGTTAATGGCATGGATTACTCGCTCACACTCCAAAACAATTGAACCCTAGGAAATTTTTAAGATCATGTAATTTGGGGAACCCTAGTGAATGACATAAAGTCCAGGACTATATTCATGCAGTACTAATAAATTTACTTAATTTTATGTAGGTTAAGTTAAATGGATCATCTTGCATTATTTCAGTAAAATGACAGCCTCAATAACAATGACAAACCATTTGGTTCTTTATTTCACATCTCAGTCACTTATTCTGATGATATATTTCCAGCCACAGATATTTATCTCACTGGGTTAATGTTGATCTTTATGTCCCTTGTTATATCAGAAGTGACTACCAGTGATGAGGTTGCTAGCTTCTGTTTCTTAAGACGAATGTCCTGTTTGATGTCTGATTCTCATAACTAATCTTGTCACTAATCCTAAATGCATATATCAAGGGCATGGCTGTTGTTAGTTGAGAGAAAATATTCTTATACATTCTAGAGAATTGGTTTAAGTTTTTCCAACCATATTCTAGTTCCTTCCACTGTAGGCCCTCTTACTATCTAGGGTTTTATAACACTAGATTATCCAAAAAATAATGTTCAATAGTAAAATTTTATTGAATGCAAATACAGCCTTTTTAAAATTTTTACACTCAAGTGAAGGAGACAATGTACCAATTGAGCATGATTTATTTCCAGAATGTCTTCTGGACAGTAACAGTTCAAGACAGTAAACTTTGACAGCATGAAGCATTTAGCGTGCTAAATTATGTGTGAGTGTGTGTGTTATGTGTGTGCCCTCTAATTAAAAACACACTACCCATATATTTATATAAGCTCGATCAATATATGCTACATTAAATAAATAGTTATATGAATTCCCAAGATAATGTACTGCATCAAGAAATTATCCAGTGAATCATTTTTGCACAGGCTAAAAATAAATACCACGATTTCTGTTCAACTAACTTTTCTTTAAGTACATGCATTTTATCTTAAAGGAGAGAGTCAGCTCATTCTTGCTTTCCCCATAAAAATTTTGTGATAGTTTCCATTTATTACTTTTTCCATTAGGTGGTAGCCCTGAATTATTTATTTATAAAAAAATGAGGGAGGTGAGGTATTGTACTCAGCGACTATCATAAGAAAAGCTTGTGAAAGCACCAAAGTTATTACCATGGGTTTTCTATCTTTTAGTCGACTCTATTTTACAGGGCTGTGAAATAACTTATTTTTTCAGATTCCATTTAAATTATGTCCTTAGCAAATAACATGTCCTCAGCAAAGCCTAACTTTAGAAACACAGTTACTGATAGGATTTCTTTTTAGTTTTACTTTACAGAATCTGAGCCATCACTGAAATGAAATAAAAACAACAGAATTAAGTAAATTTACAACTGATTATCTTATGAGTACTGCATTCTAAATAACCTGTGCTATTAGGTGACCTTGTATTCATAGTCATCTTCACAGGCATCTGAATAACGTGTATATTTTTGTAAGAAAATTGGACATGCAATGAAAAATTACAGGGAGAAGATAGCAGAGATTCCTGCTGGTGTAACATTAGAAAAGTAGACTTTTGTGTTGATATCTCTAAAGATTTTAACTATGGCTTATAGGTAAGACTATATAAACAACTGTAGCAAGAATAACATACTTAGTATTTTGTGCTTTCATTTCTAAGAGGGAAGGAGATCACTCACTTATGAATGCTGCATATGTTAGTAATAGAGATAGTGATTTTGTAATTTTGATTGCACTTGCCTTAAATTTTTTCCAAAAAGAAATTATATATATAAACAAATGTAGATGAGGATGGTTAAAGAACATTGTTTAAAAATAGGCAAGTTCTACATTGATTATACTTTTTTACATAACTTAATGCATAATGGCAGAGTATATTTGCCAGATCCATATAAGGAGTATATGAGCACATGATAACAGCAGTTGGTATAAGCACAAGGTGTTCTATGTTTAGATTAAAAATTAACAGTGATAACTTTTGGTGTGACTACTTTGAATTTCAAAAAAGTTGAATGTTTAAAGATAAATTTATTACTTGCATAAGAATATTTTTGTATAATATTGGGAAAGTTTTAAGAAATGGACTTGCTTTATGGAGTGCAATTTCAGAGACAATAAACAGGGTATGTGTCCAGTTTGTAAAATGTTTTCTTTCAAGATTACTCTTTTGCTGGTTAAATGCAAGGATATGATGACTTGAAATACTTTTTTGTGAACTGAACAATACCAACAACAACAACAACAAAAATAAAGCAATGTGAATAAGTTGCGTATGCAAAATTCTTTTGATCACTGCTAGTAGATCCTGAAAACAGTAGCGAAGATCCATTTTTGTGAGTATAGTGCTAGAAATAATTATCAATGGTTTGCCCTTCAATGCATGAATGTTTGAGTCAATTATTATTTTTCATTATAAGAAAAATATAAAGTGTTTTGTTTTTTAAAAGAATTTTTATTCTTGAGGCTTCAGTGTAAAATTACATTTATTTTCTAAAATTAACAATAAGACTAGTTAGTAGTGTCCATACTTCTTATTAAATATTTATGACATTAAAACTAATATATGAAGACAGTTCTTAAGTTTATAAGAGTTTCTATGCATACCTATTAGTGAATGTATGTCTTGGGTAAAAATGTTAGATGATTTTTGAGAAAGAACATATTTATTAAAATGGTGCACTGGTTAATATTTATATAATATATACTATGTATATACATATATATATACACACACACACACACATATATATATGTATGTATATATATAAAATCTCCCTATAATGTACCTATATTTAGTTATATACCTTGCTTTGAAATCTATAAATGATAAATGTGATAGTGAATTTGTTTGAGGACTGAAGAGTATCTCTATGGCTAAAAATGTCTCTTGAAGAATAAAATGAGAGGCTATATCATTTAGGAAGACAATAGCCCCAGAAAAGATGTGTGGATTTTTCTATATGCTTTTGTGAGTAATACCCAATAAGTGGTTTTAAGGTGTTTCTATTAATTCTTCCTAATTAAGAAAAAAATATAGAAACTGAAAATAAGTTGTTGGGGATTTTTTGTTGTTTTTTTTTGTTTGTTTGTTGTTCTTTTTGTTTTTTTACTGGGACAATATCTGTGACAAGAAAACCAGAAAAAGAATCACATGTTTTTAAACATGAGGTATTATACCTGCAACATTGTGGGGTGTAGAAAAAGTGCTGGACTAATACAGATTTTTTTTTTGAGCTTGCAAAACATTTCTTCCAAGAGGCCAAGAGCATTAAAATGAAAACCTAATTTTTAGTTCATCGCAGATGTTCCTACACCCATGGTAAGTATTGCTACTTCTTAATGATGTACAGTTATTCTATATTTTGAGCATCTATGTAAAAGTTTGCAGTTATTACTGCATTAGGTTGAGCCCAGGGGGAAATGCCAAAATCAAGAGTGGATGGATGCAATTGCTTAAAAAGTATTACAGGCATTTATTTGGAAGAAAAAGAGCATTTAGATTAATACAAATAACAATGAAAATTAACTTGTGGAAGTTGACCCTAATTTCTTACTCCCCAACCCTATTGTTATATATGACATCACTGAATCTAATACATTGACACACTCTAATTTTTTTCTTGTAATTCATTTAAGAGTTTGTCTAAATTAACAATATAGAGTCCTCCTCTTTGTTCTATCTCTCTAATATCTGTCTTTAAAAAAACAAGAAGACAAAACTAATGACCCTACCAATGCACAACATCTGTTGTATTTTTTTTTCTTCCTCTGATGTTCTGAGCATCCCTGCTCTAGTGCTGGAGGGTTGTCATGTAGATACAGTCCCAGATTTGTATTAAGGCTATAGAGTTTAACTTTGCCGTGATAGTGTTAACATATTCAGGGTATGACCACTTGGATAACAAGTGGGTGGGTCTCCATGGTTAAGGATCTGAAAGTATAATTTACACTTGTCTAGGCCTAGATCTGTTAATGGACCTAAGAACAATCATTCTTATACAAACTCATGCTAATTAAGCATTTAAAACACAGTCTTCAAACCAAATGATAGTTATTAATAGTGAACAAGAAGACCAGTATGTTCTTGTCACCTTGTAGGAAAGCCAAATAATAATCAGAAGTTTAAAAAATGTGGAATTGTAAAGAGAAAAGTTAGTAGAAAGAACTTAATATCAAGTGTCATGATACACCTGTCTCCACCACTGAGATATAGCTGCCAATCAAAGTTTCTGTCCTGGGCATTTTCTTCCTAACACAGAACTAGAAACACAGAGACAAATTCTAATTGCTGATGTTTACTTTTTCTGGACTCCCAGATGCTCTGACCTTCCCATGAAATAAGAAGTACAAACTGGTAGTTACAAAATAGTCATGGGGCAGTCAAATGTAGCATAAAGAATATAGTCAATAATATTGTAATAACTATGCATAGTGCCAGGTAGATACTAGACTAATCAGGAGGATTATTTCATAAATTATATAAATATCTAATCAGTATGCTATACATCTGAAGCTAGTATAAAATGATATTGAATGTCAACTCTAATTGAAAAGTAAAAATTAAAAAAATAGTGCAGCTTTAAATATGACAATATAGCCATGCCTTGTTCTCAATTCCTGGAATATGGGGGCTAACACAACTTCACAGGCATTCTTTTGTAGATATTCTTTTTGGGAAGCTGATCTTCTTAAGCATTTTGTTTACTTTCAGTCTCAGAAGGTAACCTTAATTTTCAACTTTTGGGTCACATGTTATTTGGGGTTAAATAAGCTCATTACACCATTAAGATCTATTGATTTGAGCTGCTGATGTTTAATAATTGAATTAAACATTATAGACCTCATTTACCTCTTAAAATGTATAGGGGACAAACATGAGCGAAATGTTCCTAGGGCTTGTTTTGAGATTCTGGCAGAGGAAAATAGCTGTTTACTGTGTTCAGTTCATCTGTTTTAGCCTTTTTCTAGACCCCCTTTAAGATTGTGATTAACGGAGTTGTTTATCTGCTTACCTAACTATATAGAAGTACTGGAGGGGACAACAGGATAGGGCAAAGAACAGACAAGTCATTCACTTTAAGCTGAGAGCTCTTGAGCATGTTATATGACCAATTTTACCCCTCAGTTCCACATCTGAAAAAAGTAGACAATAATACCTTTTTTGAAGGTAAGTTATAAGAATTCCTTCCTTGCTTGCTTCACTCATTCATTAATGCCAGACATTGTTCAGGCTGGGGTCATTCTGGAGGATCAGACAATATCCTTGACTCAAGTGTTTTACTCTCTAGTAGAGAGTGATGCAATAGGTTATTCTCTGAATCAGTGAGAAAATTTCAGACAGTGATGCATGTAATGACATGTGAAGTGACTACCTGAGTTGGTTAATTTATTAGAGTGGCTATGGAAGAGATTAAATTATGGCTGAATGTAGAATCAAGAGAAGGGGACAGCCAGGAAAAGATGTGGCATTAACAGATGTTCAGTCCAAAGGACAGGCTAAATACAAAGATCCTGAAGCAGGAATGAGCTTGGTGTGTTCGAGAAAAAAAGGAAGGCCACTGTGGCTAGGTCTTGTGAATATAGGTTAGAAGTAATACATAGAATGTATAGTATATAGTAGGATATAATTAAAGGGTAATTAGTATTATTGAAAGCAGGTTGGAAATTAGATTTTAAAATTCTGGTTGTCTTATTGTTAAATGTATAGTAACTTTTCATTCCATTTTTTTTGTCCAAAACATGTTTGAGTTATAATTTATCACTAATGTGTAGGAAAGATTTTAATAGGTTGCACTGAAGAACATTTATTCTCAAATCTCTAAGTATTTTACCAAATCAGCTATAAGAAAAGCAAAATCAAACCCTAAAAATATATACTCAGTTTACGGACTAGATATGTTATATCAGAACCATAGGCTAATCAGGAACTATATAGTTCTTACAAGGAAATCAGCAGAAGGCCAAAGATGGACATGTAATGCTCACAAACTGGGCAAGAACCAATGTGATATAGTTTCTCATGTCTCACCTCACCATGATACGCAGAGTTAGGAAGGGGAGATATTGGCAAAGAGGCCTGGGCAAAGTGCATTGATTTAGTTCCCTATTGCTGTCTAACAAACCATCCCAAAGGCCATTGATTTCAAACAATAACCATTTTATTAACTCTCATGTGAATTGACTGGAATCAACTAGGCAGTTCTTCTGCAGCTCTCATTTAGAATCTCTTACACACCTGTGGTCATATTACAGATGAGAATTGTTCTAGCTGGGTTAATACTGGAGAATACATGGGAATGCTAGGATGACTGTGTCCCTCTCCTTTCTCATGCACTTCAGAGCCTCTATTCTCCATTTGGCCTTTCTACGAGGTTTCTTCATGTATTCTCTCCATCTGGATATTGGACTTCTTATATGGCAGCCCCAGTTTCCCAAAAATGAGGGCAGCCTGGCCTTCTTAAGGGTCAGCATTACTTTCACCACATTCTTTAAGGGACTCAAGTCAGATTCATTGTCATTGATTGTGGGAGGAGACCACACAAAGGCATAAATTCCAGAAGGCATGGTTCTTGGAGGCCACCTTTGGAGACTGACTACCATAGAGTCAATGAGAAAAACAGAATGTGTAGGGTTGAAACCTCTGTTTAAAGCCAGGCACATGGTCCCACCTCATGAATCCACTACATTTTTGGCCACATGGAAAGGCAGGAAGTCCACAGCTGCCTTCATTATCTAAGCAAAAGTGTCAAATCTTGAATGCTCATTAGTACCATCAAATTTAAACAAAACAAAACATACAAGCAGAAAACCCTCTCTTCCTTCTTTTTCCACCTTGATATGAGGGGTCCTTTCTTATGTTAATCAAAACTCACTCTGCTTACAGGAGAACAGGGAACTAGCTAGGAGAGGTTTTATATTGAGGTTTAGTGTTACTAGTAATGAACTAATGACAAACCTACATCAGCAAAGTGCCCAGGGATCCCTCCCCAGATAAATAAAAATTCTGAAACACATAGACTTCAGTTATTTTCTAAATGAAGTCCTCAGAACTGGGAACAAACCATAGATATATTTCTCTAACCAAGAGGTCATATTAACACTTTGAACAAGAATGGAAAATTTGAAGCTGTGTTAAATTCTCATTATCATTTCTTTGATCAAATGTATATTTTCCTCCTTTTCACAACGTTTTCGCAAATGCAAATATGTGCTTAAACATTACCCACAGAGCTGCAACTGGGAGAGCATCCACTGAATGTTTAAATATGCAAATCAGCACCTTAGAGAGGAGAAGATGAACCTTCCTTACTTGGCTCTTTTGTACACAGCAGCAAGCTGTGAGAAGTACAATTAAATAGAGTCTCTCTGAACTCTTCCATCAAGAACTATATATTATCAACTGAACTATAAGTGGCTGTGCTGCCAGAAGTCTTAGCAAAATGCAACTCATGCCCCAGAGAGATTCCAAATGGAATACAATTGCAGTTAAATTGAGACACCATTAAGGAAAGTAGCCCAAATCTGTGTTCATACAGATCAAATACAAAGTTTTGTTTGAAAGTGGGCTCAGTCATTTCATTCTGTGGATGATTTTAAAAGTAAATATGGATTATGAATATAGAAGGATGAAGGTAGAAGCTTGGAGTCATCTACTAATGGTATTTTATTCATAGGAAACTACCCAATTCAAGAAATAGTGACATTCACTAAAATTTTGAAATAATTTTTCCAAAAATATGAACAAATGCAAATGAATCTATGGATACTAATTAAATGATGCACCAAGTGTTAGTGAGGTCATGAGGAGATGAAGAAATGGGTATTCTTATGCACTGTGGGCAGGGGACCCCAACCCCCAGGCCATGACCTGGTATTGGTCTGTGGTCTGTTAGGAACCAGGCTGTACAGCAAGAAGTGAACAGTGGGAAAGAGAGCAAAGCTTCATCTGTATATGCAGCTGCTCCCCAGCACGTCAGCTCCACCTCAGATCATCAGGCATTAGATTCTCATAGGAGCACTTGTCCCTTGTGCCGAAAAGGTTGGGGACTGCTGCTTTAGAGTGAAAAGAAGGTATCAGTTCTCATCTACCTAGTACCTTTCTTTCTCTTCATTTTAGAGTCTGTTTAATGGTCTATAGTCTACTGAACATTCCACTGAATCTTTTCCAGGGTTTCTAGAACACCACACTACTTGGAGTATATATTTTAAGGTGGCATCCTCATACACAGAACCACCCATCTTTCTTCTAGTTCCATTTTCCCTTCTCTTAGTTATATTTCTCCTTTCTCCCTTTCCTCTTCTTTTTCCCCCCTACATTTTAATAAAAACTAACGTGACATAAAGAAAATTATATAAGCTTTATAATCAGGGAAACATAACTTTCAATCCTGGCTTCTCAACTTTTTTATGGACCTTTGTCAAGTTAGTTTTAATCTATTTGAGCTTCAGTTTTTTCATCTGTAAAACAGAGATAATACTATGTAGTGTTTTGTGAATATTAAATTTACATATATTGATAGGATGCATAAAAGGTATCTAGGTGGATTATGTAATGCTAGGTACTGCAATGATTTAAAAATATCCAGTGGTCTAACTTACTAGAATTTTACTGGTGTTGCTCTTCCTGGTCAGCCAAGATATAATCCTAGATGTTGGGATTTTTCTTGCATGAACTCAACATGTGTGTGTGTGTGTGTGTGTGTGTGTGTGTGTGATATTTGCTAAACACAGCATATTATAACTAAACACACAATAACATTGTTTTCCCACCTCGTCCCTTAGAGCCACTGCCTCAATAGGAAACTAACCTTCCTTCTGAGGAATCACAGGCAACACTTTCACCATTTGCCACTGCCTTATGTGGAGCTATATCTTTCCAACATCTGATATCAGTTTATACACCACCCTACAACTGCCTGCTAAGCCAATAACACATATTTAGGCTGATAGTAGCACCCAATTTCAAGGAACCAATTTCTGTATTTGTGATGAAGATCAGGCTAGATGATGTAACAAACAAACCCCCAAGACCCAGTATACTCTCTCTCTTTTAACAATCTAATGCTAATGTCCCTGCTAATCCCATGACCTTTGACAAGCCAAAGGCTCCTTTCATTTGTGGTTACACCACCTCATAAGGCCTCAGCACCCTCTGCATCTAGCTGGCAAATGGAAGGAAAGAGCGTGTAGAAGTCCCTCCTGATTTTTAAAGGCACTGATCTCAAGGTAACATGTATCCCTTCTGCTCTATTCTGTTGGAGAATGTACGTGGTGGTTTAGGTTCTACAGGATGCAGAGTCTGAGATGGAGATTAACATGAAAGAATTTCAATAAGGAATGGTTTTGGAATTAACATCTATATTAGGGAAGGGAAGAAAGTAGGATTGGGCAGAAGAAGAAGTTGGGTTGTGCTTCTGTTCCATAAAAGACCTCCCACAGGGAACTGTGAAGTTGAGATGGTACTTTAGAGTTGTCCCATGTTATGACACAGGTACCCGTCATTTATACTCCAATATAGTCCAGTCATTGGATGCAGGCTGCCTCTGAAGAGGGGATGTGAAATTTCCAATCTTTCTTTAAATAGCAGTGTTCATTGAAACTAATCATATAATATTGCAATAATTTCTGACATAAAAATACTTTTTTTGAATTCAAGTCCATAGCTGCATGTATGGCATAAAATCAGAAGTTCCTAGAATGTTCCAAAGTCAGGTTGGCCAAGCAAAGATGATTTTTCATTGAGATTTGTGTTTTCACATCACTAGGGACTTCTAATGAATGCATGTTCTTCTGTAAGTGCTCTTCTGATTTTGATACATAATCCACCCCCCCCCCCACCTTCAGTCTAAATTTGGCTTATAGTCTTCAATATTTCTAGGGGAATTAGTTCAGGTAAACACAAATATAGAGGATGAGAGGAAATCCCATGATACTTGCTACAGCATTAGAGAAACTAGCCTTTTTCACTTAGGAGAAACCAACCACACTGAGGCCCTAATCACTCCAGTACAATATGACTCTCAAACAGAGAAAAATAAAAGTCCACTGCCCTTTTGGCTTAGTAATGCCTAAAATTCCAACCCTGGAGATTCAATTGCTTAATCTAAAAGACCATGTTCAATTAAAATACAAATACCTTGGGTAAAATAAGGATGGCTTTTATCAGTTATTAACATCTTGAAATAAATAAATCTATCAGATTATTTTATGAACTAGCTTACTAGGAAAAGGAGATAAACTAGAATGCCAACTTTATTGATTGAAGGAATAGAATACCACCAAGTTTGTGCGTGAGAAGGATGCTATCTATCACAGCATTAAAATTACCCCTAAGATTTAGAGGCTTCAAACAACATTCATTTATTATCTCTCATTTTATGTGCAATTTGGGAAGGGACTAGCTGGGCCCAATGTTTCAGAGTCTATCACAAAATTATACTGAAGGTGTTTGCTGGGTCTGTGGTCTCATCTGAAGACTCATTTGAGGAAGAATCTACCTCCAAGTTCAATCACATGGTTGCTGGCAGGAGTCAGTTTTTTACCAGATTGTTCTGAGTGCCTCAGTTCTTCACTGGTTGTTGAACAGACGTTTCCCTCAGTTTCTTTCTGTGTGGACCTTCCGCACATGGCAGCTGGCTTCATTAAAGGGAGGTAGCTGGGAAAGCAAGAGAGAGAAACATAAATTGCCAGAAAGTAGGAAGTCACAGTCCTCTGTAACCTATAGAAGTAACATTCCATCACCTTTGCTGTATTATATTCATTAGAAGCAGGTCACTATGTCCAGTCGACACCCAAAAGGAGGGGATTAATCTCAGGAAATGGGAGATCATTGAGTATCACTTTGAAAAGATTCATACCACATGGTGGTTGACTGCAGGTTAATAGATGGAGGTTCTGATAGCAAACTTTGCTAAAATTGCATATCTTGTCTGTGCTGGGATTTGGCTCAAATGGTTTCTCAAATGTCATCATTCTAGCACCATAATCTTGAATTCATTAGAAAACAAGCCAAATGAAATCTAGAGCTTCTAGGATTCTCAATTTCATCAACAAAATAAGAATGATAATGCTTAGTTCAACGATAATGCTTGTCAATGGAGATCAACTGAGAACAATTCTAGAGGTATGATTATGTGTAATATTTATTCTCTGTATGTTTATTGATCCCTTAACATTTTTCTGAAATCATATGTGAAGTTAAAAATTTTTAAGACACAATTTAGGATATATTAGATATGCAAGTAAACATTAGAAAATCTGTGATCTATACCTGAACTACTAAGCAGAAAGTATATTTAAGCTATAGATTTGACTGGGCCTTGATTCTCCTTAGAAGTTAATCACTGTAAAACCAGTAAAATGAGCACAGAACAAATTCATTCCTCAGTGCTGTATGCAGATTGGGAATCAGCTCCATCAATGTTTGGTATACAAGAGGCTGGTAATTATAAGATTCTTGCTAATGGTTAAAGAGAAATCCAGGTACTCTAAATGCAGGCAATTTATCATTTTCTTGATTCACTGCAACCTAGGGACACTTCTTTATCTAATCTTCTACATAACTTATGCCAAATAAACACTTAAAATGTGCTGTATTTTTGCCCTGCACTATTTTCTCTATTTTTTCCTTCTAATATAAAGAATGACAATTGTTTTTTTTTACAACAATCTTTTTAAAAATGTATTTTAAGTTCACTCATTCCATAAACATTTATGGAATTTTTACAATGATCAAGGCTTTTTGAGAATTTAGTCTTATAAAAAAAATGTACTCAATGACCTTAAGGACCTTAGAATCATGAGAGAAATTATATGTCTATTAACAAGATAAATGCTTTTAAAATGATCAGTTTAAATTAGTGTGATCAACAAAGGCAACATTAAGTGCTATTTGACACTGGACTTTGAGGCCAAGGTTTGAGATATGCACAGGGAATTACAAGCAGTAGATCAAAGCATAATTTTTTAAATGCTACAAACATGATACTAATACAAATATAGAGTGAGCATGTTGTTAAAAATTTAACCCATTAATGAGAGAACCAGTAAGATGGTAAAAATGGTTCAAAGGAGACTTAAAAAAAACAGAGATTTATATCTCAGTAGGTCAAAAGAATGCTGACATGAATTTGCTGATAGATGAAAAATTAATATCCTACAGGGTAATAAAACTAATTCTTTAAAGTAGTCTTCACTCCTAAATCAAAATTTATAAGTTAACATGTAATTTCAGAGCCTGGGCCATGATCAGTAAACAGGAAATCAAACAAAGGTAAATCCTAAAATAATCCTTGGGTAGGCCTGTCAAGCAATGCTTCACATTTCACTCACTGAGACACACAAAAAAAATGACATGCAGTCATTCCTTTGTCTTTCTTCTAAGTATTGGATACTTTTTCTTTACAAGGATAAATGGCATGAACACGGCCACAGAGGTACATTTTCAGAGAAAGACTCATATGCAAAGGGTTGGCAGACTCTTATGTCAAGGGCAAATAGTAAATATTTTAGACTTTGGGGGCCATGTGATCTCTGCTGTAGCTACTCATCTTGGCCACTGAAGCATAAAAGCAGCCTTAGACAATAGATAAACAAATGAGTATGACTGAGTTAACATTAACTTTATTTTATGAATGCTGAAATTTAAATTTCCTATAATTTTTACACGTTACAAAATATTCTTTCTTGAAATTGTTTCAACCACTTAGTAATGTAAAAACCACTATACAGCCCATACAAAAACAGTTGGCAGGTTGGATTTGATCTGTGAGTCATAGTTTGCTAACCCTAATACACTAACTAGAGCAATGAGTTGCTATTTTGAATCAGTGACAAATAGGAAAACAAAGAGGGTAGGGTCAGGAAATACCTAGTCTTCAATAATTCTGCTCAGAGACAGGTAAGGTCTCAATGTGACCATTGGTTGGATTTTTTAAATGCCACTATAATGCTTTCATAAGAAAACATAAAAGAAGCGTTTTTAGATAAGGTGCAGGAGGGAGAGATTAGAAATAGGAAAATTAGGCAAGGATTTTTCATTAGTTAGCTATGAGGAGATAATCATGTGGTCCAGAGTATGGCTAAAGAAGAATTTCTCAACAGATTACATATATGAGGCATGAGAGAACAACTATTCATAGTTTACACATAAGATTTAAGGCAGAGACAATGAAGATTTCTTTATCAGAAAAAGAACATAGTTAATAGAAGGGCACAGAGATGGGGAGCACAGCAAAGGAACGTAGTCAGCATCAATGTAAGGGCAAGGTGGAGAGCCAGAGGAGAGAAAGAGCAATCAGAGGATCCTTTCATAAACTATATAAATGTCTAACCAATGTACTATATACTTGAAACTAACAATAAAATAAAATACAAAAACTAAATCACTGATATTTGTTCATCAGTTGTAACAAACGTACCACACTAATGCAGGCTGTTAATAAGAAAAACTGTGGCGGGGGGTGTGGGTGTGAACAATAATATAAACGGAGCCACTTTGAAATGGAGCCTGAGCTGCCATGCCAGAGGAGCTGCCTTGCACATTTTATGCCTCAAATATTTAAAATGTTAAAACATGGCAAAATAACCTTTGGACTGGGCCTAAAGCAACTATGTTTTCCAAAGAACTGTTTGCAAAGATAACAAGAAAGCAAATATTATGACTACAGGACAGATGGCTATGGGACTGAAAAGTTAAAACGTTCTAAATTTTTTTTTAAATTAACATCACTTTTACATTATCTATACCAAGCAAGGCCTTCCTTATATGGATGTAACTGTTCCCATCCTCTTCTCATAAACACCCCTGGTCTTTGTCTCCTCATTGGAACACTGTTTGGGGGTAGGCCTGAATCAGTTTGTCCCAAGTAGCAATTCTAATTGATTTCAAATAAATGCCTGCTGCCTCTCAAAAAAAAAAAAAAGAGAGAGAGAGAGAGAGAGAGAAAGAAAAAAAGAAAAGAAAAGGAACATAGTACTACATTGGTTGTAAATCAGCTGAGCCGGAGATATCCATGGAATTCCCACTATAAGGAGATTAAGCAGATTCTTGGGAATCCTCAAATGGGTTTTGGGAGACAGTACTTTCTAGAGGGTGATAAATGGATGGAGTGCTCAAAAAAAATGCATGGACAGAAAACCAAATTAAGGACAGAAGCTGCTGTATGTGGTGGTTGTGGTAGAGATAGGAGTAGAAGGTGGATTAATGGAATTCAGGGTAAAATCAAGCCTGTTCAAAAAAATAAAATAAATCTGGAAAATTGGGATTGTTTAGAATTTCAAAAGTCAAACCTTTCATTCATTCTGAGGAAATGATAGCTAAGAGTATAAATGTTATAACATTCATGGTCACTTGATGATTTCTTTTTTTTAAACTTTTTCAGGAATTAGAGATTCAAATTAAGCAAATGAATTTCTAAAGTGGCAGAATTTTAGATGACAGCTAATGGAGACTTTAGAAAGAGTTCTCAGACCCACCTCTAGTGTCTCTGAAAGTGGCATTAAACAGTACAAAGAAAGACAGGGTTAGAGTTATAATTATGACTGGTTCTCTCACTAATTATGTAAACATTCCAATGTCATTCAACAATTTAGGACCTTAGTCTCTTTATGTACATAGTGAGCTATCTCTAAAATTCCATGTAGATATAAAATTCAGTGATTCTATTTTGCTCTTCTCATATATAAGAATGGTACTGTGTAATTCCCAAAGGAGACAGTTAATAAATTGCATCTACACCTCTGGATCCCAAACTCTGGATCTCCAAGGAGTTATGTGGAGGTAGTAATGGAGATTCTGAGATTTTTAAAAATTATTTTAATATATCTCATTGGTTTAAAAGCTAATTAAGATGGCACCTCTATCCAGGAGAGTGCTTGAAATGCTAATATTCTTTGTTGCTGAAATCTTATTAACTTAGGAATGGAATATTATGTGCATCAGAAGCTCTGATTGGCATTGGTGACTGTTTGACACCTAAAAATATTAAAAGGATGCTTTACGAAAAAAGTTTGGAAACTTCTGGTCAAAATGAATCCAGATGGAATTACTGCAATAATACCGATGCCTGACAAACTAGTCATTATTCAAAGCATAACACTGGCAACAATTCCAACATACGATAAAATATCATTGACTCTCAGAAGATGGGAAAACTCCACAGCTGTGGTTTGCTTCTGCTGAAGAGTATACTTACACACAATTTGCCACCTGTCAGAGAAGAGAAAGGGAAATGTCCTATATGTGCATGAGGAATTAAGAGAAGCTTCAGATCATCTCTGGCTAAAAAGGGAGATAGGACAACATGGCTGCTGCTATGTTATAAAACAAGTGAGAATAAACTACATTTAAAGCACACTTCACCTTTTAGAAAAGAACTTTCACAAATATTTGATCTAAACAACAATAACTTCATAAAGCAAGAAGGAAAGATATTATTTATATCTTACAGCTGAATAAACTGAGGCTCACAAAGGTAAAAGCATAGCCTAAGATATCACAGGTACTAATCTTGAAGCTGGAATGTATTAGTAAGCTATTGCCACACCAGTACTGTGTAACAAATAACCACAATACCTTAATAGCATGCAAAAACAAGCGTTTATTGGTCATACATCTGGGGTAATTGGCAAGGCAGCTCTGTTTCTCTGGGCTGAGCTCAATCACACATTTAGGGTGTGGCTGACTGTTGGTTGAACTAGGATGGCGTTGGCTAGAATGACCAGAGAGACGGCTCTATACCACTGTATTTTATCTTCCTAAGCATGTTCCTTGGTCAATGACAAAAGAACAAGATGATAAGCAGACACACACAGGGCTTTCCCAAGCCTCTGATAACACCCCATTGCATATCATATATTCGAACTCAGAAATTAGAATCAATAGGAAGGTAAGAGTAAAGACATGGGCCCACTAATATTTACCACTTGGAATATCAAACTATGTTTTCTGTTTCTAATCTCATCTAATCTCTTTTTACCTTTCTAATGTGTATATAGCTCCCAAACTGAGGTACAAGTTCAAGGGAAATAGCTGAGAGAATAAATGTAATTTCTACTCTACTCAGATGTGCTGGATGACAATGTGGTCATCCTTTATTCTCTCAATCACTTCAAAATATTTATTGCCAACTGTATGTTAGGCACTATGCTGAGAAGCTTTTTGTTTATAAATGAATAGAGCAGTCACCTCAGCTTTTTTTTTATAATTGTATATCAAACCATTGTATTAAATCACGTTAGTATAAAATTTCTTTTATTTACACTCCTGAAATTCAATAGTCAGATATCAGCACCTGAAAAAAAAAAAGGGGGAAAAACAGGTTGTGGCGCAGTTCAGCAGTTCCACTCAATTATCTCACACAGCTCCTGCAGCAGCTGCCACATTCTTCATGGTCTCATACACCAACTGCGCCTTCAATTCTTTTCTCTCTCCTCTCAGACTTGACCCTGCTCATAAAGAGAGTCAGCAGCACTTTACCTACTGTAATACGCCTGCAACTGTCTCAAATTCCAAAATTAGTTCTCATATTGAATGGGTCAGGTAAAAAAAGCAGGGCATTTCTCCCCAGGTTCACAGATAGAATGCCATATATATTGATATTTTAGAGCTGGAAGAGACTTAGGATCTTCTAGTTCAAGCAGTTTCAAAAATCTTTTTACTATTTTAATTGTAAAACAATGGAATTCTCTCTTTAAATTTCCAAATGAAATTTTTGGTAGGACCCATTATTTAGAATAGAAAAAGCAGGTTTTTCTGCTTAAATTGAGAGTAGAGTGTTGAGAGCCCCACCCACTCAGCTTGAACCAAGCTAAACTAATGGAAACATCCTGAAAGAAAGCAAATGTGCCCTAGATAAACCCTTCCAGTTTTGAAGATCCTGTTCTTTTCTTCCCATAGTACTGGGAAATGCTAATATATGACATGTATACTGGTATGTCACCTCCTGTACCTATGCAGATATGACTAATCAAGCACAGCACTGTTTCCTACTAAACTTGAATTTGGCATCAGAATTCTTTTCAATATAACATCTATAATTCTTTCAATTTCTAAACTTTAAAATGCTCCCACATATTTCCAAAATAGCGCAACATATTCATCAATGTGATGATATTCTCATTCATTCATGTATTTATTTCTAGAAATATTTATTGAGTTTAATTCAGTACAGTATTATATACTCAGGACTTAGATAAAAGATAATAAATATTTGGGTAACATTTTAGGTCAAATTGTTGTATTTTACTAGCTAAAAGAGTAATTTGAAAAATCACTTTTTTCTTGATTCTCCAGTTCACAAAGGGCATACAGAATGGCCAGTCTATCATGACAGATACTTCCTCCAATGGGGATGACATGCTTCCCTTGGAAAAATCTCTCTGGGTAGCTGCAGTCATAGTGCAAGTTGTGCACTTCAGCTAGATTATATTCGACAGATTGAAAGCTCACAGGGGCCTGGAGAATACCAGAAAACATTTGTCTTTCTTAGTAGGAGAATTGGAAGGATTCTAGGTGGCTGTGCCAGTTTTCTCACTTTATACATGTTTTAGTGGTACTTTTCTGCTCAACGAAAGTAACATTACCAGGATATATTCTACTAAGTATTAAATCATTAAAGATTTTTATTTTATTCATAATTTTAATGCAAATTTCTTAAATAACTTTACAACAATATTGCTTCTTTTATAAGTCGAGACACTCAGAGGATTTTGCATGCTTCACATGGTGTAAAAAGTTGCTTGACTCCACTTCTCCATACTTCCCAATTTGCCCTTGCCCTGGCAAAATCTACTAAGCAAGGTTAAAATGAGCTATGAGAGGGAACACGTTTTAAACACAATGGAAGAATTGTTTCTGAAGTCAGTATCCACTTTGAGTTCTTGAGAGCTAGGCTGGATTCTATTTCAGCTGAAAAAGGGAAAAAATGATACATGTCAAAAAATAAACAATCTGAAGTTTAGTCACTACAAAGACTAATTACATCTCTAAGTATTCCCTACATTTAAATTTTCTTTTTAAATCACATGACTGCAACTAAGATGACTCTATACTCAATTTTCTTTTGTCATTGTTTATGCTATTCATTGGCTTTTGACAGCTCTGAATTTCCACTTAAGGCACAAAAAAAATAGTTTTTGGCATCTATTGTGTAATAGGGAGCCATTTAAAAAGATTTTTAATAATAGAAGATTCCGTGGTTGATTATCATATCTTTCAAATAGTTGCCATCATACATTTCCTACAAATATTGCTTTGACTGTGCAAAAAGTATGAATTGCTCCATAGCATTAGGTATGAATAATGTTACATTAATTATTTTACTCAAATTGGCTAAAATCAGCTCCAATCCTTACCCGTAAGGTCAATATCACTCATTTGGAGGGACATTCATTTACCTACTTTACAAAGTCATAGTTCAGTGGAAATCATTGTAGATATGTCTAGCTGGAAGGGATTTAATACAGAGAAACAAAGGCTTCTACAACCTTTGCAGTGTTGCTGACATCAGGGAAACAGAAAATGCAAGAATCAGAGAGGACTGTTACTGATCACCTCAGATGTCTGCAAAAGCCAAATGAGAAATTCCTGCAGGATGCTCAGAAGTTGTCAAAGCTCGGCCTATTTCAGCCCAGCCCTTATCTGCAACTTCAGGAGGAGAAATAATGGCTTTTCCTTGCATTAAATTTTCCAAATCTCATACAAGTCTCTTCCCAAGGCATTGCCTAAGCTGAAGATCTTGCTGGGTAGGGGATCCTGAAAATATTTTTCTAGAATTTTCTGTTTCTGGGCCAACATAAAAGGGTAGAAATGACAGAGAGTCAGTATAGACAACATCTGGCACAGTATCACAACCCTGAGGGACACAAATAGCCCCAAGAAGAAAGTTTCCCATCTTCATAATTCTCATCCGGATAGGCCATGGGTTCTTAGTCCATGACTGTTGCACTCTTATGTGTTTCTAGGACTTGCAGCTGCAGAAAGCCATCCCTATTTACATGCCCATTTTTCTATGGGCTCAGAAACCCTGGCCCAGCTTCTTTCCCAGGTGAGCAAGATCATCCCAATGAGAACACCTCTTTTAGAATTCTCTCCTGACTAAGCTTGGAAATCGGCCTATCTTCAGGCTCCCTGAGCTGCGGAGTTATGCTCTACCCTGACTAACATCATCCGTATATCACCTGCTCCAGAAGGCACTCCATTCACATCCACCCCTACCCTTCAGTACTCAAAACACTCCATTGTTTTCCTTATGTCCCAATCATGGAGTTATGTCTCATATAGTTTTTAAGAAATTTTTAGCACAAAGGTTTATTCTGACCATTTTTTAAACAATAATGCTTACTTGCATCCATGGGCCTCTAAGCCTTCTTAACACAAAAGTCTGTTTTAAGGGAGACTTCTGTTGCCACCCATATGAAAACATCTGCAGAACCCTGGAACCCAAAAGCTGATTAATCTCTAGTAGAGGAAAAGGAACCCCAGATCTTAGGGAAGTAAAAGCCTGACTGACCTCCTAGTGAGGTAAAAAGCACTTTTAATTTTCTCAGTGAATCTTCAGCAGCAAGAGCACAATGCTATTTCTCTGTAGGTCATTCAGTCACATAGAATTTGCAATAAATCAACCTGCCACACTTGCTAGAGGATTGTCTTTTCCTATAGGTGCTAAACAGAAAAGCACTTCTCTCAGAAAATCATTGTGGATCAAAGGCTATGTCTATCTTCCCAAAACTAAACTGCCACTAAATGAGGATGGATTCGTACTCTATGCTCATCTCATCAAGAAGAAAGCCCAGCAATCCCCACATATGACTGTGAGAGGAGATACAATGATGCTCTTAGATGCAAGTGGGGGTTTAGACATTCTGGACCAACCTAACTGACTGGTCTTTCTAGGTTTAGAGGATGGGAAAAACAGAGGAATTCTGAGAACTTCTGCAGAAGATGTGTAGTAATAGGTCATGGTGGGAGCCAATGAGGAAGGGACTAAAGGAGAGAGTGAATGAGCCAATGAACAAGCAGGAAGGAGTTGATTGTCATGAAAGACAATGAGCTTAGGGGAACTGAAGAAGAAGCTAAAGAGCATCCATGTATAAAGAATTAGAACCCTGAAAGTCAGATTTTCATACCTGACCACTGAAACGGTCATACCACTTCCAGCAAAATGAGAAAAAAGGAAAGAACTCAATATCTAAAACTAGATTGATATACAAGAGTGGACAGGTATAAATTCTGCGACCAAGCCCACACTTGAAGTTAGGCAGTGGAACTCAGAAGGTCTAATGCAAATTTAGAGAGTCTAAACTTGATGGACAAAGTAAACACTGTAGAGAGAATTACAGAATAAGCCACATGCAGAAATCTACAAAAGTAGGTAGGTGATGCCCATCCAGAAAATAGGGCTCAAACCCCTTGGCTGGGTTTCAGACTGAGATTATAATCTTTGGGAAGATAGAACAGGCATAACCAAGGCAGAAAATCATACCTAGATGGTTATGGTATAGGGAAAGTTCCTGGTCCAGAGACTCATAACAAAATTTATTTACTACTATAGGGTGCAAGATACCCTGAAAATAAAGAAGAGTTTCACTTATGTGAATCAGAAATAAAGCCAAGACTAAAATAACAGAACTAATAATAATAAATATCATAATAATTATTATTATCATTTATTGATGTATTATCAAGTTCTAAGAACTTTTTAATATCTTTTTTCTTTAATAACTACAAGTACTAGTGAAGTAGATATTATTATCTGATTTAAAAGGTGAAGGGAATGAGCCCCAGGGAGTTAAATTATCAAAATTATATTGCCAGTAAGGGGCAGAGCATGAATCGAACTCAAGACTCTCTAATTTCAATTATGATTCAATAATAAGCATTGAATTGAGCTTGATTTCTCCTCAGTCATTACACTGACCAAGAGTATCTTCCAAAGATGGTTGCAACATTATTTCTTATTGCACATGGTATTCTGCAATTTGACTTTGCTACTCACCCATAAAGAAGAGTCTATTTATTACTCCCTGAAACTGCTATAGAATGTGGCAGAAGTGATGCTGTCTCAGTTACAAATTCAACCTTTAACTGGCCTGGAAGTATCCACTTATAGCCTCTTGGAATGCATGCTCTTGGGATGCTCCAACTCAAAACACATTCACCATGCTATGAGAAACCTAAGGCACATAGGAAAAGTCACATGCAGGTGCTCCAATTGACAGCTCCAGTTAATTCCCTGCTGACAGCCAGAATCAACTGCCAGCACTTAAAGTGTGTTGTCTTGGATGTCCAGCCCAGTTGAGCCTTTAGATAACTCCAGCTTCAGCCACCATTTATACGGCTTCAGCCATATGAAAATTGCCCAGCTGAGTCTAGAACCATGATTGCTAATGATATATTATTCTTTCAAACTACTCAGATTTGTGATAGTTGTTATATAGTAAAAGATTAGAATGCCGCACAAAGTAAAATGTGGTCCTAGCTACTGAGCTGAAACTGAGCCTGGACATAAAGGTTAGGCAAGCCTGTGTGTGTGTATGAGGAGGGGGAAAGGGGAAGGAGAGATGGAAAATTAACTGTACAACAAATTAATTACTCTTAAGTTTGGAGTAGAGGATGAGTATGATGACTGATTACTTAGCTCAGTTTATTAGTCATATTAATTTTCTTTTGCTGCATAAAAAATACTATAAACTTAGTAGCTTAAAACAACACACACTATTATCTCGCAGATTCCATGATTCAGGAATCTAAGCACAACTTAACTGGATCTTTTGTTCAGGGTCTCTCAAGGCTACAATCATGGTGTTAGCCATCCTAGCACACGTGGTTGTTGGCAAAATTCAATTTCTTGTGGCTGTAGTACTGTGGCCCTCAGCTCCTAGAGGCCACCTTCAGTTCTCTGCCACGTGACTCTCTCCACAGGCAATTCAAATCCCAAAAGGCTAGTAGAAGAATCTCTCTAGTACATGCTAGCAAGATAAATATCTCTATCTCTATCTGTCTGTCATCTATCTATCTATCTATCTATCAGCTATCTATCTATCTAGATATAATAACATAATCTTAGGCATGACATCTCCTCAAGTTTTCCGTATTCTATTTGTTAAAAGCAAGTTATAGGGTCTTCCCACACTCAAGAGGAAGAGATTATTCAGGATACAAACTTTATGATCACCTGAGGACCTGTCTCTAACAGTTTGTCTTCCTTAATTTATTCAATATTCAATGTTCATTCATCCACCCATCCTCATGAATTTGTAAACCTCACCCTTCTACCTTCCTTCAAGTTTCTGTTCAAATGTCACCTCATCAGAGATTTTCTAGACCAGACTGTCTAAAACAGCCAATCTTGGGTCCAGCATTCACTATCCCCCTTATCCTGCTTTATTTTTCTCAATAACTCTTAAAAACATTTGATAGGTATGTCTACTGCTTTGTATATTGGCTGTTTCTCCTACTACAGTGTAAGCTCTGTAAGAGCGGGGACTTTGTTTTATTCACTGTTTAAATCCTAAACCCTAAAACAGTGCCTAGTCATAGCTAGAACTCAATAAATATTTGTTAAATGAATGATGAATAAATGAACAAACATTTATTGAACACCTACCATATGTCAAAGATGGTGCCAATTGTTTTTGGGACCTGAATAGTTTCAGCTGTGAAAGAGTTTGCTAGGACAATACAGAAACTTGAGCCTGAGAATGAAGATTTTGGAGCAAAAATATACTTTAAAATCAAATTCAATCTGAAGCAACTTAAAGGAGGCACTAGAAATTTCTACAAATCCCAGAGAAAGTACAAATTAAAACTGAAGCAGCTGGAGTTAGTGTTTGAGTGAAGACAAGCACTCAGAAAATTAACTGTGTCAAAACAAAGATGAAAACAAATCATTTCAAGAGCAGTGATTTTTGGGTTCACTTTTCTCAGAGGCTAAGAGCTGTAAGCAGACCACTAATTCCCACAATATTAAGAAGTGCTTTCCCTGGCGTGGTATGCTAGTTTTAATTGTTCCAGTGAAAAAGCTACCTTCTTGTAGATAATGCTTAAGGGGGCCTGGATCGTCTTGAGATATTTTCTAGAGCTGTGTATGATGTTACAGGTGTGAATATTGTTTCAGCGAGAGGACACTGAACAGGTTGATTTCCAAATGCTGAGCTCAATTGAAACTGTGCACTCCCCTATGCCAAGAAGATATAGCTTCTATCTAGCAGAGAAATGCAATAACTGAAAGGATTTATAGCCAAGTGGGCACATCCAGCTTCATGACATCTGGGTGCCAACACCTTCTATATTGGAATTAGCCATTAAATGGTCATAGATTGGGAGTAATTGGTATTTCTGCAAAAGGTAATACATTTGCAAATTAGAAACGCCAAATATTAAAGTAATGATGCTAATAAAAGAGACATTTGGTAACCTTGGAGTCTCTGCATTAAAAAGAAAAAAGAAAAAGAAAAGATGGATCACTGAAGCCTTTTTTTTTTCATGTAGACAGTAGATCAGTTCCATTACTTTCCTGTAGTCATATTTGCCAAAGAAACATTTAAGTTTCAGATTTGTGGACCCTACCTATTGGAGTTTCTGGATTGATAGGGAGATTAAGGATCTATTTTTAAAATCTTTTTTAAAAGTGATTCTGATGGGCATTTTTGAGAACCTTGAATATTGATGACTTGAAAGAGGCCTACAGTTTATGTAAATAAAGGACTGAAAGACAGATGTTTAAGAAACAAAATGTTCATTATACCTTAGGGTTACATAGTACTTTGACCCCAAATGACAGAAGGTTACTGAATTGAAGGTCTTAGAAGGCAACTTCTCATTCAACATAAGGAGGAATCCTCTAAAATTAGAGTTGAAAAGACCAGTGAAAAAAAACAAGCACAATGGTTAATGGGGTGGTAAATGTGGGGGCCAGATTGTTATTACATATATAGACATATCCAGTGGAATAGTGGTTTCTGGTTGCAATGAATATCTTTTGTCCAAGAGCTGTATTTGTCCAAGAGCTATGAGAACAATAATTACAACAGAGCATTCACCCTTTAACTCACTCCAACCCACTTTCTGCCTCCACTGTTTTGCTAACCCTGTCCTTACTATATCACTAACACCCTCTAAATTGCCAAATCCAAAAAAAAAAAAAACTTTTTAACGTTCATTGAGTGCCTACTGTTAAACGGTATTGTTCCATGCTATTTAGGTGTTGCATTTAATTCTTGCAAAAACTCGATGAACTAGGTAATAATTTTATCTAATTTTACACTTGTGGAATCTGAGACACAGTAAGGATAAATTATTTTCTCAAGGTAACATGACTAGAAGTACAATTGATATATGACTCTGAAAAGCCAAATTCTAGAGCCAGAACTCATATACAGTTCACTACACAACCTCTTTTACCAAACCACCAAGCAACATTTGACATGGATGACCTCTCTTTCTCTTTGGAATACTCTTAGTTTCAAGGTCTTCCCCTTTTCTGTCACTCATTCCTAGTGTTCTTTACTAGCTCCTCCTCCCTAGCAAAACAATGACTTTATTGTATGTCTTATCCTCATTCCACCCTCTCTGTAGCTATTCTCATCCATTCTCCTGGTTTTTCAATGTCATCTATATACATAGGACTATAGAATTTATAACTCTAGTCCAGGCCACTTTTGTAAGATTTTGTTAAGTATACTTGAGATCCCTACATTAATGCCTCATAAGCAACTCACGATTAAGTTGTTAGAAACACAACTCTTGATTTCCAACTTCACTTTTATAAAATGAGATGAGGAAGAACTTCAGAATCATCCTTGACACCCTTCTCTCCCAGCACACCCACATCCAATCTATCACAAGTCTGGTCCATTCTACTTCCACAATATTTAGAATCTGTTTATTTCCTTCTAATCTGGCACAAGTCCATCTCTCATTAGACTTTGTAAAAAAAATTTGTTAGCTCTTTGCTTTGACTTCCTTTCTTAAGTGAGTGCCCCTCCTTACAAACAAACTTAGTTCTGGATGTTGTTCCCTTCTCTTTCTTGAATGTGTTCCTCTAGGATTAGACTAGGGATGATTATTTTCATAAATATTATTTTTATTTTTGCGTAACATTCTATCTTATAGTTTTACATAATTTAACTCTTTCCTTTTACAGATCGTTTAAGTTGTTCTTACTTTTCAAAAAAATTATGTTTCTTTTTAGAGCAGTTTTAGGTGGACAGAAAAATTGAGCAAGAAATCAAAGTTCACATATGCTCCCATAGCAGTTTCCCCTTTAACATCTCGCATTACTGTGATACACATATTATAATTAATGAACCAATATTGATACATTATTATTAACTAAAGTCTATAGTTTGCATTAAGGTTTATCTTTTGTGTTGTACATTCTATGGGTTTTGACAAATGCATAATGTCATGTATTTACCCTTATAGTGTCATACAGAACAGTTTCACTGCCCATAAATCCCCTGTGCTTTACCTATTCATTCCTCCCACCCTCACCCTGAAACTTTTGGCAACCACTGATCTTTTTATTCCCTCTTTACTTTCTTTCTAGCCCTGCCTCCTTCCGCTCCAGAAAAATACTTACCCTCCAGGCCCCATCACAAGTAATACTGCTAGGGAGGAAAAAAATGACATAGATGATAGAGGCTCTGTTCATCCTTGTGGCAACCAAATCAAATTTTGATGGAAACAAGGAGCAGCAGCGAGGACAAATTGCCTGAGGTCTAGAAGAACAAGCCATATGACTAGGGAGAAATACAAGAAATCACCTTGCAATGGCAGAAGATAGGACAGGGCTAGGATGCGGGGCTGCCCAGTCTTGAGCAGCTGAGTGAAACAGAGGCTGCAGCAGCATCAGCGGCAGATGCCTTTTAAAGGGGCCACGTCCATGAGTGGATTTTCGCGATGACGGGCCTGCTCACTCTGAGAACCAGTGTCAATTAGGCTCCGTGCAGGAGGCACCAAGGACTTACAGGGAGACATTGTCGGAGTGAGAGCTAAGGCGAGACTTGTTCAGTACAAAAGTGCCAGCAGTTTCCATTGTTCCTCTGTTGAGCCCTCCCACTTCCCAGTGCGCGAACACAGGACTGCCATAGTCGTGACGTCATCAGACTGGATAATAGAGGTCTCTCCACCCAGAGGATTCCCTGATATCCCACCTCCCCCAACTCATGGCCCCACCCAAGTCACATCTAGGTATATCCTCAGCTAGTCAGGTGCTCCTTGCTGAGCAGCACCTAGACTCACATTGGAGGCAGCTGGCCTCAGTTTTTGGTGTGGCCTTTTGAGGCAACTATAAGCACAGCATCTGTGGAATCTTAACAGGTGGCCCCAGAGTGGTGAAGTCTTGGCCTAAGTTTGGCCTGCAGCTAAACCCCTCTCAGGACTATGCCATTGAACACCTACTACATAAATCCACACTAGTAAGACCAGAAGACTTAGGAGCTTTGCTTAGTACATAGAAACAGACACAGAAAAGCAGCCAAAATGGGAAGACAAAGAAGCAGAAACCATATGAGAGAACAGAACTGAGATCCAGGAATAACGGAGTCAAGTAATCTAACAGATGCAGAGTTCAAAACACTGGTTATAAAGATGCTCAATGAACTTTTGGGAAGTGTAGATAAATTCAGCAAAGAGAGAAGAAAACATAAAAATGGAAATGGAAATTATAAAAGGGAACCAGTCTGAAATGAAGAACACATTATCTGAGATGAGAAGTATATTAAATGGAATAAACAAAGGAATAAACAAAGTGAATAAAGAATAGAATCAAATGCCCTATCTAGAGAATGGAAAAGCCAAGGACATGCAATCAGAATGGCAAGAGATTAGATGCCAAGACTATAAAAATAATTTAAGGATCATATGGGGCACCATTAAGGGTCCAAATATACTTCTGATCGGCATAGCTGAGGAAAATCAAGATGTTAATCAGCTGTTTTAAGAAATAATGATGGAAAACTTCCCTAACCTGGTGAAGGAAATGGACATAAAACCCCAGGAAGCTCAGAGAATTCCACAAATCAGGGATCCAAAGAGGCCCACACCAAGACACATCATAATTAAAATGCCAAAGATTAAGTACAAAGAAAGAATATTAAAAGCAGCAAGAGAACAACAGATAATTACTTATAAGGGAATACTCATAAGACTGGCAGTTGATTTTTCAAGAGAAATTGCAGAACAGAAGGGCTTGGAAAAAAATATTTGACAGGATGACGACCCAGGATCTACAACCAAGGATACTTTATTCAGCAAAGCTATCATTTAGAGTTGAAGAACAGATAAAGAGATTCCCAGTTCCCAGACAAAAATAAGCTAAAAGAATTTGTCGCCATCAAGCCAGTATTACAGGAAATGTTGGAGGGACTTTTTTTTTTAGGTGAAGCAACACTTGGTTGACTTCACAGATTGCAAGGACCTTGTCAGCTTACAATCCTCTTATTTTTTTTTATTTTTTATGCCTACGGCACTTGGTTTTCCTAGGTGGTCTCCCATCCAAGTACTAACCAGGCCCGACTCTGCTTAGCTTCCGAGATCAGATGGGATCAGGCTTGTTCAGGGTAGCATGGCCGTAGAAGGACAGATTCTTTAAGAAGAAAAATTACAAAAGACTCACTTCAGATTAAAAGACACACACAGACTAAAAGGAAAGGGATGGGAAAAGATATTGCTTTGATGGACCTAGAAGGTATTTAAGTCAGACAGAGAAAGATAAACACTATATGATTTCACTTATATGTGGAATCTAAGGAATTAAAAAGAACAAACTAATCAAAAACAGACTCACAAATAGAGTCGACAATTTGGTGATGAACAGGGGGTAGGGTGGTTTGGGGGGCTGGAAGAATGGAGTTAAGGGTTAAAGAAGTACAAATTAGTAGCTGATAGATGGTCACAGGGATGGGGAGTATGGCATAGGGAATGCAGATAGCATTAATACGTTGGCTAAGTGGAGGGTCAGGGGAGGGAAGGAGCACCTTGGGTGATCGTTTTATGAATTATATAGATGTCTAAACAATGTACTGTATACTTGAAACTAATTAAAATAAATAATTTTTTTAAAGTAATACCTCCAAACACAAGCTTTGGAGAAAAACAACCCTGGCTTTATATAGTCTTCTCCCTCATAGAATTTCAGAGCTTTGAGGAATCTTAGAGATTATTTAATCCAATGGCTTTTGTCCTTCAATATCTTTTGTACTATTTATTATTTATTTTTGACTGGAGATGGGAAGAGGTAAGAGAGCGAACCAACATGGCATTTCGTGGCATTTTGGTTTGTAAGTACAAAAAGTGAACAGAATTATAAACTACAGAGCTGGAGGCACCAAGCCAGTTTAACATAGTCCTGCAAATCAGATGTCTTCTGGGTCTGCTTGAATCAGCTGCATGCTGCCTGTGATTTCAGCATGTAGGTCCATGCATACTTGTAGTGGAAAAAAGTTTGATGGAAAAGGCCTAATAAACATTACTTGGTGTGGTGTGGTTAATTTTATATGTCAACATGACTGGGCTATGGTGCCCAAATATTTGGTCAAAAATTATTCTGGATGTTTTTTTGAAGGTGTTTTTTGGATGATTAACATTTAAATTGGTGGACTTTGACAAAAATATTGCCATCCCTAATGTGGATGGGTCTCATCTAATCAGTCGAAGGCCTGAATAAAACAAGTCTCATCCAGCGTAAGCAAGAAATAATTTTGCCAGCAAATGGCCTTCTGCTTCGAACTGCAACATCAGCTCTTCCCTGGGTCTCCAACCTCATAGCTCACCCTGCAGATTTTGTCTCTAGTCTTGTGAGCCAATTCTTTAAAAAAATCTTTATCATCATCTATCTATCTTTCTACATTGTATAGATTCTGTTTCTCTGGAGAATGTTGGCTAAAAGTTAATGGGAAACACTGAATCATATTTTTGGTTGACAAGACTGGGAGCATGTGAATTCTTGGTAGTTCTTATTAAAAATCTACATTCCACTTGGACTATTTCTGATTCCCACTGTGGAGTCAAAAGATGGAGACTGAAGAGAACAGAAGGTATGTGAGAGGGAGGATGGGGGTGAGTGAGTATTATTGCTTTAAACCTCCTAACATTCAAGTGAATATAACTCCCTCAATAATATATTTCCACATAGCAGGCAGTGGCTTTCAAGATAATTACATAGACTTCATGGTTCCTCAAAGTAATATGATTAATACTCCTGGGGTATGGGTAATGATGGTGCATAGTCCTCAGAAAAATATTTTTAAAAATCAGGTCTGATGCATAGCTTCTGTCTTGTGTACCTTCTTATCTCCTCAGCTTATATATAGAAAGCTACTGTATGAGACTAAAGAAGTAGGAAACTATCATTAAATCCTTCCTTCACTATTTTCAGTACTCCAGAAAGGTGACATCTTTTCTCATTTGTGTCTCTCTTTACAGGAACAATATTAGCAAAGACTTTTCAAAGGAGACTTCAAAAGTATCACTTACAGAATTTCTAAGACTAGTAGAAAGGAATAGGGCTGCTTTCATGTGTTAAGACAGACAGTTGAATGCATCAAAAAGACAAAAATAATTGTGCATGTATTTTATTTAAGCAATATTAATTTACTTTACAAATGTTTGGGGATGTGCTTCATGACCTGTTTACGGTGACTAGTAAGATATTATCCCTAACTTCAGAAAGTTTTTCATTTAGAAGAAAAACAGTAGTCAACCAACAATTACCTCTAGTATAATATGATAAACATTATAATCGAGTTGTCTCAAGGGTACATGAAGAAATCTGTGAGAAAACAGCATTTAGGAGTTCTGACAGACTGAGTAAAAATATGAATGAATGTCATGAGACAAAAGCCCACTAGTAAATTCAGTTTAAAAAAATTCACTCTTATAGTAAGGTAAGATTATTTTCAAAAGCAGTTGTTTAAAACAATTAATATTAAGTTCATGTTGTTTGACAGTTGAGTCTTCAAAGCTGGAACAGTGTTATACTTAGTTTTTTTTTTTTCAATATAGTTAACATACAAAATTATATCAGTTTCAGGTGTACCTTTTCAGAAGATTACAAAAAAAAAAACAGAGAAGAAAATGAAAGAGTAATGATGAGCATATAATGTGTAAGAACTAATAAATTAGATAAATTGTTTCCTTTAAAAATTACTAAATTGTTAAATTTAAATGATGCAAAATTAATTTATTAAAAAATAAAGGCTGGTTATTTAAATGTTTGTAAGAAGCTTTAAAATGGGTCAATAGTCTTCAAAGTCTTGTGTGAAATGGAAAATCATGCTTGTCTGGATGAGGTATGCTTTCATAGTTATTCAATAGGGCTTTATGACTAACTTTAAAAACAAAGTGTATTCTATTATTTCATCTACTGAAGTATCACATTTCAAGAAAAAAAAAACACAATATGGAATAGCTCAATTGTTGAATCAATGTGGAATTATTCCAACAATACCAAAAAGAAATCATTTACCTTGATCCAAGTCATCTGAAGATTATAGAAAGAAATTAAAAGGTGAAAGCATCATGTATCTTATTTGCCTTTAATTAAGTTTCTCTTTATTTCTTTTCTCTCATTTAGATGTCTGTAAAAAGTCTCTGAAAAAATTAAAAGTATCTAAACTTTTTTGAGAATAAAAAAAAAACACAACTGTGCTGTCTCTTCTGTACTGCCCTGCAGGAAGCCCATGTCTACACTAATAGGACTGCAATGAAAGCACATATATCCCTGTGAAATTAAAGTGATTGGACATTGTTCCAACAAGGATTAAACATTTTGTTTTTTAAAGAGTGTGACTGTGGTAGATATGTGCATACATTATTTTATCTTAAAGCATAACAAATTACATAAATTAACTTCATGCTGAGTGGAGATATTGCACAAAACTTCATCCTGTGTAGGAATTGTTGTACAATTGCCTCTGTGTTTTGAATGAGGCACTTTGTTATAAATAAAAAGGCACACATGGCATTCTGAAAAGGAAAATAACAATTTCACATATGGAAGACTCATGCTATCATTTTTCTGTTATTTTATACAATTCAAAAGTGGCACTATTGCAGATTGGAGAACTTAGCTCAAATCATTAGTTTTCATTCTCAAAACAATACACTTAATAATTGCATTAGCAGTAAAGAGGCTTCTTCTGAGCTATTGTTCATGATGACTGTGTCTCAATGTGGAATTGGAAAGGACTCTAATATCAGTAGTCTGTGAATGTGAAAATCACCACCTAAACCTATTGTAGGCATATATTTTTTTTCTTTTCATAAGACCCTGATTTAAGACTTGAAAAATAATGAGAGAAATAAGCTTCTGAAACATATTTGGCAAGCACCAGACTATATATGTGAAGGAAATAAACCAAGTCTAAAAATGCAGACAAGTTGACTTTATGAATATAAAACATGGGCTCTAACACTCATGCTTTTTTTTCTCAGCCCAAAAAATGTCCCTTACTGGAGTTGCATTTTTGGTCATACAGGTAAATAGAGTTGAGTGAGACTCATCTTATAGGATTTTTAAAAATTCAAACTTACCTTTCAAAATTATAGGAAAGGCTTGAATAAGCTTTAGCCACCTTAATAGAAAATAATAGCCATCTTTTAGTAATTATACTATCAGAAATCCAATGAAATAAAAACAAATAATAGGGACTTCCAAAGGTGGGGGAAAACAGTATATAGGGTCAGGTGTTTATTCAATAAGCCTAAAGGAAGAAAATAAAAAGAAAAGAGAACAAAGACGTGGAGACTTGTTTAAATACCTTCTATGCATCTTCTGAGTACCCCAATGTTGGCTGAACAAGACATGGGCATAAGGATGAGACATGTAGATTTGTCAGAGTAGAATGTATAGTTTCTATAAGGGAGGGCCTGAGGCTAGAACAAAGAGCTACTCCTATCTCCAAACACAATGTTTTTGAGAATGCTGCAAAAAATCCTTGTGTAAAATGTTTGAATACTGTATATAATATAGTGGGTTTCTACTAAATTAGTAGCACCAGGCTTCTGTCTTTGTAAAGTTATTAGGAACAAACTTGTCCTTCTTCTGTAAACACTAGAAAACTGCACAAAATAGATAAAACAGCAGCTGTCAGACATTGGACAACAGACAGCACTTTGCAAAGATCTCCAAGAGAAAGGAAACAAAAGATGATTGCTTCATCTTTCTGCCAGGAAATACTTTCTGGAATCTGATGCTGAAAGGGAAAACCCAAATAGAGCATGGCGGTTTCTTTGAGTTGAGGAGGTGTTTAAGAAGGCTGAGGCATCTAAAATTTCAAAACAAAGTATCAGAAATGAGGGAGCTATACAGAGAAAGAGCTCTAGAAAACTTCACAGTGGTTCCTTTGAACCTGTGGCTGAGTACTGTGTCCGTGTGTATAGTAAATATCTGCAACACTGGGCACAGAATAATCAAGGGACTGACACTGAGCAATTTCCAGCAGATCAAGTATTTTTGTATATTTATGTTACAAAATTTGTGATTTTTGATTACACTTTTAGGAGAAAGGTGATAATTTATAATTTAAAGTGTTATTGGAATAACTAGATAGATAATACAAAAATGATGAAAGAAAATACATTATTGAAATGTGAGTGATAGGATCTAAGACACAGACCTGAGAATCAATTCAAAGAGGTAGTAGTTAAAGTCAAGAAAATGTATACATTCTTTCACTGAAGGTATGTAAAGAGGTGTGAAAATTAACAATTTTTGAGCACCCCTTTGTGCCAGTGCTAAGATAGGTATCTTCATATGCTATCTTAACTTAAAACATTGTAATAATCCTATCAGCTAGGTAATGTAATTCCAGTTGCAAAGATGATAAAGTTGGAACACAGGTAAAGTAATGTGCTCGAGATTCTACAATTGGAACCAATAATTTACTCAAGATTGCACAATAGTTACCCAGATGCATGATACTCTGAAGCCCAATCTCATAGAACTGAAAAAGGCTGACAAGATACTTGTACTGAATTTCAGAGGAGGAAGGGAACCTGTCTTGGTGCTCCTGAGGGTCTAACCACAGCCTACCAGGCTTGCCTATCCCGGCCCCTGGGTACTTCTCTAATCTTACTTCTCAATTCTCGTTTCTTATTCACTCTGGTCAGCCATAATGACTCCTGTGTGTTGCTTGGAGGCACAGAACATTGCTTCTACCTCAGGCAATAACCCTCAGCATCTCTTTCAGAAATGTTCATTCCCAGAATATCCCCATGGTTTACTTTCTCATTTTATTCAGCCTCTTCAAATATCAGTTCCCCATGTAAGACTGCCTGACTGCCCAATGTAAAATACTAATCCCTTTCATTCTCTATCTCCTTCATTTGCTTTACCTTTTCTCCATAGCACTTTTGTCTATCAGACAATATGATGTATAATTGTTTATGTTTATATTTTCTGCCTCTCCAGATAGAACTAAATACCATGAGGTCAAAGATTTTCTCTGTTTCAATCATTGCTCTCCTCCCGGTACCTAAAACAGGGTCTGGCACATTGAATGTTCCCAATAAACGTAAACAAATGAACGAATGAAACTATTTTGGCTACAGATCCTTTGGGAATTGATTAAAGGTATGGATATCCCTAAACACACCCTGAAAAGTTTTGCTTCCCTCCAGAATAACCAGTTTATAAATCTATTTTACTTCTACAGAACTCCATTTAAAAACTAAAGAATCAGAAAAGTAGAAAAGTAAAAATAGTAACTTCAAAAGGGAGTGGGATGGAGAATGGAAGAGGTAATTGAAAAAAGAGGAATGGCCAATTGTGTTAAATAAGCCAGAGAGAATTCAAAATGAATGAGCTTGATATACAATTTGATTTGGCAAAGAAGAGTTCGGTTTCCACATAGAGGACAAAGACTGATAGACAAGGCATTAAAGTGTAGATGGCAGGGGACTAGAATCAGGTTAAAGATGATTTTGAATCATGGTAAAGGGTAGCTATATGAGCTCTTAAATATAAAGAAAGGTAACACCTTCTCATTGATGCAGAAGTTACTGGAAGAATTAAGACTAAATCTCAGGTTTCTTGCTATCTGTCCTTCAGATAAAGTATGATGATTCAGAGCACAGGCTCCAGAGAAAGAGATGAATTCCACCACTTACTGTGACTTAAGGCAAATATTTAAAAATTTTTCAGGCTTCCATTCCTTATCTGTAAAATGTGATCAATATTGAGCTCATAATGAGCTAATGTATGTTGAAAGATTAATGTGATAAATGGTGCCTAGAAAGCACCTAATAAATTTTATCTATCATTATTTGCTTTGTCCCATAAAAGATAGTTCCACGTTTGTTACTGTTACTATTCTACACATCCTTATTTAACATGCTTCAAATAATATAGCATGTTTATATCATTGTGTGAATATTACATTATAAGTGAATAATTTGTATGAAATATAATCTTGACAATAAATGGAAGAAAATAATTAAAGCAACAGCTAGAATGGTTAAGTAAAGGTTTCTGTTATCTCACAAACCACCATGAATTTGTTCATTATTCTGTGGATTCAGCTGGATGGCATATCTCTGCATTATGTAGTGTTGTCATACAACTCATAATTTTGTGGTTAGCTGATGGTCTTTGTAATGGCCTTACTCCTGTGTCTAATGGTTGGTTATATGTCTGTCAGCAGGGCACAAGGCATATCTGGGTTGTGTGCATGTCATCACCCAGAAGGCCTGACTGTACTTGCTCACACTGAGCTTGAACACTGGGCTTGTTTCTGGGTGGTCACAGAGTTTCCTAAAAGCAGCAAGAGAGATCAAACTCCATCATCAAAACCCTTTTCAAGTCTTTGTTTAATATTTGATACTACCCCATTGAACACAACAAGAACTGTGGCCAGATCAGTAGTCAGTAGGGGTAGAGACAGCCCACATCTTGGATAACAATAAGGGTAATCATTGTGTCCATTGATGTACAGGTTAAAAACGTGCATAAGATAGATCTCATAATTGAGCACATTTAATGTAGAAGGCAAATTGTTGATGAAGAAAGCAAGAAAGACTTCAGTAAGGAAAGAAGAGTGCATAGGACTAAGAATTCTCAGGAGCTAGAAAGGTATAAGTCTTCCTCTGAAACTAAAAGGAGAGATGAAGTCATGAGTACAAAGAGGAGATGTTACTGTAAAGAGAAATCAGACAGTTCAAAGCAGAACTGTCTTATTCAGTCTTAATCTGATGTTCTAAGTCATCTTACTCTTTCCCTTTCAGCTTCTCACTATTCTTATTGGTGCTCCCTAAGGCATCTATTGTAAGCCCTATCTATCTGAGCTGCAAATTTCTCCTTCATGTTTACATCATATTAGAAGACTCAAAACCTGGAAGACACTTTAAAATAGATTGACTATAACAGGCACTGGAAGAAGTATCTGAGAAAGCCTTCTTGTTGATTCTTCAAAAATTCCACATCATCTCAGTTTGACTCTGTGGACTACAGAAAACCCTAAAAACTGAAATGTGGATGTACATAACTTCATGAATGAACTGATCTGACTTGAAGCAACCCAGCAGACCCATTCCAATTTGACATCCTGTAGAGATGACCTTAGATCCAATCACTTTTTCCTGGGACCCACCAAGGCTTTGGTTTTAAAAGAATAGTTATTATAACAAAAAAAAATTATCTTTAAACTATGTTTTAAAATTTTGTTAATTTTTAAAGATACTATTTTCAAATTAGGCTTAAAATTTTGTTACAAAGCAATAGATGTGTATTGTATAAAAATTCAAATAGTAAAAAATTGTTTAAGTGAAAAGAATGTCTTCTTCCACAAAAATAACTACTGTTGAGAGTATCTGATTTTGAACACTGAATCTCTGATGATAGTAACAAAATAGATAATTTTGTTTAGGTGTGATACCTGTACTATTGTTAGTTTTCTCAAAGTCATTATCTTCTACAGATAATTAAATCTTTATGGTCAAAAAAAGAGTTTCTGTATCTTACCTGATATCTCATTTTCTATGTATTTGTACACATACACACATGCTCATATACACACATATGCCTCTATATGCATTTTGAACACTGGCATTAACTTTGAGTTACCTTATATTCAGAGAATATTTTTTGGCCGAGGGCACTTTACAGGACCAAATCTTATTTACTGGAAATCAGGTTGCTTCATTTTCCTTCCTCCCATTAGCCAAAAATATTATCTGGGACTACATCCAAATAAGTCTTAATTGATGTTTCTCAATAATTTTATTTATTTTTAAATAATTGCAAAATTACCTGAAGATAGCTTAATATGTAAATCTGGTAATAGAATTTAAATTAAGGAGTTGAGGATCATGTTTTAAAACAGAAAAAAACATTCAATTTTATCAGACATTGAATTATGATCAAGCAGCTAAGAAGTGTGGCATTCAACCATAATCAGTTCATTGATTGGTTGTTCTACTCATTTCATGTAGCTACATTTGTGGAACAAAATTCAGAGGCAAGGGTATTGGAAAGGTAATTAGTGCATTGATTTCATGGTTGTCTTTAAGAAAAAATAAAGAAGTAGGAATTCACAATAGGAAAGAAATTTAGGCAATTGCTTTATTCATGAGACAGGTTGAATTCTTCATACTGTTTAAAAACAAAAGACACTAGTGCTCTTTTTAAAAGAACAGCTACTCCAGAACAACAAAATTTGTACTTAAAAACAATTTAAAAATAGGAAGTGGTTATTTACATATAAGATCCATTATGTTATCAATGGATAATCAGCAATTATTTCAACATAATTAACTATTGAGTATAATTCTAATTTATAAACATCAAGCCTCATATCTTCTTAACAATTTTAGAATAGATTTGTTGTCTTTCCCCAAGTGAGTACACTGACTATGCTGAGAGGTTATGAGATCTCTTGGTCTTGAAATAATTTATTCCTGTGGGAATATGCCAACTAAGTATAATCTCTCCGCCAGAAAAAATGGTAGTATGGCAAGATAAAAGAGGTTTAATATACTTCTCAACTATCTTTGTTAGTGCATAGAAGTAGATACAAAGATCACTCTAACTAGTTAATAATAAAAACAAAATTTTCAGTTTAGGAATAAGTCATATGGTCTTTTGCATCAATAAATATGGTTAGATTTGAATTGTATAAATATTTCAAAATTTCAAAATTTCTTATTCACTAACCAATAAAAATAAAAAAGTTAAAATGATATTTCCTTTTCTACATTTCCTTCTAAATATAGAAATTGTTAATAAGTAATGTTAATGATGTAAAAACATCAACTCAGATTGGTTATTTAGTGTTTTGATTATAACCATTATAAAATACCTCAAATCATTCCACTCTTATATTTTTTTTCTGGTCTCATCTTGCAGAATTTAAAAAGAATGAAAATTGGAAAGAAGAAAAGTGACAAATTTCACATCCAGGAAGGTAGCTGCATCATAAAGATGAATTTTCTACCATTTTCTGTGTAAAAAGTGTTCTTTAATGATTTTAGTAGCATTACCTTAAAGGAATCAGTCAAAACCAAAATGATAGTGCCTGATCACTCTATGTTATTACAATTTTGGTTGAAAAGTATGAGATATTAGAAATGGTTGTAAGACAATGAGACTAACCCAGCCTGCCTCATCTGGTAATACTTCAGATGAGTAATAGAATTGTACATCTAATTGTATTGTCAGAATCCTTCATCTATAATGAGGGTCATAGAATCTTTCTCAGTATTTCCATCCAGGCATTTTTTTTCTTCTACACTAGCACCTAAAAATCTAAGAGAAAGAGTAAGATCCAAACAAACAAACAAAAACAGAAGAGATAGACTCTTATGATCTATACCTCTATGGCAATTATTTTCTTGAAAAATTTAAACTTTCTGTAAGGACATCCACAAATATGTGGAAATTTGGTATCCACCTCTATGGAGATCTAGCCTCATTTGGGACTAGATATTAATAGCTATGGAAACTCACATGAAGAACAATATGGAAGAAAGTATGATTTTTTAAATGTTATTATTTATTTATTTATTTATTTTCCCAATTATAGTTGACATTCAATATTTTTACATTAGTTTTAGGCTTGCAGCACAGTGGTTAAACATTTATATAATTTACCAAATGATCCCCCCTGATTAGTCTAGTACCCACCTGGCACTATGCATAGTTATTACAATATTACCAATTATTCCTTATGCTGCACTTTACATCCACTTGATAAGAGAAAATGTGAATTCTGTACTCAAACAAATATGAGTTTGTATCCCAGTTCTATCATTTACAAAGAGTATAGCAATAATAATTGAATGTCTACTATGTCTTAGAACAATTGCTTGCATGCTCTGAGTCTTAGTTTTCTCATCTGCAAAATCTTTGATGTGAATGTACATAAAGTGCTGAACACACAGGAAAGGTCCAATAATGTTTGCTTTATTGTCCTTGGGACTAGAAAATATATACTGCTTTACCAGTACATGACCATTTGTTTTAGCCATAGATTCCATGTAAAATGATCTCATAGTTTAGAATAAGTAATATTGATATAGAAGCTAAACTTCTTTCCTTCCTTCCTTCCTTCCTTCCTTCCTTCCTTCCTTCCTTCCTTCCTTCCTTCCTTCTTTCCTTCCTTCCTCTGTTTCTTTCTTTCCTTTATATTTGTTATTCCCACTTCCTATATAGACTATCTAAAATCCTAGTAAAAAGTATATAACATTTCTATAAAGCTATAGATTATCCTAGACAATCTAATTTGCCTTCCCATTAATTGATTTAAACACCTGCTATATAACAAATACTAAATTGACTCCTGAGGATGAAAAATTGACAGAGATTTATGCCTTCAAGAAGTTTCAGATTTAATAATAGAGTAAAGAAATCATCTACCACAATATATTGTGAAAAGAAGGCTAGGATTGTGCAGGCAAGCCATGTAAAGGAAGCAAGATATAGGTGAAGAGCATGAGAGGACAATGGCTATCTAATGGCATGAGAATAGTGGTCAAAGAAGTCTTCTCAAAGGAGACTCTTGAGATAAATTTTACCAAATGAGTATTAATAAGGTAAATCAAGAAGAAAAAAGACATTTGAGAAAGTGTGAACAACATTTATGAAAGCTTGGGAGTGTGAAGAAACAAGATGCTTCTGGAAAGATTTCTGTGGTAGATTGTGTTTTTCAAACTATCTGCCATGGTGTATCCAACCTGACTTGTTTTCCAGAACCTTACCACTCTTCCAACAAGAGGTGGGGTCTATATTCTCTTCCCTTAAACCTGGGCAGGCTTTGGGGACTTCATCATTAATAAAGTACTGTAAACACAACATTGTTTGACTTCCAAGCCTAGGTCATAAAAGATGATGCAGCTTCCTCCTCTTCTTTCTTTAAAATCTGCCGTTGGAATACTGAGCTGCCATGTAAAAAGACCAGCCTCTCTGAAGCACTGTGTTGAAGCAAAATATAGAGATAGAAGAAGATGCCCAAGGAGCCCAAGCTGCTCAAGTCTTCCCAACCCAAACATATGAATTAGGAGGCATTTGAGATGACGTGAAAATTTAGGCACAAACAAACTGGATGAGAAATTCTGAATAAGAATTACCTATGTGAATCAGTCCATACTCAAAACCATGAGAACAATTGTATTAAATGATTGCTATTATTTTTTTCATTTCCCCCAAACCCCCTCCCATCTAACAGCCCTCTAAATATTCTCTGTATCTATGAGTTTATTTCTGCTTTTGTTGTTGTTGTTGTTTATTTTGGTCTTTAGATTCCACATGTACATGAAATCTTGCAATATTTGTCTTTATCCAACTCATTTCATTTAGTACAATACCCTCTCAGTCCATCAAGGCAATATCTTTTTCCATTCCCCTCCTTTTAGTCTCTGTGTGTCTTTTAATCTGAAGTGAGTCTCTTGTAGGCAGCATATGTAGGGTCTTCTCTTCTTATCCATTAAGCCACTCTGTCTCTTGGTTAGAGTACTTAATTCTTTTCCATTTGAGGTACTTGTTGATAGGAATGTAGTTACTACCATTCTTTGTTCCTGTTTTTTTATACATGTATTTTTCTTGTGAAAGAAGTCTCTCCAACATTTCCTGTAATACTGACTTGGTGTATATAAATTCCTTTAGCTTATTTTTATCTGGGAATCTCTTTATCTGTCCTTCTACTCTAAATGATAGCTTTGCTGGATAAAATATTCTTGGTTGTAGATCTTGGATTTTCATCTCAAATATTTTGTGCCAAGCCCTTTTGTCCTGCATTGTTTCTTTTGAGAATTCAGCTGCCAGTCTTATGGGTGCTCTCTTGTAGGTAATTCACTGTTTTTTTCTCTCACTGCTCTTAAGAGTCTCTCTTTGTCTTTAACCTTTGGCATTTTAATTATGGTGTGTCTTGGTGTAAGCCTCTTTGGATTCTTCTTTTCTGGGACTCTCTGAGCTTCCTGGGGTTGTATGTCTATTCCCTTCACTAGACAAGGGAAGTTTTCCATCATTATTTCTTCAAATAGCTCTTCAATGTCTTTTTTTTTCTGGTTCCTCTATGGCATGTATATTTTTACATTTAATAGTGTCCTAATAATATTATAAATTATTATGATATTCTTGGCTTCTTTTTTCTTGACATTTTGGTTGAGTGTCTTTGGCTTTCCTATCCTCTATAAAGGTAATTTGATCCTCTTCTTTATTAACTAATTCCATTTAATATACTCTTCATTTCAGGTAATGTGTTCTTCATTTCTGACACATTCCCTTTATAATTTCCATTTTTCATTTTTATGTTTTTATCTCTTTGTTAAAGTTCTCACTAATACTTCCTATAAGTTCATTGACCATTTTTATGACCAGTGTGTTGAACTCTGCATCTGTTAGATTGCTTGATTCCATTATATCTGGATCTCTGTTCTGTTCTGTCATATGGTTTCTGCTCCTTTGTCTTCCCAATTTGGCTGCCTTTCTGTGTCTGTTTCTATGTACTAAGCAAAGCTCCTAAGTCTCCCGGTCTTATTAGTGTGGATTTGTGTAGTAGGTGTCCAGTGGCACAGTCCTGAGAGAGGTTCAGCTGCAGGGCAAATTTATTCCCAGCCTGTGCCCCTCTGGGGTCACCTGTTAAGATTCAGAAAGCAATCCACAGATGCTGTGCTTACAGTTGCCTCCAGAGACCACACCAGAAACCGCAGTCAGCTGCCACCTGTGTGAGTCTAGGTACTGCTCATCAAGGGGCACCAGACCCGCCAGAGACACATCTGGATGTGGCTTGGGTGGGGCTTTGAATTGGGGTAGGCGGAGTTTCAGGGAATCCTCTGGGTGAAGCAACCTCTGTTATCCAGTTTGATAACTGTAGGGCTATGGCAGCACTATGTCCACACACTGAGAGCAGGGAGAGCTCACCAGAGGAATAATGGATACTGCTTGCAGTTCTGTCCAAGACAAAGACTCTTTTCAGCTCTCACTCTGACAACTCAGTGTCGCCCTGTAAGTCTCTGGTGGCCCCCATGCAGCCAACCCAGTGCTGGTGCTCAGAGCAAGCAGGTCCATCACTGCAAAAGTCCACTCTTGGATACAACCCCTTTAAGAGGCATCTGCAGCTGCTGCTGCCACAGCCTGTGTCCCATTCAGCCACTGGAGACTGGGCAGACTCTTGTTCTAGCCTCCTCCTTCCTTCTACCATTGTGGGGTGATTAATTATTTCTATTTCTAGTTGTATGGCTTATTCATCCAGATCCCAGGAGATTTTCTTTGCTGTTTGCTCATTGTTTCTGTCACAACTTTCATTTGGTCACCAGAGGGATGAACAGAGCCTCTGTCATCTGTGCCATTTTTTTCTGTCCTCTTTCTGATTGCTATTGTTTTAAACTGCTGTTTGGGATGATTCATTATCTAACAATAGGTAATTAATACAACTTCTTTGGTTATCCTCCTGCCTTGTGTTTGGTTTAAGACTGTTTCTAACATTTTATTTATTGGACTGAATTTTTTATTAGCCTGTAATTTCCAAGATGTCAGGGCCTATAGTTATGATTGTTGTCATATCCCTTATCCCTAGGAAAATACCTGGCACAGAGTTCGCATTCAGTATATAGCTATTCAATAAGTGAATAAATAAAAGGATTATCTTTATATGTTTATAGAGTGTGTTAATGGGAGATGAGCCTAGAGAGAGTGGTAAGAGATAGATCATAAGAATCATTGTGAACTAAGCTGAAGTATTTGACTTTATTTTGAAAGCTACAGAGACCTATAGAAGAAAGAGTTAGGCAGTGGAGTCATATGATCATATTCATACTGGGAAGATAACAATAGTAGTGGTGTAGGGAATGGAATACGATCAAAATAAAGAATGCAGGTAGACTATATGGGTAAGGTCTGGTCTAAAAGAGTGACAATGAGATTGCAAAAAATAAGATGGATACTGAAATATTAAAGATGCAGAATTTACATAATAGGTTTAACAGCAATCTCTGCCACATGGGCTTTCATTTATAGTAAAAAATAAAAGAAAAAGTTAATTACCTCTCTTACGCATGCCCCCTTAGGGCAATTTTTAAGTTTCTTTGTTTGATTTTGTATTGTCTTCATAATTACTGATTATTTCTGACAGACAGAAATCAGTCCCAGTAGTACCATATCCCAGAGATAAGCAACTGTGCCTTATGTTTAATTTCTTGTGATCTCAAGCAATTAATAGACTTGTGGTAACACATCCTGCTAATCATTTGGGAAATGAATTTCCTAGCTAGTCATATGTCTTTTAAACTTAAACACCCTCTTTGTGTGGAAAATGTTTTCCAACCAAGTTAATTATTGTTATTAGCTGCAATCCTGAATATTCAGTATTAAAAGATTATCTGTTTTTTAGTAGACCCATTAACCAACAAATACTAGTTACTTGCCATGTTCCCATGTTGCTTTGACTAAAACATCTATTCTATGAGATGTGTATGTGCGGGGTAGAGGGGATGTAGAAGTGAGAAGAAAGATTAAATGATGATAATCTATGTGAAAAAATAATCCTCTAACAGAGGAAGACCAAAATGGTAGTAACATTCCAGTACTAAAATAATCCTCTAACAGAGGAAGGCCAAAAAGGAAGTAACATTCCAGTACTAAAATTAAGATCAGTCGATCTAAGAACTAGATTAGAGTATGTTTAAGGAGCAGTCCACAGAAGTAAAGGGATGTGGTAGACACAGCTGGTAGCTTATTCAATATTTGTTCTCCTCTTTTCTATTAGAATAGAGCCCCAATTATGTTTGGGCAATATGCCCACTTAAAAGAACTACATTTCCCAACTTCTCTTGCAGGTAAAGACAACCATATGACATAGTTATGGCTAATAAGATATAAATAAAAGTTGCTGGATGGGACTTCTGGAAAATTTCTTTAAAAGTGTAGACCAGCTGACTTGCATCATCTATGTTTAACATTTTATTGTTTCTGAAACACAGTTATGATGTCGATGGTGTAATACCTACCTTGCATCCATGATCATAAGGGCAGAAGATGCCAGCTAAGAATAGAAGAGTAGAAAACTGGAGTCTCTGATGACATCACGAAGCCATTGAACTGACCCTGAATTGATGACCTCTGGACTTCTTGTTTAATGAAAATTAAGAACCCTGTGTATAAGTCAGGGTTGTCTAGAAAAACAGAACATGCACCACACACACACACACACACACACACACACACACACACGAAAAAAACTGAAAACAATACAAATTTCATCAACTGGTGAATGGATAAGCACACTTTTTTAATGAGAAAAGTGACTATTGTTTATTTTTACAAATTCCTTTAATGTCTGGCTTAATATAAGACAGTTGGATTTTCTTTTTTTATTAAATTTTTGGGGTGACATTGGTTAATAAGATTACATAAATTTCAAGCATACAATTCTATAATACATCATCTGTATGTTGCATTGTGTAAACATACTTTTTAAAATCTAAACAATGGAACGGTACTCAACAATTGGCTCTCACGTGGTTGTGGGGGCTGGCAAGTTTGAAATTTACAGAGTAGGCCAACAGATGGGAACTCCGCAGGGTTTCTATGTTGTAGTCTCAAAGCAGAATTTTCTATTCAGGAAACATGTTTTTTCTCTTAAGGCATTATACTAATGGGATGAAGCCACACCCACATTATGGAGGGCAATCTACTTTATTTAAAGTCTACACATTGTAAATGCTAGTCACATACAAAGAATACCTTCACAACAACATCTAGACTACTTTTTGACCAAACAAATGGACACCATAGCCTAGCCCAGGGAATCATAAATTTATTTGTCACAACTTTTAAATTGTTTGGACCACTGCTTAGTCAGGTTTCTATTGCAAAACACAAGTACAAAATGTGCTAATTATTAATGGCAAGGAAAAGCGATCATATCTGTAAACATGAACAGTTCTAGGTGGTAGGAATGGAGAATGAGCAAAAGTAGGGGCGAGGGTAGGGCAGAACACAGATTAACAAATAATCTTATATCTGCCTCATCTTAGCTTCTGTTAAAATCTGCTGATGTTCACCTTTTAGACTTCAAAAGGTCTGAATATAAAAGTTTGGAATCTCCAGACCCATCAAGTTAGACAATGCAACAGTCATCGCTGTCTGCCTTCCCCATTTTATTATAATATGAATATTATAATATCGATTAAGCAAAGTGCATTGACATATTGAGTCAATCATTTGAACACAGAGCAATGAGAAATGAGAAAAGTTGGAGTTCTTTATTTCTCTGATCAATTAAGGGCACTTTTCCATGAAACACAACTGTTTCTCTCCCCAAGCTGCAGAATCAGTCACATTTTAGTGCATAGTTTCAAAGGTCTGGTGCTATAATTTTGTTCCTTGATGAGGTTTAACTTGTAACATCGGCTCCTAGGATTTCTTAGATTTATTCAAATTGCTTGTCTATAGTTTGGGGTAAATCTAGTAGGATTATTTTGAGGGCAAATCTACTGCAGCTTTTATATCTGGGAGTTTTTGAGTGAGTCATTCAGTTTCTTTAGGTCTTAGTTTCCTTACCTAAAATGAGGTGTTCAGCCTGGATAATTTCTAAATTCATTTCCAGTAGAAAATGTTATGATTTTGTTGTGTTATATAAGAATTATTTGTACTTGGCTGGAAAAAAATTTTAAGTAACTCTCTATCCTGGAATTCTTAATTTCACCTTGGGTACAAACAAAATCAAGTAGTATTAAACTGGCTATCTTTATAGTGCATACTGTTGCATTTTTTCTAACTTTATTGAAATAAAATTTTATATGCTAAAATTTACCCTATTAAAGTGTGTATTCGTATAATCATAACCACAATCAAAATATAAAACATTTCATAATTTCATAATTTAGTTTCTTCATGCCTTTTCCTACCTCCAGTTCTTTAGAAACCACTAATGTGTTTCCTATCCCTTTATTTTTTCCTTTATTAAAATGTTATTTAAATAGAATCAGTCAGAATATAATCTTATATAACTGACTTTTTTCACTTTGCATAATAATGCAAAATCTGCCCATATTTTTACATGTATCAGTATTTTGTTCCTTTTTATTGTTGCATAGTGTTCCACTTTTTGTATTTTGAAAGGTGTGCTTCTCTATTCACAAGTTGAGGAAATTTGTATTTTTTTTCATTTTTTTCTGTTATGAATAAAGCTCCCATGAACATTTACATATGGGTATTTTTTTTCATTTCTCTTGGGTAAACACATAGGAGTGGGATTGCTGAATCATAAGGTAAATATATTTTTAACTTTATAAGAAATTATCAAAGTGGCTAAAATATTTTGCATTCCAACCAGAAATGTTATAACCTCAGCTCTCCAGGGGCTCAAAAATTTATGATTTTACAAATTTTTCATTTTTTACTCATTGTTAGGATAAGATCACTGTTCTTTTATGGCTTTCCACATCCCCCCAAAATGTATAAATCTTAACATCTCTTCATTATCAAGCCACTAAATGCATCTCCTTAACTAAGAGCTCTAGTTGGGGATTGAATATTAAGGAGAATGGGGTGAAAATTGTTAACTGGAAAGAATGTCTCTGCATAGATGCATGGTACCTTCTGCCTAAGAAAATTCTGAAAAGCAAGTAATCAGGAATACATCTTATCACCACAGGGAATCTTCATGGGGAGCCTGAAGATTTTAGATGTTAATTCAGTTGAAATTGAGATAAGGGCTATAAACCTTAAGTAAATTATCAGTGATGATTTCATATATTCTCATTATATATAGAGTAAATTAGTTAATTTATTGTTTTATTTAACAAATGTTTATTGAGCACCTACTATGTGCCTGAAACTCTCCTTGACTCTGAGGATTGAGCAGTGAAAAAAACACAAAATGAATTTTATGAAACTACATCAACGATTGGTAGAAAATCGAGAAACACAAAGAAGCTGATTATTTGGTTTTAGGTAGATGAAAATTCTCATTATTTTTACCCAATTAGGCCAGTTTGAGTTATTATATTTTTTACTCAGGCAAATTGTGAGTTTCCTCAATCACAAACGATTTCTTGCCTTTTTATTTACTCAAGGGCAAGACAATTTTCCTAAGTAGAACTCAGCAATTCCCTCTTTGTTAGGGTGGATGCCAATTCAATATGCAGATAACTTACTCTGAAATATGCTTAATTATGCTTAAGAGCTGGAGAAAACCCAATAACATTAAAATATTCCATTTTTAAATATGGCATCTGTATTTTTTCTGAATTTATTCTAAATCTTCTAAAAGCAGTGAGACCAGAGGTAATTACAAATCTGAAATGTAAAAGAAATAGTTTAGACTCAACACAGTGTTTAGTAAGTGAAAAGGATGCCTCAAGTATAATTGCCCGAATATAAATCAAGTATTTTTAAGTATGCTTATATATATGTAAGACATTGCAATTTTACTGCTTGTTATGTACTATTGAATGCTGGCACTCCAAATATGACCAACACAACCCATTGATAAGACAAATCTCAATGTACTGCTTACCATAGTAAAGGAGATCACCACCTTGACAGTTGTTTTTGGTCTTGTCTCAGAGGGGAAAGGACGACGTTGGACTTCTGTTAAAAATTTGAAGTTTAGTTTAAGGTGGTTTTTCAATGTAGAGTCTTAATTAGGATTCAGTGAGGATCATGATGTAATAGTTTAGGATTGGGGACACAGCAAGGTAAGGATACAAATTGTTTGTTAATATTTCCTGCTGAAGAGTTGATGGGCCTTTTGGGAAGGTCTATAATGGGCAATACAATTATTTGTCTGAGCAAGAGTCTTCTAGAATAGTAAAGTGATACTAATTGAATAGTAAATTCATGTCAGTGTTTCTCAACTGTGGCTGTTTTGCCTCCCAGGGGGATTTTGGTAAATTCTGGAGACATTTTCAGTTATCACAAGAGGAGTGGGGGGGTGAGCAGTGGTGCTATTGACATTTAGTCAGTGGATGCCAGCCAAGGATGTTGCTAAACATCCTATAGTGCAAAGGACAAGTTCTACAATAAAGAATTACCCAGTCCAATACATCAATAGTGCCCAGGCTGGGAAATCCTGGTGTGGATATGAGGTCTGTAAAGTTAGTAAAAATTTTTAGACTTTGGGCTATACAAGTTTTGCTGCAACTATTTAACTCTGTTGTGGTACAAAAGGAGTCATAGATAATATGGCAATAAATGGCATGGCTATGTTCCAAACTTTATGTACATAAACATGGAGCAAGATTTGACTCATGGGCTATAGTTTGATGACCTCTAACAGACAGTAAGCTGTATGGGGATAGGTGGTTTCAGTTCTGAGTGTGTAAATGTACGAGTAGATGGTTTCTAGTCTCAGCATTGTGCTTTAAATCTTCAGAAGAAGCAAAAACATTTCAAGAAGAGAGAAAATAAATATGGAATGCCATATGAAAACCCCAGACTTTTATAAAAATACCATGAGTAATCTGTGGAGTTGAATTTTCCATGTTATCTGAACTACACCAAAACAGTTATCTGATTGCCAGACCAGTAATTTTCTGGGATGAACTAATGAAAACTGAACTAATTTTTAGCTGAGTTTTATCTATATTTTCAAACTCATCTAATTTTTTAAAAATAGCCACATGCAACAAAAAATTATATCATTGTTTCTTTTACAACAAATAAAATATGACACTCTCATTGACTATACTTCAAAATTATCCCTTTGACCCTTAGTATTTTTTCTTTTCTTCTTTTTTTCCCAGTTTTTGTTTCACTGCATTTACTACTTCTTGAGATGTTATTTGTTCATTTATTTATTTATTGTCATGGTCTCATTTATTTTAGTCATAACTGTATCCCCATCACCTAGAGGACTGGAATGAATAATTACACCACACATAAAGAACCATTACTATCATCATAGCTAACACTTAGATAACACTTACTATGTGTCAAGTACTGTTCTAAGCACTTTATATAGATTAGCTTATGTAATCACATTACAACCCTGGGAAGAGGGTACCATTATTATTCACACTTTAAAAGATGAGAGTTATGAGGCATAGATAGGCTAAGTGAATTGTTCAGGCCCACAGAGCTAAAAAATGACATTGGCATCTATGTAGTGTGTCTCCAGAATACATGCCTTAAATTACTACACTATAGCTACCTTAAATGCTGAAATGTTGCATAAACACACACACACACACACACACACACACACACACACACACACACAGTTTGCATATTCCACAATTTCTCCATTATAAAGCGGATTATACTTTGAGTCTAGGTCTGCTGCCTTTGCTGTTCTGGAATGGCATCAGGATATTCAGGGCTCAAGTCCTTAAAGGTCTATCTCTATGAGGTACTGAGGTGCCTCATGGGAAACAGCAGATCCTAAGGAAAGAGATAGTTAGGAAAGCAAGCTTGTTCCACTATAGGTATTCCTACCGTTAGAGAGAGAGGTGGTATTGGTCAGAGCACCGTGTCTATTGCTTCATGTGAATGGACATCTGAATCCTAGCAGAGAAAGGCTTCTATTGATAAAATTTGAAGCAGCTATTTTCTCACAAAAATCTCGGAGAGACATCAGGAGCACAGGGAGCACCACTCAGTAATAAAGTGTGACAAAAAGTAGATGTTAAGAGGGAGCTGCACTAGCAGTGGGGTAACACCTCAATATTGTTGAACATTCATAGTCAGTCATCAGTGTTTCTCCGGGGCTAGGCAAGTATTATCGTTTGTGGCAGCCAGACAGCACAGAACATGGGCAATAAATCATGGCCATTGTCATTAGGAGTGAAGGGCAGTGGAAAAAGTCACAGAGCAGATGCAGCTGAGGGAGGGAAGGGCATTCTGGTAAGTCTCAACTGCAGGCAACACTGCAGCAAAAATATTCCTATGTTGTCATAGAGAAGGCCATATTGAGGCCTATAACTACCTCTGAGATACACTTTAAAAGGTCCCAAACAATTGGGTCAAGAGAAGGACTTTATAGAGAGCTAAAGTTCAAGTGTTATTTTTTATGATAGTAAGTTAAAGCTATCCCAGTTTTCTTCTGACTGTTTAGCCTCAAAATATTTGTTTATAAGCATTATAGAGATAAGGCCAATGGCATCCCAAGAGTTAATGCGTGTGTGTGTGTGTGTGTGTGTGTGTGTGTGTGTGTGTGTGAGAGAGAGAGAGAGAGAGAGAGAGAGAGAAAGAGAGAGAGAGAGAGAGAGAAACTATATATCTATATATATGTAGGTCTAAATAATCTTCGGTCTTACAAATTGACTAAATTAACAGTAGTGCAGTGCAGTGCAGTGCAGTGCAATGCAGTGCAGTGGGTCCTTAATAAAAAGCACAATGGTCTTGGCCATTCTCTGAATTATTAATGCCCTGAAACTATCTGAAAGTCAAAGTCATTTGGATATACTTGCTGATAATACTCTTGATGAGGAATAAAATTTATTTTTTGCCTGAGAGCTAATTAATGTAATCTTTAAAATATATAAATCCCGTAGTGAGCCTTAATAATTATAATTGAAATGTGGACCTTGCCAAAACTGAGAAAATTAAAATGCAAACAAAATCTATTAATATATCTAAATTAAAAAAAATAAAAACAAAAAGGAAAGAAAACCAATTAACTTCTGGAAACAGTTTGGTATTTAGAATGAAGAGATTAAATTATGCAGATATCAAATTAATACTTGGAATGAAGATGGTGTTACATAGCTGCCTTTCAAAGCTTTTTTTTTGCTCAGGCTAAAGTTGTTAGAGAGCAGTGAAGTGAGCTGTTTAAAAGGCCACAGTTGTGTTCTCTAAATGGTCCACACAGGGATCATAAAAATTCCTGATGGAATCTTTAGCAGCCTGGAGGTAATTGGAAGGAAGGCATGGGGCTAGTAATTAAATCACAGTTCTTTTGTAGGGGGATTATATGTAGATATATATAGAGAGAGACATATAAATAGATAGAAATTGATATAGACAGATATATACATATATATTTATACCATACCTAGTCATTTTGGTCATTTCAATAAACAGCTGAGTAACTCCATTAAAAAAAAGACATCAGAGGCATTGGGCTTAGAATACAATCACAAACCTTTAGGATATACATTTTTATATGACACCTGATGTATTCAAGCAGTCTAATAGTAGAAATAAAATGGCCAAATTGTCTTTTTATTTTTGTTTTGTTTTGTTTTATGCCTGAACTGACCAACTCAATCCAGGTCCTCTGGTAGTTCCATGTTATTAATACATTTAGGAAGCCAGATAAATGTGTCTTAGATTCTTCAGGATATTGCTGTGTTTCTCACTTTTTTAAATGATTGTTTTTAGCACTGTATAAGTGCTTTCACAGCCTCTTCCACTGCATTATTGTAAGGAATTCACTTTAGGAGTAATTTTAGTAGACACACCACCATAAAGAGGTTATAGTATATCACTATGGATGGATCTGTTTTTACCTTATTAGCCAGCCAGACAGGAATAATTTTCAATATCGGATCTGGACCCTGGGGGAACTCTAATCCTTTTCTAAGACAAGCTGTAGAGTGTGTATCCTGTTGCACAACCTTGAGATGACCATTAAAATTCAGAACTCCATCATAGATGCCATCACCAAATGGCCATATTAATAAGACACCCAAAAGAACAGAGATGAGAATGCTTTCAGAGACATATAACTGGTATTGACAGGGACACAAGACATCCATCTCATTCTGATTATTTGGGCTTCTTAGCCCAGAAGAGAATGAATCAGAAAAACAAGAGGTTTGTGGAATTACTTTGATATCATGATGTTTATTGCCCCAGCAGAAAAAAAAAGCATAGAATGGGGGAAGAAGTGGTAGTAGAATAACTTCTTGCCAAGTACTATATTTGAAAAGCAAACTGGTAAGATGAACAGTTAATGAATGCATGAATTCATTTACCAAATATGTTATGTTTTAAGTTACTAGGGTGAGCAAAATCAGACAAGGCTCCTGCTCCAATAGAATTACAGCCTAGTGTGGGGTGCAAAACTTCACTGAATAATTACATTGATGTAAAGAAGCACAGTTCTATGCACATGTATTATGAAGGAAGCAAACTTAGAATGGGGGTCAGCCAAGTAATTTAGTGCTTGGAATATGGCTGTACTAAACCCTACTTCAAATTGGAATGAAGGCCTACCTAAATCAGTCTTTCTGTTAAGCCTATCTGCCAAAACCTTTTGTAATAACCCTGTTCTTGGGTATTGTAACTGCAAAGCTCTTTTCACATCAACTACTGCAAAAATCTCATTCTTTGTGAAAACTTGGAACTGTGAATAGGAAACAAAGCAAGTGCAATGCATTTCTTTAAAATACGGTACAACATAATTTTAGAGATGGAGACTTTATAAATTCATTCTGTATACTTTGGCACTATAACACACACAAATAACTAGAAAATTCTTCACCTCCAAAATTATTGTTAAAGATTTTTTTCCTTAAAATTTCCCTAATTTGATGCCAGCTTGAAAACCCTGTTTACTGGACTAGAAATAAGGACATGGTTTGTCTATGCAGCTGATGATTATTATTTTGCATCTTTTCAGTCTGTTTGTACACAACTAATTTGTTTTGCAATAAAGTTGGTGTAGCAGGTAAAAACACGAGTCTACATATTTGGGTGTGCTGTAAAGGTAAAATAACTTTATTTTTATTTATTTTATTTATGTCTTCTGGGCAGTGGAAATTTATCTTAATCTATTCACCTTTTTCCCCCAATGCCTGGTTTTCTTTCTGGGTTCCATCTAGTTACATGGAGATTATATATTGCCAAGACACTGGAAAGGAACTTTGGCCTGAATAATCTATGCATGTTGGCATCTTACAAGCTGCCCTTGTTCCCATCTGTTCATTGGTCCCCATGAGTCATAACCAAATCCCACTCTAAACTGCAAGACACCTTTAGTTTGGCTCTTTCTATGTCACTTGTGGATGCATAGAAATTATATTATTGATCTTTTCCATCCTCTGGGACAGTTATTCTGTGAGATTATCCACTTCCTAGGTCAGTGATTGTTTTCCCTGTTAGTTTATGCTACATATTTTGTATGATAAGCCTGAAATTCATCATAAAACAAGAGAAAGCTTAGAAGGGGAAGAGAGAGAAAGAAAAAGTTGACGTTTATGCCATTTTAGGAGAACAGTGGCTGAATATTAAGCATTTGTTTGATTTAAATTACTGTAAATTATGCTTCAAGAGTCAAAGTAGAAATAGTTTATAACTGAATTTTAAAATAAAGGGTTGTTTTGTTTTTTATATGCTTATCATTCGTGTAGTCTGTTTTATTGATAATTCAATCTAATATCTCCTGAAGATGCAGGCAATATCTAATTTAAAATAAAAATAAACATCAGCAGCAGCATACAGTGTAAACTCACTCTAAATTGCTACTCATAAGCACTTAAACATGGCCTCCCCTTGGATTTTTTTACAGATAATGCTTTTAAAATAATTTCTTTGGCATATGGGGCATAGTTTGATACCATTCAATCTCCTGAGACATTGAAAGGATTTCACTCTATCTTGAAGGAAAACCAAATGTTAGGCAGAAGGTTAAATTACAAATTGATAGTAAAGAGGCCTTAACCTGTTGCCAACACCATATTTCTGTTTTATCTAAGAGAGTAGTTCTCAACCTGGGATGATTTTGTCCCCTAGAAGATATTTGGCAATATCTGGAGACTCTTTTTGTCCTGATGATTGGAAGATGCTATCTAGTGGGTAGAGGTCTGGATACTGGTAAACATCCTACAAGGCACAAGATAGCCCCTACTCCCTGCCTCCCCCATCCCCCATTCACAACAAGAATTATCTGGGCCAAAATGTCAATGGTGTCAAGGTAGAGAAACCCTGACTTAGAACAAGGATATAGGATGTGATCCTAGGATTTTTGAGGAGTATCTTTCCCTAATATTACCAGTCCTTGGACATTAATATGTATTCCAAAAATGAAATTGCTATGGTTGAGGTCACTGATGCTCTGGGTTCAAATACATAGACTTTTCATCTGAATTCAGGAAGTTATAACTTCGTGTATAGCCTCAGCAAATACTCTCTGCTTATACCATATAAATTCTATGATGAGAAATCCCCATTACCAGATGGAAAAAAATGGTATTCTTTCACTAAAAATCCATTAGAATGAAGAGATTATCATAATCTCAGTTTAAACCATAAGACAATAGTTCTTGAAGTTTAAATTGCCACATATCAGCAATATTATATGGCTCAACACTGTACTATGTATCTGTTGTCAGATGATCATGATTTGAAAGAAATTCTCATTTGGGAAAGAAATGTAAGGATGTCTGCTCTGTGTGCTTCACTTGTATTTCAACATATGGTAATAACTATGACTGGAATATGAATACATTTGTAGTATCTTAATAATCAATGACATTGTTCAAAATGCATTTTTGCAAGAACTTTTATTAAAATCCTTTAGGTTGGCATAATTTTTTTGAGAACTATAGAGATAACAGTTAATGTTGCTTGGAAATATTGACAACATATCAGTCTGGTTTTAGAATAAAAGAAAGTCACTATAATAATTGAAGAAATAAAGGTTTTAATATAGCAATTAAGGATTAATATAGGAATTAGGGGAGTGAATGTCTGGAAGGATGTAGTTAAAGGATCAGAGGAACAGTAATGACATCAGTTTGAATGTTTGGGGTGGGTAAAGGAGATGCCAATCCTGAGGAGTTCAACAAACATACACTACCACAAAGTGGGAGTTTGCAGAGTGGTCTAGAATTAGATGTCTGCCTCTCTGATTGTCATGATGTATTAAGCAATAATAATTTCTGTTTTATTTCTACCTTCCAACTTTCACAAGCATTCCTTTCATCAGCAAACTCTAACCTTGGTCTATAGAGTGAAGGTGGTATGAAGAAGCATAGCTCTCAGCCTTAGAAGGGACTGAAAGCAGTGATGCCAATTTGACCACTACCAATCCAGCACAATGAAAGTCTTCCCCTTTATGGATTGCTTGCACTTATCATTGAGGGTAAGTGAAAATGAGCAGTTTAAGTTTTACAGGATATCAGTGTTATGACTACATTTTCATAGGAACAGGTGAAGATAGGCAGCTAAAGCCTCAGTAGAATTCACAGTGTTATAACTGCCTGATCATAAAGGGACGTGAAGATGCACAGCTTAAAATCTCATGGGTTTTCGGTGTTATAATTGCCTCATCATAAGAAGTCGTCAACAATGAAAATGAACAGGGAGAGATCATTGTCATCCTTCTTGCATTCAGATGATGAGAGGTGCCTTGTGAGAATGGAGAGAAAGAGAAGCTTCAATAACTTATTAATCAAGAAATGCTCTCTCAGGAAACTCATGTCTGACTATCTCTACCACTATTCCAGTCAAAGCCAAGAAGTGAGATGACAGATAGACATTTTATTTGCTTTGTCTCTGATAGAACTTATTTTCTATACTACAATATTATTTTATTTTAAGATAGAAAGTAGAATTTTAGAAAATGCTAGGTACTTTATTATTTCAGGACTAAAAATAGTTAATTTATACAGTTTCCATCTTCTCTCTCTCTACAGGAAGCATCTAATTCATAAGAAGCCTATGTGATGTCCTTCCTTTAGAGTAAAATATCTGATGTCTAGTCCTTTTTGATCCATTTTAGTATCCTAAGATATTCCTATTTTTGCATTGGTATACTATTCAGGGTAGAATAGCCAGTGTTTATCAAACTCTCAGTGGTTAAAAACCAGTTTTTATTATTTGCAGTCTGTTATGGACCAACACTCATAAAGTACAATAATGATAAATTACCAGAAGAGGGAAATTTTAAAAAATAAAGCTAAGGACAACAAAATACAAACCTGGATTTGTTTATAATTAAATCCAACAAATGTAAAATTTCTATTTCAAATTGCCATAAAAGTTTTTTTAAAACTTTCAAATTTTGTACTTAATTTCATCATAGATTAGTATCAAACAGTTTGCAGACCAGAACTTACTAGTGTAAACCACATTTTGATTAACACTAGGCTAAACTATGCTTCATTAATAAATAAAACATGAAATCTCAGTGCTTACAAAAATAAAAATTTATAAAGCCTAAGGTGGTAATTCCTGTTCTGGGCTCTTTGGGACAACTCTCTTTCAAATAGTGATGGAAGAATCTATTTCCTTTCCTTTTTGTGTTGTGGTATATAGTTTCTAATGTCACACCAGAAGGAGAATATGGTGGGCACACCTAATATTTAGTCACTTGATCCAGAAGTGATTCACACCACTTCTATTCATACCTTCTTGCCAGAACTAGTCACATGGCCAACCAAACTAACTGAAAGAGAGTCTGGGAAATGTAAAAGAGCACATGAGTATTGGTGACCTCTAGTAGTCTCTTCTACACATGACTTCATATATTCTATGATCTCCTTTTTCCCATTCCCATACCCCTCTTAGAGTATGCACAACTTTCAAATGCTCTCTTAGGTATTTAAAATGAAACTTAGGGGGTCTGTGGGAGACTTGCGTTGCCTGTCTTGGGTCCTAACTGCCTAGATATGGTCTGTGGCCACTTCTCTGTGGCTGCCACACTATTCTAGCCTTGGAAAATTTCTGTGAAATTTCACATGAGAACTATGCATTAATCTCCTTGGTATTCAGGTTTCCATACAGAATAGGGAGTTAAGCATTCCACGTGGGGTTCAGTTGAGGAGATTGTGTTGAGACTTAGAACCATTTCAGAAGTGCTCTTAGAATTTAACCCTTTGCTTACCTTCCCTTCTGATCTTCCTCTTCCTCATTAGCATTTGGAATCTTTACAAATTCTAAGACAGAAAAGTGTTTTTTTTTAATCATCATCATGCATTCTTCTTAAATTTATCCTTTACAGGATATATTTTGACTTTGGTTCACAAAAGCACTTTATTTTAAGATATTGCTACTGCCTAACTCCTTTTTTCTCAACCTAAAGCTTCTTCTTTAAGTTCAACATCTATTTGATACTTCTGATCAGGATGTAGAAGGCTATAAACAATCATATGGTAACAATAATTACAAACTAGATAAATTAAATAATCATACTTCACACATCTATAAAGTTATTGAATAACAATCTTAATGAATTAAATTCCGTAGAGGGATGAGCTCTTCAATGGTGAACATAGAGCCATAGACACATCCATACTTAGAAGCAAGTACCTATGAAGAGCATGGGTGGTCAGAGGAGCAGGCCTGACAGAGATGGAAAGACATTAAAGGAAAAGAAAAATACACCTGAGCTTTTAGTGATTGGTTGGCAAGATAGATTAGAATTTGGAAGAGCCTAAAATGGAAAAAATAAATCACTCGGTCCTATCTTCTAAGAATTTGCATTTCGTCCCACAAGAACTTTACTGAGTATTCAGTAGAGGAAGTAGTAGAGTTTGCAGTGAAAGTGAGTCAGGAAAGCAGAGAGAATGTTTATAGTGTCTGGTGCTCAGACAAGGAACCCCATCCAGAGAAATCTAAACTGTATGAGATAATTTCGCTAATTTTTATTCTTAGGTAAATAATGTGGAAATATTATACAATAGAAGTAAATGTGGTTAATGAGGTTCTCCATTTCTCATATTTTTGAAAAATTCAGGACAAAAATATGGAAAGTAGTTTTTCTTCTTACATGAATACAAATCAAAATAAAACAAATGCAGTCTTGGAATCAGTGTCAGAGTTACTACTCTAGAATGCACAGTGAAGTGTGTTGGAGGTTATCAGGCTGAGTCAAGTTTCGTTATCGATCAGTTTTATCAGCCTAATGTATCTTTTACTCTAGGATTAAACATAGCATCAAAATCTAGACATTCAGGCAAGAGGAAAGTTCTCATAAATAATATAATCTTAAAATTTCATTGCGGAACTTAAATACCTTAGACATCATCTGGCATTGCATATGCATTTTACGCATGAAGAAATTAAGCCACAAAGACAGTAAGTGACCTGACTGTCGTCTGGCTTGTTAGTGGCACAGTCTGGTCCCCTGCCTTCATCTGATATTTTTCCAACAAACCCTCTTGAATCTATTGTCTTCAAAAACATATTGCAAAATGTACCAATTATGTTTTTTTTCTTCTCTTCCATTGACAAAATATTTCCATTATGTGAAAAGGCCATTGAATCAGCATGCTTGTGCAAGTAGATATATCTCAGAATTATTCTTCAATCCTCTGCTTCTCTCTCTCCTTTGCTTTCCCCTTCCACATTTTCTTCCCTCTTCCCTTCTTCCTCATTCTTTTACTGTTCCCTTTTTCCTCTCCCTCTCATCCATCTCCTTTTTCTCTCTTTTCCTATTTCTATAAAAGGCCAACATACAAAATAAATTCCACAATTATCAAATTAATATTTTATACAACAATACTGTTCAAATAGATAGTATTTCTTCAGTCATGAGTTGGAATTTATTTCAGATTAATAGTAAATATTAGTAAATTAAATTGAATTTCACATATGCAAATTAAAGTTTTAACGTCTTACATTTCATGTGAGGAAACCAAGTTCTTTCAACACCTTCATATGGAAATGTTTCTAAATGCAGGAATAAACTGTAGCTTTCATGAACAATTGTTCATCCTTTGGAAGTACAATCAGAATTAATGAATTGAAAATTGTTTTTACTGCCAGTAACATTGGCCAATAAATTCCTAAAATTGCCATAAAATTTGAATGTGGTTGGCTCTGACTCAGACCTTCAAATGTTAGCTACAGCAGAAATGAGAGAATTAGAATGATGTGCGAGTCACTGGTTTGTTTGCTCTTGGATCCTGTTGCGGTTATCTACTCCTCTGTAACAACCCACCAAAACACTTCATGGTTTAAACAATGACAATATATATTTTGTGCATGGATCTGCAATTTTGGTAGGACTTGTTAGGGACATTGGGAACAGCTTGTCTGTGCTCTGTGTGGCATCAGTTGGGGTGGCTTGATGGCTGGGGTTAGAATCATTTAAAAATTCACTCCCCCACTTGTCTGGCCCTTGATGCCAGCCATTAGCTGGAACTTCAGCTGGGACTGTGACCAGGACACCTGTATGGGTTATTTCCTCATACTTCCTTGGCTGTTGCTATTCCTAGGCTGCCTCACTGCCCTCTGTTTAATTTTTCAGGTCTTTTACAAACTACTGTTTGCAATTAATTTCCTCTTTTAAATCCTTTTTATTGAATTACACCTCAAAGAACTCGAGTTTCAAGGATGGAGAGTAGGGAGAGGGAGAGGAAGAGAGAGAGGAAGTGAGAGGGGAAGAGAAGAAGAGGGAGACTGAGAGAGAGATACACACAGAGAGATAGAGAATACAAAGTGGAAGTTATATCTTCTTTTATGAATTCATGCAGTCATTTTTTGCTAAATTCTGTTCCTTAGAAATAAGTTACTAAGACCAACCATATTCAAGAGGAGAGGAATTAGACTCCACTTTTGGTAGCAATAGTGTTAAAGAATTTTTAAATGTGTTTTAAAACCACTATAATTTTCCTCTTCTCAGCCATTTGCTTGTTTGATCGGATTCAACCCCTGCCCTTTCCTTCTTTGTACCTATGTTTCAGGGCACTTATTTCTGCATATTACATTTCCCAGACCCTTTGCCTTCCGGCTTCTTGTTAGGGGCAGCCAGTGGAATGCATCAAAAAGAAATTGGAGGATAATATGATGGAGGAAGCCAGAATAGTTCTTTTTTCTCTTTATGTTTCAAGCAAAGTCTGTGGCAGTAGATGCACCTCCTTCCTGGTTCCAGTTTCCATTGGGAGTTCCCAGTCCCTGTGCCCTGGTACCACCACCTCTTCCCTCAGTCTCTCCATTAGCAGTGGTGGTTGCTGACTTCTACTGTTGCTAATTCCTGGATTCCATCTCCATCCTCTAGTTGGATTTTTCTGGTCTTTTGCAAAATATTCTTTGTAATCAGCTTTTTCTAATAAACTGTCCTAAAGAATTTTGCTTTTCTGACTACATACTAACTGACACAGATATGAAGAAAAGCCAAAGAACAATGTTTTAAAAAAAACTGATGAAGATTTCATTGAGAGCTAAAAATCAAGTTAGAAAAAAGCTGCTTCAGTTTGTGTTTTGATAATACAATTTTGCAGAACAATAGACATGAAGTTGTATATGACACATTCCACATTTCACCTATATTAATGAAACACAGGTAAATAGCAAGTGTTATGGATTATTTAAGTATCTGTGTCATAAATTTAGAATTGGTTCAGGAAAGTGCTACATGTCAGCCACATCACAGTATAAAAGAATCAAGAAATAATGCTGATCAAGACAAGGACATATGTAATGCATTTTAATATGGTCATCAAAAAAGTTTCACTGTGACCATTGTGTTGCCTAAAGAACCTGTACTCTAGTTCCCCAAATTCTTATTGTTCCAACCGCATAATGTTGCCGAATTAGTTTTATGATAAACTGAGCTCTTATGTGTTATTTTTACATGCTATTAAATTATAAAGGACTTCACTATATGTTCAAATAAAGAGTATTCCTTGAACTTTCAAGTATAAAAATAACTGTTAAAACCTTATGATTTAACAACAACAACAACAACAACAAAATCTTTATGATATTTGCAGGAAAATGAGAAGACAATTTGGAGGTATTTGGGTACTCAGTGGGATGGCAGTGTAGGAGCTATGAAATTACAAGTGCCTTCTCCCCTTACATTATAGATACAGTTTATTTGTAATTTTTTCACTTTAAAATTGAAGTCACTAATCTTATGATTCCTGTGCTGCCTTGACTTCGTTAATAATTAATTTCCTTTGCTTGGCATATCTTTAATTCACGTCATAGTGTTTGAGAGCTTCCAATTTGTGGATCTGAGCAAATGCATTATTGAACATTCTTCCAACAGACCTTCTCTTTTCATTTTTCTCCTCTGGTCCTCTCATTATTCAGTCTCTAAAAGATACCAAACATGTCGCTTTTCTCAGAGAGTGCATTGCTTATCGCATATTCTTTTTTATATGCTACTTTTATTTCTCTTTGTAGGGGAGTCTTGGGTTTTATTGATGGCACTGTCAGCCAAGACAGGTAGGTTTGTGTCAGGTGGAGAAGTATCAGCTCCTTTCTCTTAAGCTTCAGCACCTATGACTCCAAAAGCCATCTTTCTTAAGGAGAAGAAGTAAAGTCATCTAATATAGCACAACATATGCACACACTAGTGTTTCTGTGGTGGAAGCTTGCATATATCAAAGGATATCTGGTATATGCCTCAAATATGCAAGACTCTTTGACCAGGATGATATATCCCAGGTGCAGCTCCTAAGTGACTCTCGTAATCTCTCTCTTTGCTGGCCTCATTCAGAGTAGAGAGAACTCAGAATAGTCCCAGAGTAAGTTGTACCTGGCCCCATGGGACACTTACTGAGTAATATGAAAGGGACGGTTGAATATAAAGTGTGGAGGGAGCTAAAGATGATTTGATGCCTTATAATCCCAAATGTTTAGACTTAAGATGTAAGGCTCCCACATCAAAAACCCCCACTTAATATGTTTCCTTCATATTCCCTGACTATCAATTAAATTATTATATTTCCTATGTCATCCAACTAATTTTAGTAAAGATTATAAGTTCTATCAGTCACTTCAAAATTTATGCTATGCTTATATCTTAAAAGAAAAAGAAGAAACCATTTTTATTTTTTATTTTTTTTGAAGAAACCATTTTTAAAAGGCACTAATGACCACTCATTCATTACAACACTTATTAAATCCCTACTCTCTGCCATGCCCTGTGTTAGACATTGATATTTATAAAAAATGGGATACAATTTCTATTCCCAATATATCAACACATATTTATGGTAATTCATTACCTACTGCAGTTGTTGGTTTTGTGATTTTTGTGCTGTTTACTCTTTTGCACTGATTATAGCTTCTGCTTTGAAGGTCCTCATCTCCCTTCTCCATCTGTGAGATCCTGTCATATTGAATCATTCTTCAATATCCAACCCCAAACAACTCTTATCTCTCCATTGAAGACTCTATTTTCCCTCTTCTAAACTCTATATGTACCAATCATTGTGTTTGTCTATTTATGCATTGGTATCCTTGTCAACAGTGTGACATTCATGTTGTTATCAGCAGCACCTAGTGCAGAGACTGGCATATATTAGATGTTCCATTAATGATGAGCTACCATTGATTTGGGTGAAATAGTTCAAAGGCATTTAACCTGTCTATTGAGAGTGTTATGTTATAATGTAGTGATCAAAAAGACTCCTCCCTGCTCCCACACCCAAGAAACCTGAAGGGCGTGAGAAAGCAAAATGGCCCAATTTCACTTTCAAGGATGTGTCACTGAAGAGCAATTTTCTTTCTGCTATAGTCTGTGGCCTCTCAGTGTTGAGAACCCCATTGTTGACACAGCTGATAATGTTTTCATCAATTTGAATGAAGGAGCTGATTGGCAGCAGAGCCTTGACTGACACTGGCATGCTAATCATGTTGGCACATTCCTCTTCTTTCTGACCAAAGTGAAAAGGTTGTAAGGAGATTGCTGTCAGGGAGTGAAGGAAAGCAAGTAATGAAAGGCTCTAATGCACAGTCAAAAGTGGTGTTAAAAATACAGGAATATTACACAGATTGCTAGGTGTCATCATTTTTTCCAGCTATCCATGAGAGCTTAATGCTAATCTTCCATTCAGTTTTATGAGCATGAATTTACATAGAAAAAAATAGTAGAAAAAGTTGAACTTATAGGTGCTAAAAATTTTAGTCCCCAGGCTGTGTTGTTGACTTTAACTTGAAATTCAAGATTTAGTTGTTCCCACTTTTAAAAAAACATTATGGTCCAAAACTAATATGAAAACCAACATTCTCCGACAACTGTGGAATGGAAGAGGTCTTAACACCCTCCACAGAAACTCCTAGGTAATTAAGTAGCACCCAGCAACAAATGAGCACAGGTGAGAATTATCAAACATTACAAAATTATGCCAACTCTCTGAGACAAGTTGTTGGTCAGGTGTTGAAAAAGATGGTACTCATCTACTCATTATTATACTGATATATCCCATTGAGGCTTTGCCTATAAGGAAGATTAAAAGGTCAGGGGTCTGTGGTGTTTACCATACAGTACATGAGCTATCTTGGCTATCTGCCATTTACCTTTCTAGATATGTTCTTATCCCTTTTCTTCCATGTAATGTTGCCTGGGGACTACTCAGCCCCTCAAATTCTCTTCTTGAGGTAACCTACTCCACACGACTTTCTCATGTTCTAAGTTCCCATAATTTCTCCCTTGTTTCTTAGGATCTAGGGGTAGTGACGACTCAGCTGTTGTTAACTTAATTTTTTGCCTTATCTCTGTGGTTCCCCCCACCAAACCCAAACTAATCTTTTATACTTCATAACTCTATTAACCCTCTATAAATTATTTTAATCTTAGTAGGCCATGTTTCCTGACAAGACAAGTTAAAACGGAGAGCAGCAAAGTTTTGTTAGAGTATGCTCGAACAGTACAATAGAAGCTGGAGTATACAAATGTCATTCTGTGATATGGAAAATGAACTGCCTTTAATGAAGGTCAGAAGATGAAGCATAAAATATGAGCCAGGCTTAATAGAGAAAATGGATCCCTATTTATAAGTTGAAAAAGGTGAGCAAAAGAACATGCAGGCAGCTTAGACCAATGTTACATTACCAACTTGTAGGATATTACTACTCAGAAAGAGCAGCCTCAAACATAGCACAGATCCTAAGTGCAATTGCAATTTTATGATACATCCACTTAATTTAAATTATCTTTATCATTTTCTGGAGGAATAGTTCTCAGTGGAAATAAGGACCCTCATGTCTGAGTAGAAAAGCATGTGTACAAGCATTCATAGTATTTTGGAATTTTAAATTGACAGCATTAAAAGATTGGGTATAATTGTCCAAAAACACCAACTAATGAGACTACAAGATTTTACAAGCATAGTCTATCCTCTGAACGGTTTTACGTGTTGGTGAAACATATCTGTATAGGCAGAGGATACCAATTCCTACCCTGACAGGTAGCAGTAAATCAAATGTCCCAGGCTTTCAGCAAAATAAGGACACTCCTTTCATTATCTGGTGCTATACAGGTTTTTTAAAAAGATTTTAAATTAAATGTATTAAGATGATATTGGCTAATAAAATTATATAGGTTTCAAGTGTACAATTCTATGAAACATCATCTGTATACTGCATTGTGTGTTCACCAACCAAAGTCAAATCTCCTTCTGTCACCATATATTTAACTCCCTTTACCTTTTTCTCCTCCTCTTTTTTCCCCCTTTCCCTCTGGTAACCACCATAGTGTTGTCTATCTATGAGTTTTTGTTTGTCTTGTTTGTTCATTTGTTGCTTTCAATTTTTATATTCAATATATGACTGAAATCATATGATTCTGGACATTTTCCATCTGAACTATTTCCCTTAGAATGATATTCTCAAGATCCATCTACAATGTCGCAAATGGCAGTATTTCGTCTCTTCTTATGGCTGAGTAATATTCCATCATATATATGTACCACATCTTCTTTATCCAGTCATCTATCAAGGGACACTTTGGTTGTTTCCATGTCCTGGCAACTGTGAATAATGCTACAACGAACATAGGGATCTTCATTTTCTTACAGTTTTTGAAAGTAACTTTTTTTTTTGTATTTTCCTGATGCCTTATGGAGTCCAAGTTATAATAGATGAGAAAATAACATTCTTTGCTGCATCATTATCCCACATTTTAATTTTAGGTAATACATTTCTTTTTGAGTTTTAAAACTTATAAATAGATATAGTATATTAACTCTAACTCTAAGTAATATGGAAAATAAACCCATATATCTGAAGTTTTTTGTGATTAGGGTAATGGTACAGCCATTCTATAGTCACCTCAAAATTTTTTGTTAATTCCTGACTTGGAAATCTGAACTTACATTTATTAGAATGCAAGAAGTCATATTTTATATATTATTGAATACAAAATTCTTGTCATTGATTGGTAAAAATCAATACATATTGTTTAGTCACGTAAGTAAATTAAATTATGATTTAGGTATTCAGTTAATATATTTGCTATTGAATTTATGGATTAAATAAGTTTAAATAATAAAGTTATGCTGGCAGTGTCACCACAAAAAAATATCTATGAAATGCCCACTAAATTCCAGGTGCTATTCAAGATAGAAAGATAATTAAAACACAGTCCTTATCATACAAATTATAACTAAAAGGAAGGGAGAAAGCATGTATGTGATTGAATAAAATGTAAGTCAAAACATGACAAAGTCTCTCAGAGAAATAAAAGAAAAGTGTTGTGAGTGTTTATAGGAGTAGATCACATTTGTTTGAGTTTATTAGAAGAATCACTGAGGAGGTTTGAGAAGGAAACAGACCTTAAGGTATCAATAGGATTTCAAAAGCAAAAAATGAGACCAAGGGTGAGAATTGAAAGGGAAAACTGTTATATGAAGAAATAGCATAACAAAGGCATGACAATGGGAAACTCTAGAGAATATTTAAGGGACAGCCAAAAGTCCAAATTAACTAAACATAGGATAAGAGTATTATATTCAGCCCCCAAAAGATATGTACTATGTATGCTACAAAGAATTCTGCTAGTGTCTGTGGCAAACACCGTCAGTAAAATGACACAATCTTTTTCTTCAAAGAGCTTACATTCTTGATGGGCAGGGAAAGACAATAAACAAATATCTAATTAAAATTTTAGAAGAGACCAGGCAAAATGGCATAGATGATAGCTTTGTTCATCTCCTCTTGCAGTTGTGATGGAATCATGGAGCAAACAGCAAGCAGAGTCACCTGAGGTCTGGATGAATAGAAGCCCTACAACTAGGGAGAGAAATAAGAAATCAACAGTAGAAGAGGGTGAAGACACAAGGCTGCCCAGTTCCTAGTGGCTGAGTGGGACAGAGGCTGCAGCAGCAGCAGCTGCAGACTCCTCTTAAAGGGACCATGTCCGCAATCGAACTTTCACAGTGACAGACTCACTCACTCTGAGCACTAGCACCTGGTCGGCTGCTCAGAGGGCACCAGGGACTTGCAGGAGGACACTGAGTTGTCGGAGTGAGGGTGAAGCTTTCTCCCAGGAAGAAGTGACGGCGGTATCCATCATTCCTCTATTGAGCGCTCCTCCCTCCCAGTGTGCTGACTCAGCACTGCCATAGCCTAGATATCATCAAACTGGATAAAAGAGGTCACTCAGCCCAGAGGAATCCCTAAAACTCTGCCTCCCCTAACCAATGGCCCTACCCAAGCCACATCCAGTTATGTCCTCTACAAGTCCTGTGCCTGTCGCTGAGCAGTGCCACAGCTCATATTGGTGGCAGCTGGCCTCAGTTTCTGGTGTGGTTTATTGAGGCAAGTATAAGCACAACACCTGTGAATTGCAGCTGACTCTTACCAGGTGGCCCCAGAGGGGCACAGCCTGGGGCTAAATTTGGCCTGCAGCTGAACTCCTCACAGAACTGTGCCACTGTACACCTACTACACAAAGCCACACTAATAAGACCAGGAGACTTAGGAGCTTTGCTTAGGACATAGAAACAGACATGGAAAACCAGTCAAAATGGGAAGACAAACAGAAACCATATGAGAGAATAGAACAGAGATCCAGAAATAATGGAGTCAAGCAATCTAACAGATGCAGAGTCCAAAACACTGGTTATAAAGATGCTCAATAAATTTAGGGGAAGTGCAAATGAATTCAATGAGAACTTTAACACAGAGATAAAAAACATAAAAATGGAAATGGAAATTATAAAAGGGAAATAGTCAGAAATGAAGAACAGATTATCTGAGATGAAGAGTATATTAGAGGGAGTAAAAAGAGTGGATGAAGTAGAGGATCAAATCACCAATACAGAGAATAGGGAAGCCAAGGACACCCAGTCAGAACAGCAAGAAAAAGGAAGCCAAGAATATGATAATTTAAGGAGCCTATGGAACAAAATTAAATGTAACAACATGTGTCAAAGGGTACCTGAAGGAGATGAGAGAGAACAAGAATTTGAAGAGCTATTTGAAGAAATTATGACGGGGAACTTCCCTAACTTGAAGGAAATAGACATACAACCCCAGGAAGCTCAGAGAGTCCAAAGAAAGAGGAACCCAAAGAGGCCCACACTAAGACACATTATAATTAAAATGCCAAAAGGTTAAATACAAAGAAAGAATCTTAAGAGCAGCAAGATGTAAGCAGTTATGGATGCTACAAGGGAGCACCCATAAGACTGGTAGCTGATTTCTCAAAAGAAACTGTGCAGGACAGAAGGGCTTGGCACAAAACATTCAAAGTGATGTAAACCCAGGATCTAAACCAAGAATACTCTATCCAGCAAAGCTATCATTTAGAGTCGAAGGATGGATAAAGAGCTTCCCAGATCAAAAGTAAAAAAATAAACTAAAGGAATACATCAATGCCAAGCCAGTATTATAGGAAGTGTTGAAGGAACTTCTTTAAGAAGAAAAATCATATATCAAACACATGAATAAAAATGGTAATAACTACATATCTATCAACAAGTACCTCAAATGGAAAAGAATTAAGTACTCTTACCAAAAGATAGAGTGGCTGAATGAATAAGAAAACAAGAACTCTACATATACTGCCTGCAAGAGACTCACTTCAGATTAAAAGACACATACAGATTAAAAGGAAGGAGACAGAAAAAGATATTGCTTTGAAGGACCTAGAGGGTATTGCGTTAAATGAAATAAGTCAGATAAGAGAAAGACAGATACCACATGATTTCCCATACATGTGGAATATTAAAGAACAAAATAAACAACAACGACAACAAAAACAGAAACAAACTCATACATTACAGAAAATATTTTGAGGGTTACTAGATGGGAGGGGGTTGGGGGAACAGTGAAAAAGGGCAAAGGGATTAAGAAGTACAAATGGATAGTGACAAAATAGTAATGGAGATATAAAGTGTAGCATAAGGAAAATAGTCAACAATGTTGTAATAAATATATAAGGGGCAAGAAGGGTACTAGGTTTAGTGGCGTGATCACTTTGTGAGTTATATACCTATCTCTAATCGCTATGCTGTACAACTGAAACTAATATATTATTGTATGCCAACTATAATTGAAAAAAAAACTCATTGAATTATGCAATATAAACATGAGAAACTAATTGCCTATTATATTTTAATAAAGCTGTTAAAAAAAAGAAACAAGTTGAAGGATTAATACAACCCAATATCAAAGTAACAATAATTAAAATAGTAAGGTATTAGTGAAGAGTCAGACAAAAAAATATTTATAGTCTCACATGGCATGAAGGATGGGATAAAAAGTGACTGAAATTGATGTGCCTTGACTTTGAGAAAAAGTGTATTTTGCTTGTGGGTATGCAAGTCCTAGGGAGAACAAGAGGACAAGCCAAGCATGGGCTGTGATTTTTATTCCAAATCTCCCCAATAAGATTTATGATCCAGTGGAGAGGGCCTAGAGTGAAGTAGAGAAAACAGATGTTTTCTTCTCAGCACTTCTAAAAGATGGCATACGTATGGATGAACACTTATATTTTTTGTGCAAGAGAAAAGAAGAGTTTCCTTTTTACCACTAAGGAATAAATTTGTAGAAAACATTAAAGACGTGAGTGGGAACTTAACACTTTATTTAAAAATAATTGACTAATAGAAACAATATAGGAGATTATGAGTTATTCATCCTAATTATCTCTCAAATTCCTCAAATCACAGAGTTCTCTATGGAACTTGTATTCCACACATCAAAATATTCCCTGAAATAAAGGGTTATTTCAGCTCATAATCCATTTCTTTTTAAAGCATTTTACTGAAAATCAGGCAAAACATTCATGGTCTGTGTATGCCTTAATAAAGAAATCAAGGTAACCATTGTATATAGACTATCAGGCTGTTATATTACTAGTAATCTGGTATCAGGTAAAGAGAAAAAAGGAAAGCTCAAAGCTTCATTTTTTTTTTGGCAGTACATTAAAATAGTTACAATCTATGAACTTACATCCACATGTAACAGAGACTCCAAGTCAATAGTTTACATTAGGGTTCACTCTTGGTGTTGTACATTCTATGAATTTTGACAAATGTATCAGATATCCACCATTACAATAGCATACAGAGTAATTCATACAGAGTAGTTTCACTGCCCTAAAAATACCCTTTGTTCGGCCTATTCATCCCTCTCTGCCTTCTAATCCCTGGTAACCATTAATGTTTTTTGCTGTCTTCACAGTTTCACCTTTTCCAGAATGTCATATTATTGGAACCATACAATATGTAGACTTGTCATATTGGTTTCTTTCACTTAATAATATGCATTTAAGATTCTTCCATGTGCTTGAGAGCACATTCCTTTTAGTGCTGAATAATATTCCATTGTCTGAATATACAACAGTTTATTTATTCATCCACCTACTGAAGAATATCTTGGTTGCTGCCAAGTTTTAGTAATTATTGATAAAGCTGCTATAAAGTCATATAGAGGTTTTTGTGTAGACATGTTTTCAATTTAGTTAAATACCAAAGAGTATATTTACCAGATCATACGGTAAAATCATGTTTACATTTGTAAGAAACTGCTAAACTGTCTTCCAAACTGGCTACTATTTTGCATTTCCACCAGCAATGTAAAAGAGTTCCTGTTATTCCACACCCTCGCCAGTTTTGGTGTTGTCAATGTTCTGAATTTTGACCATTCTAATGTAATAGTATCTCATTGCTTTACTTCATAATTTTCTAATGGCATATAATGTTGAACATCTTTTCATACGCCTACTTTTCATCTGTATATCTTTTTTGGTGAGGGACCTGTTAGGTCTTTTGCTCATTTTTTAATTTGGGTTGTTTTCCTGTTGTTTTTTTATGTTTTTTTCCTCCCTGTAATTTTGAGTTCTTTGTATGTTTTGGATAACAGTCCTCTTTCAGATATGTCTTTTATAAATATTTTTCCCAATCTGTACCTTATCATTGCCTTGATATTGTTTTTCATAGATCAGAAGCTTTTAATTTTAGTAGAGTCCAGCTCATCAATTATTTCTTTCATGGATCATGCCTTTAGTGCTATATCTGAAAATCATCACCATAGCCAAGGTTATCTAGGTTTTCTCCTCTGTTACATACTAGGAATTTTATGCTTTTGCCTTTTAAACTTAGGTCTATGATCCATTTTGAGGTAATTTTTGTGAAGGGTATAAGGTTTGTGTCTAGATTCCCCTTCTTTCCTTTGCTGATTTATTCTGTTTTATTTGTGTTTTCCCTCCTTCCTTTTCTTTTTCTCTTTCATTGGGGAAAATTAAAAATCCTGCCAAGCCCCAAAAGCTCACTCAACAAAATGTAGAATAGACATAAAATAGATTTATTATTAAAAGAACATGAAATCAGATTACAATGTTTACTGTACAAAATTAGATAAGAATAGAAAGATAAAACATCTCACCCTTTTTTAAAGCCAAACAGTTAAAATCCATTAGACACATATTTTCTACATTAATGATAACTTATCTTCTTGTAAGAGGACTTGACAATAACCCTTGCTATGTATTCTTTCATAGTTAATCCGAAATTCACTTGGTAATTAAGGCAGCCATGTTTTTGTGTTTAGCTGAAGTAATACTAATATTTCTCTTATCTCTATGAGAAGCAAATGGTTTACAGCTCAGAGAAAGGCACCTAGACTAGACTCCCAAGGTGACAAAAAATAGGGGCACTCTCTTCCTTAATGATTACATTTCAAAGAGATGGTTCTCGGACCCTTGAGAAAAACATTCCTGAGTTTTAAAGCTGACAAGGGGCTTAACTAGCCCTTGAAAAGATTTGCATACATATTAAAAGGTTAGAGGAAGGATTCAGAACTTGAGGTTTCTCATGGAAATGCTCTAAGAGGAAAGGGGAAGAGGTCTCTTTCTCTTTTGACAATAGAGAAAATTCAAATTTTAAATTTACCCTTACATTTTCAACAAATATTTACTTAGCCCTCACTATTATAGATACATGCTGGTGATGTTGTTGTAAAGTAATGTGAAAACAATTTGAGAGATTTCTCAAGGGAGCATAGTTTAGCATGAGAATGTTGATGAAGATGAGAGGATGGTGAAGGTAGTTTTCGGTCTTTTAAGCATCGGCTAGACTGTTTTCTTTTGCAAGGTGCTGACCTCTGAACTTCACCAGGGTAGGAGCTGAAAGATCAAACTCACTGTTTTATTTGGAGATCCTGTCTGTAACAAAACAGTTCTCTGTTGAGATAGATACACGGTTGGACTAAAACAGCCTTTCATCACAATGGAGTATACTCTTATTTCACTCTCTTAAACTACAGAGGCCTAAAGGGCAGTTTGGAAGAAAGCAATGTGATACATTAAGTAAGACCTGGATTAACCACTGCTAAAGAGACATGTTTTTTAGCCCTACAAATCGTTTATTCGACTCTCAATTGATAAAGTTGCACTAAGTGATCTATAAGGCTCTCTCAATTTTCTGGGTCAGCACGGTATTCAACCTAGCTACTCAAAGTGTGGCCCAAGGATCAGCAACATCATCTGGGAACTGTTAGAAACACAGAATCTCATGTCCACCCCAGCTCCTCTAAATCAGAACCTGCATATCAACAAAATCCTTGGGTGATTGTATGCACCTTAAAGTTTGAGAAGCACTAGTTTTCAGTGCTGGAGAAGAAAAAAATGCCAAAAGTAGTCCAAAATGTAGAAGAATACAGACTAGAAGACAATGACTGATAGAGGAACAAGAGTAAATTATTATCCCAAAAAGTTGAGGATAGGATTACTGAGTGAATTGTGGCTGGAGAAAGAAGCAGAACAGAACCTGACATACTTCTGGACCTCAAAAACAGACCAAAGAAAAATGTGAGGGGAAGAAAGAAAATGAATGTCAATTCCCAATTTACTCAAGGAGGAAAACACTCTGAAGTTTTCAGCCTCAGTTAAACTTCCTTCTCCTTTCAGATAAAATGAATGATTTCCTAGGAAAAAATGTAAATTGCCAAGTCTAACTGAAGAAGACAAAGATAGACTGGATGGGTAAGTACCTAGAAAATATTTAAAAAGTAATATAAATACCCAGCCTTCAAAAGTAAAAGATCTAATCAGTTTCATGGGTCAGTTCTACCAATTTCATCAAGAACAGAAAATTTCTTTTCCACTTAAAATTTTTAGAACATAAAAAATGATGGAAGCTTGCTAATATATTCTACCAAGCTAGCATAACCCTGATATCCAAATCTTATAAGAACTTATAAGTCAATCTCACTTACAAAAGTAAATGTAGAAGTCCTAGATAAAATTTTAGCAAAAAAATACTAGAGTCAAAGAATATTAGATCCAAAGATCCATTCCAGGAATGCAAGGATGAGTCATATTAAAACCTACTGTATATTAATATAATCACAATAACAAAATAGAGAGAAAATCATATGACTTCTATTGGATGTTAAATTATTTTGACAAACATTCCCTAATAAAAACTCTTAATTCTAATAATGTAAATTCCTTAACTTGAGAACAAGTACATACCAGAAACCTATAGTAAACATCATAGTTAACAGGAAAACTTGAACAGCATTTTCATTATCAGTAAGAATGAGACAAGAATGCTCATTATCTCCCAACAACGTTCAAAAGAGAAAAAATATATGGTGAGGCAGTGAGGAAACATTAAAACTTAAAAAAGAAACAGCTGAATAGATGGATTCCTTGGATTCCCCAGTCAATTCTATCAATATGATCTATTTGCTCTGGATATTTAATGAACTCTTATCTGTTTCTTTCCTTAGCCTTTTCCAAAGAGGGAGACTTGATTTTCCCAATAGCTGATATAACTACAGAATGCCTTCCTAGAACTTTTCAGCCTCTTTTGCAAGTGGCATACTTTTCTGCCTCAAATTCTAGTCTTCTGTATTTATCTTATAAAATAATGTGTGGTTTATGTTTTTTTTTAAAAGATCTCCTTAGAGACCTGGCCTGGTTTCTACCTTTTATGTCTTTCTCATCTGCCTTTCACATCTCTGTGCAGTGCTGGATCTGGCTCCAACTCTTAAACTACCTGATTTGTCTATATTCCGGCAGATGGAATCTTATTTGACGGCGGGGTGGGGGGCGGGGATTGCTTTTGTGGATTAATGCTTTTACCTGCTATGTTCCTTTGGCTCAGTGAATCTGACCAGTAAACTCAGTGTTTTCACACCATTTTATTTGCTCATATAGCCAATTCAGTAGTCAAAATATATGGAATATATAATTTCTTCTTAAGTTTCTCTTCTAATATGACTGGGACTTTCTGTCACAGGTATTTTCTTTCCATATTAGCTTTTATTTCTATTTTGTCTGTCCTACTTTGGAGTATGTGTACTGTAAATGCCTCAAATCTTTGCCTCCTTGCTTGTTTTTCAGCAATAGCGAGTAATAGCACTAAAGTGATAAAGTCTTAATGTGAATGTATTTTAATTAAAACTTCATATGTAGACTGAAGAGACTGTCTAATTTAGATTGGCTTCTAAAAACTCTTTTATTTTAATCATGAACATAGAGTGGCTTGTTGTTTCAAGCTGCTGCAGATGTACATTTTGGAGGCAAATAAAAAAATCAGGATAAATTATTTTAAAGCAAGACTTGGCATTAGCACATTTTAACCCTTTCAAAACTGTTTTTCAGGTCCAGAAGTTTTCCTCATAGGTATATACCTAACAGGAATACAAACATGTCTTCACCAATAGATATGTACTAGAATGTTCATAGCAGCAATATTTGTAATAATCCAAAACCAGGACCTATCCAAGTGCCCATCAACAGTGGAATGGATAAATGTAGTATTGTCATATAATGGAATATAACACAACAATTAAAATAAACAATGGAAAAGACAAGTAATAGTACAAATAAATCTCACCACAATAATGTTGAGTAAAAAATATCATAAAGGGAACCAGTTACAAAAGAATATATACATTCTATGGTTCCATTTCAATTAAGTTCAAAAATAGGTAAAACTAATCTATGATTACTGGTTACCCTTCAGTAGTGGTTACCCTTGGTTAATACTATTGTGGTTAATGGTTAGTGACTGGAAGAGAGCACAAAGGAGTGATCTCGGTGCTGTTCTGAGAGTTGATTGAATTGCATCATTATTACACATGCATTTTCCTGTGTGTATATTATACATCAATATAAAGTTAAAAACAATATCAAAGAAAAAACTTCATTCTACACTATCCTATTTGTCCTCTCCTCTTCATCTATTTTCTCCCCAAACCCATTCTGTGTTGCTCTTTTTAAAGACAATTCATGTTTCCCTCACATTTCTATACATCCTCTGAATAGAGGCATTGGCCACTTTTGTCTGGACTCTCTTTTCAAGGATGTTTGTATAGCCATCAGTCTTAGACAATAAAGATGATATCTCCCTCTGGGGAAGAGGGAAGATTTGTTTGCTGTTAAGACTAATAAAGATAATGTGTCCCTCTATGTCAAAGATTGGGCAGGTTTGCTAAAAACCTCCTTTAAGATTGGGAGTTTTTAAGCACAGGGTTCCTCCTGTGATGCAAAGCCGCTGCAAACATAGTATCTACTGGTGTTCCACATTGCCTTCAGGAAACTTGGGGAAAAGGAGGAACTGACATGAATGTGATGCTTATGTTGCCTACTGTGCTGCAAGTGATGCCGTCCTTTTTCTCTGATTCAAGAAACTCGTGTCTTCTGCCTATATCCAAGAAACTATGGCAAGCTACCTTGTTAGCCTACAGGTAGGGTAAAATCTCAGACCCTTCATAGAATTTGACCCTCTTCTAGCCCAGCAACCCATGTTGGCTTAAGTTGGTGTCATTTTTTAGCGTCACCATGTTATCCAGGCTTGCTTATCACAATAAACCAATTTCTTGTAATAATAACCATATTAGAAAAAATAACAAGAGTCAATATTTATTGAGCACATACTATGTGTGAGACATTGTGGTAAAAATATATGTGAGACACCATGGTAAAAGATACATACAAGCATGGTTATTTTAAATATTCTCAACAATTCATAAAATAGGGATTTTTTTCCTTCAGTTTATAGATGAGGAAACTGATGTTCAGAGATAAAGTAACTTACCATCTATCACACAGCTAGTCAATGACAGAGTTGGGATTTAAACCCAGTTGCTCTACATTCAGAGTCCATACTCTTAAGTCTGTAATCTCATATGTAGGCCACATTCATATAACAGTAGGGACAAGAACTGTATCTTAATCATCTCATGTAATAGAACTGGTTAAAATGATTACAAACAGGCAAGTTCAAAAGGAAGCCATTTGTGGAAGCATCACAGCTTCACTGTTAAAGAAACTACCACTCAGTCCAGCGTGTAGGTGTTTATTCTCCCACAAAACATTGGTTCTGGGAAATATCCTGCTGAAGAAGTAGTCATCTCTAATAGCTTCTTCTCATTACACCCTGAAGTCTTTTCATCAAAGGGATGGCATGGTCCACCAGTCCAACATTTACATTGAAAGTTTTTTCTATTTTAGGGTACACCTTGAAATACAGACTAAATAGTCAATAATGTATAACCAGAGAATTTCTAAACAGAGCAAAATCTTAATAATCTTAATATGTTGTTCTCCTCCTTTTAAATGCCCAATATTTTACTATGATCCGAATTTAAGAACATGTTTTTATCTGAAAAAAAATCAAATATTCTAAAAATAATTTTTCCGTGTATCGGTTTAGCTTCTTTTCAACAAGAAACCAGAAGAAAATATAAGGTAAGGGGAAAAAAGGATACTTGCTTGGCTGGTTGTTACAATGCTCACAACTAGTTGATGTTAGATATGTTGCATTTTGTCTCATATGGAAATTTATCAAAGTAAGTCATAATTTCTCTCTGTGATAGAAGAATTACCTTTTCAGTGGTTGAGGAAAAACTTGTTAAAAGGATTTCACATGCTTCAGGTATGAACAGCTAAGATGAAATCTACCACCATATCTATTTTTTGTGTCTAAGATATATGTTCTGATATGAGTGTGGCTGCATATACTACAGCTCTCAGAAATCACAGATAAAAATACACTAATCGAGGTGTAAGGAACACATGCTGAGGGGCAAAAGCTACTTTTTGGTATTAAATAGAATTCAGGATAAGGGAGGTCCAGGATTCTACTCCCTGTACCCTCCCCAGGCCCTGCTGCTTGCCACTTGCAGCTAGTTCATAGAAACCAGGAAGTTGAGGCCACATGGAGAATCACAAGAACAAGATATGTTTTCAAGATGCAACCTGGCTTTATAGCAACTGATAAGAGTGACTACAGAGTGAAAACCAGCTAAACTAGAATGCTATCTATTCCCTCTCCACCTACAGAAACCCTTTGCAATTAGCTGGCCAGAAAGACCACACTCACAAGACAAATAAAAAATAAATAAATAAATAAATAAATAAATAAATAAATAAATAAATAAATAAAATAAAATAAAATAAAATAAAATATAAGGAAGTGGCACAATATCTAGACAAAAACAATATGAAAAAAAAATTTTTAATTCTATTTAAATCTTTTTTTTTGTAATGAAAATAGCATACTTACCGGAAACTACACAAAACAAGTATATACTTCTCAATGACTTCTCACAGAACAAACATCCATGTAACTAAACAAATACATACTTCTCAATGACTTATCACAGAACAAACATTCATGTAACTACCATCTGGTTCAAGAAACTGAATATTGCTGGATGCCAGAAGTCACCCTCATTTTTCCTCTATGTGACTATCCTTCTTTACCCCAAAGGTAACTATTATCCTGATTTGTATGATAATTGTTTTTTTTGTATTTCATTATAGTTTTTCAGTCAACTCATAAATTCATAAACGTGATAGCATAGTTTTGAAGACTTTTTTAAATTGTATTTAAATGGAATTATACAGCATATATTGTTTCACACTCAGCATTATGTTTGTGAGAGTCATCTACATTGGTGTATGTAGCTGTACTTTATTTATTTTCAAGGAGTTGAATTGCTGGGTCATAGGGAATGAGCAATCTCAACTTTTGTAGATAATGCCAGACTGTTTTCCACAAAGCTTGTGGTCAGTTTATCCCTAGCAGTACATGAGAGTTCCAGCTTCTGCACATCCTCGTCTTCTCTTGATGTTTTCATTTTAGCCATCCTGATGGAAGATTAGTGATATCATATTGTGTTCCCATTGCCTTTCCTTGGTGATTAATGAAGCTTAACCTCTTCGTATTGTTTATTGGTCATTATGTAATCCTGTTTTGTGAAGTACCTGTTCAATTATCTTACTCATATTTCTATTGGGTTGTCTTTCTTTTTCTTAATGCTTTATTTTAAAATATATTTTGTTTTTAATATACATTCAAGATAAGAACCTTTGTCAGTTATATGTACTGGAAATATCTTCTACTGCTATTGTGCTTGCCTTTCTATGTTTTTAATGCTCTGGTGGAAGCTAGCCACCATGAAGAAGTCTGAGTACCCTGAGACTTCCACATGGTGAGGGACACCAAACTGACTACATGGAAAGGCTACATGGAAAGATGTTTGGCTAGTTTCAGCATTCCAGCTATACCAGGGCAGACACCAGACATGTGAGTAAAGATGCCCTCTTAGACATTCCAGCTCCAGCAGATGCGATATGGAGAATAAGGTACACAGCCAGCACCCAGAACAGAGACCTCAGACATAGGACCCAAACTGAGCCATCTCAGACATCTCTATTCATTCAAACCACCTGGCTAAGACCCCAGTCACTATGGAACAAAAACTATTTATCCCTGGTGGTCCCTTCCCCAATTTCTGACCCATAATGTTGCCTGATGCTACTAAGTTTGAGGTGGGTTGTTATGCAATGATAGATCACTGGAACAGAAGATTCCATGGGGTGGATGCTGAGCCAGGCTCTGGAGGATTGGAATAAGTGCAGGAGAAGAGGGATTCTGGGGAAGAAAAACATGAGTCAAGGTAGTAAATGAAGAGCTGGAACTTTTGTGTGTCTGTGAGGTGACTATACAAATAAGGTGAAATGATTATTTTGGGGTAAATATGACAAATTGTTTTTCACCCTTTACTGGTTAGACAGAGAAAAAAAGAGACTTGGTTAGAAAAAAGCACATTAAAATGAAGCTATGATTGTTGTTCATCATAGTGAGAAAAATATATGATTTGTGGATATTTCACTCTGAAGAATCTAAGATCGAAATTCCTAAGATGTACTCAGGACCTTGGATGAGGCCACATTTGCAAAGGAAAAGGAGAGACAAGAGAAATAATGGTCTCCTAGATGTTTATCCAAGATATGCCTGGTATGTACTAAATGGATGACTCCATGGGGGGAAATATCTTTTGTTTGTTTTAAATCCCCTAATAAATTCTGAACTCACGTATAATCCTTATCAGCAGTTAATAGTGAGACTACTCTCTGGAAATAAACTTTACCTAGAAGCTCTATAAGATGTATCAAGTTTATTTATAGAAATATAAAAACTTAACTAGTAAGAAGCATCAAATTGTGAAAGACATTGAAATCATGGAACAGGTGTTTAGGTGCAATTTTGAAAGCAATTGAGAACTTTTAGTTTGTTAAAGGAGTTATAAGTATATATTACAAACACAATTCCCATGTATCTTTGGGGAGAATAAGAGAGAACAAGAGATGGATAAGTTACTGGAATGTTTAACTGAGTAGAAAGATGCATTGGTGAAGTTAACACCAGAACAAGACCAAGAGCTAGCATAAAATGACAATGATAATGGGACAGAACTGCCATTTCATTGCGTTTCCTCCCTTTCATTTCTCAACCTTGAAAATTGCTTTTGAAGCCAAAAGTGGAATGAGGTGATTATTTGAAGGAAAGTGTATGATAACTGCATGCCCCAACTGTGAATATAGCACAAAAAATTATGGAGCACAAACTGTACATGTTGACTTTTGCTGTCAACATCTTGTGTGATAGCTTATCTCATAATGCTGGCATTTTGAACTATAATAAATAAAAACTTTCTGAGCCAAAAAGACTGTATTTTTATTCTCAGTGATACATACCTTCCAGTATCTTTAGAGGAAAGGAGAACGTACTGGAGTTCAATAATAAAATGTTTATTATAGTACCGAATGTGAACATGCCTCAGCAGTAGTTTTTAAAAATGCATGATGAGAATACATGGCCCATCAATGCAGTGATAATAAACAAACAAACAAACAAACAAATAAAGCAAGCCCAGAAGCAGAAAAGCCCAAACATATTCTGTAGTCAAGATATGACTCAATAAAAGCGGGAAGATTAGTGAGACTCTAGTTCATATATATGTATATTTCCACCTCTGAAATCTTCATGCCCTTTCTTTAATCTAATTAGACACCTAGATACTAATGTAAAAAAAAAAAAAACTTTGTTTATATTTCTTTGCTTTGTTAATTCTTTATTGTGATAGTAGTAGATTTTGTGTATAAATGGTAGATTTCTAGCTGTTAGTCCTACTAGTTTTTTACATCAAGAAATCTAGAGCTTCTGAAATCTGTTTACTATTTTTTTATTAATGTGAAAATATTACTATCTGTGGAAATGCACAGTATTTCTGATGTCAGTACTAATATGGGGTAATGTATATAAACTGTTATGAAAAAAATGTTGAAAATGTTGATGATGTTGATGATAAAAGCATTACCAGATACTTGCATGTTAAATGTCACAAATTCCTAGATGTTAGATAGAAAGAAAAATTGTCATTTTTTTCTATTGAAAAAGGAAAACTGAGATTTTCCCTGGCCATGGTCTTTCAACATAGGTTATTATCTTTATAATAGTCTGTCCATATTTATTGAGATCCACTGTATGTAGAATTCATTTCTTGATGTTTTAGAAAACTGTAAAAAAAAATAATAGTGAAGTCTCTGCAGAGGAAGAAATTATTTTTCTAGTGGGGAAAAGAACAAACAATTCCATGTACATAACTCATATGTGAAAGCATATGCATGTGAATACCTCATTGTACATGTCTTAACCACACATTTACTTTTTCAATGATTTAGCAAGGGGATGATAAAGTATGGCTTGAGATCCAAAGCCAGCCAGTGTCCTGTTTTGGTATGACCCTTGAACTAAGAATGTTTTTTACATTTTTAAGGGTTGTAAAAAAAAAATAGAAACAAAGAAAACTATGCAACACAGACAGTATGTGTCCCACAAAGCCTAAAATATTTATTATTTGGCCCTTTAGAGAAAAAAAAATTGTCTTTAATTCAGAGTGAGCTATGCAACTATGAAGTGTTGCTAAATTAGAGAGACCAAAGTATCTGAGTTTAGTATAAGAGCAATATAATAATCTCTAACCATATTGGACAAAGCTTGAATAAAGATACCTCTCATTTGTACTACACTGGCCTTCAAAGCCCTTCCGAGGCAAAAATGTACATTGAAGTCATACTTCTTACAACAGGAAGTTTCATGTGTTGATTCCCCCATGCAGTTGTGTAAACCTATGTCATCTCTGTTAGTACAGACTATTCAAATCACATAAGTAAATCTAGGTCTTCACTCTCTTTCCTATCACCAGTTTTCAGCGTTTTAGCATTCTATTTATATAATGTGACCATAAGGACCTTGGGGTGCTCACTTAGCGACAACCTAAACTTCTACCCTTGATTCCATGGCTAATTGTTACATTACTACCGATTGAAGTTGGCACTGGAATAGACAGAAAAGACCTATTTTTTCTCAACATTTCTTTGGTTTGTGTACCAAAAACCTGCCTTTTGATTCAAAACTGCAGCTGGAATTTGCAGTGTGTGACTCAACCATTTGGTTAATGTTCTGTCCAATGCTTTTGCCAGGAAGTATCTTTCCATTTCTGCTCCAAAAGCATTCTTTACGGGAGTTTCTACTGGCACTTTTCTTGGAGCAATCAGAACACAGATTTATTGATTAATTGATTAAGTTCATCTTATACGGGCAAGGTTCATGTCACCCTAAAACAATTACAATAGTAACATCAAAACTTATGGATCACAGATTACCATAACAAATATAATAGCAATGAAAGTTTCATAGATTGTGAGAATTACCAAAATGTGACACAGGGGCACAAATTGAGCAAATGATGTTGGAAAAAATGGTGCTAATAAGACTTGCTTGACAAAGGATTGCCACAAACCTTCATTAGTAAAAACTCGGTATCTGTGAGACACAATAAAATGAGATATGCCTGTATCTACAAGCCAAGGAATGCCTGAGGCTACCAGAAGCTAGGAGAGAGACACAAAACAGTTCCTTCCTTAATTCCTTCAGAGGGAACATGGCCTTGCTGACACCTTGATTTTGGACTTCCGGTTTCCAGAACTATGAGACATGAGTTTTTGTTGTTTGAAGCCACCCAGGGTGTGGTAATTTGTTATGGCAGGCCTAGTGCCATGGTCTGAACGTGCCTCCTCAATATTCACATGTTGAAACCTTAATGCCCAATGTGATGGTACCAGTAGGTTGAGTGTTTGGGAGGTGCTTAAGTAATGAGAGTAGAGCCCTCATGAATGGGATTAGTGTCCTTATAAAAGAGGCTCCAAAGAAATCTCTAGCCTCTTCCTCCATATGAGGATATGGTGAGAAGGTGCCAGCTATGAACCTAGAAACAACTCCTCACCACAAGGTGATCATTCTGGCACTTTGACTTTGGACTTCCCAGCCTCCAGAACCATTACCAATAAATTTGTTGTTTATAAGCAATCCAGTCTGTGGTATTTTGTTATAGCAGCCTGGGTCAATTAAGACACATAAGAAACAAAGACAGGCTCCTTCCAGTGATGATAAACTGTTGTTGGTAAAACACAACTATATAGCCTATGTTAAAAATGGCACAGTGCTTGAATCACTAGACTCCAAGACAACTGATTTGAGGTTTCTGTTCCTATAGGAACTAGCTGTTTTTCCTGCTATAGATACAACAAAGCTAGCTTTGTAATTTATCATGCATGCATGCATGTACACATACACACAAGCATATACACACCCACATATTTATTTCTTCCTTTAGTTTCTGGCATTTCCAAGTTTGCAGTAAAAGTTTCAATATGAATTTTTTTCTCTAGTCTGCAGTGGAGCAGATATCACTTTAAGGAGCCCATTCAAATTGGAAAACTAGACAACTATACTAAGGAGACACCAAGAATTGCTGACACTCTCACAGGAGGTGTCTCTGTGTTAAAAATTTATAAAGTGGAAACAGAGCTCCCAGAATTGTGTTCAGAAGACTGTCAAGGAAGACAGTGTTAGCAGGCTACACTCTATGGGGGAGGGGGTCAACAGTGGGCTAAGGAAATTGCAGATGTTCCAGCTTAGTAAATAAGTTTGTTGCCTCTGAGTGTAGGGTTTTCTCATCAATACGTTAAATATTACAGAAAACAAATACTTTCCTTCCTTCAACTTTATCAAGTTGGCTATTTATCACAACAACAGAACAAAGGGGGATAAGTCTTTTTAATTGATGTTGAGATTGGCAGTCATGAAATTCTCCCAATGATAATCACAGACATACTAACAATAGCATCAATCATGATTACACTGACACCTCTATGAAGGAATCCGGGTACTCCTTGCAGGTGCCTCCTTGAAATAAGCAAACTATCCTTTTCTCAACATCATTATAGAACATCACATATTCAAAGCCCAGGCCATCATCATAACTTCTGGTGAAGAGCTGGGCCTATGACACTTGTTTTTATCTTATAAGCTTTGAGTCTGTAGGGAAATAGGCTTCATTGTCACAAATTCCCTGCCTTGGTGTGCACCCGTGACCCTGCCACACAGAACCCCAAGCATGTACAGGAGGCCATAGCTTAGCTCCAGCATGACTCCAAGAGCACAGGGAACCCAGCCAGACCTAGGTAACTGCCGACTAGTTATTGGCACTTTTAAAAATTCCCTGCATCTCACTAGCACCCTACCCCTGGCAGATCTCAGCTCTGCTATTCAATATAAACTTGTCCTCTGGTTTATCATTTGAGTGTGAGTGTGTGATCATACATTCTAATGAAAAATGTTCCATTCTCAGTCACTGAGCACAATTTTAGAGGATGCCAAACTTATCTATTTGAATGATTATCTGGGAAATGGCATTATTTTATTTTTTAAAATTTTGCAAATACTGCCACACTGAACACATGGATGCTTATACCTTTTTAAATTAGTGTTTGAAGTTTCTTTGGGTAAATACCCAGAAGTGGAATCACTGGATCCTTCTTTGTCTCTTTTTACAGCCTTTGTTTTAAAATCTATTTTGTCTGGTATAAGTATTACTACTCCAGCTATTTTTAAAAGTTCCATTCTCATTAAGTATCTTTTTCCATGCCTTTACTTTCCATCTGTGTGTTTTTTAATCTGAAGTAAGTCTCTTATAGGCGACATATGTAAGGATCTTGTTTTCTCATCTATTCAGCCACCCTCTCTTTTGACTGGAACATTTAATTCTTTTTCATTTGAAGTACTTATTAAGAGTTATTGCCATTCTTTTTTCATATTTTTGAATAAATATTTTTCTGACTTTATTGAAATATAATAGACAATTAGTTCATCATATTTACATTATACAATTCAATTAGTTTTTTTCCAATTATAGTTGGCATACAATAATATATTAGTTTCAGTTGTACAGTGTAGTGATTGGAGATCTATGTAACTCACAAAGTGATCACCCCACTAAATCTAGTACCTCTATTTCTCCTTACTTATTTATTACAACATTATTAACTATTTTCTTATGCTATACTTTATACTCCCATGTCTATTTTATAACTATCTATTTGTACTTCTAAATCCCATTGCCCTTTTTCCCCGTTCCCGCAAACCCCCTCCCATCAAGTATCCCTCAAAATATTCTCTGTATCTATGAGGGGTTTTCTGTTTCTTTTGTTGTTGTCATTTTCTTTGTTCTTTAGATTCCACATGTACATAAAATCATGCCTTTTTTTGTCCCCCCAACGCCTCTTCCATCTAGTATCCCTCAAAATATTCTCTGTATCTATAAGTTTATTTCTGCTTTTGTTGTTGCTGTTGTTTGCTTTGGTATTTAGATTCCACGTGTATGTGAAATCATGCAATATTTGTCTTTCTCTGACTTATTTCAGTCAGCTCAATACCCTCTAGGTCCATCAAGGCAATAT